>JASEVX010000001.1:49556739-49656236 GCA_031761405.1 Serripes groenlandicus | reverse complement strand
TGAGAGATTTTTAAACCCCAAAAATGAACTTGCCCCGATCCTCAAGTTTGATATACCGTTGAAAAGATCTCGTTGAGCCCTTTTCATATATGAAAAAATTATGATCCTAGGACTAATAGTTCTCTAGTTATCGTCGTTTTAAATTATTTCTTAAAAGTGCGTCAAAAGGCTTCTTAATGCGTAAATGCCGATATCTCCTTTATTTCTTGTCCGAATGTAGTCGTGTTTGTACTCGTTGAAAAGGATTTCGGATTTTCTAACGATTGAGATGATCTAACCGGAAGTGACGTAATTTTTTCTTAAAATGATCATATTTTCAATATTAATTAATTTGATTTTTTTTTTTTAGGAATTCGTAACGTTGGACTGCACTTATATATTAATAGCTGTTGTCATTTTCAAAACCTGAATATTGATTTAAATTTCAGCCGTTTTCGAGTTATGTAATATGAACAAAATTTAAACCCAAAAAATAAAGATATATCATTCGAAAGATGTTGTAGCGCTCTTTTCAAATCTGAAAAAAATGATGGTCCTAGGACTATTCATTCTCTAGTTATCTCAGTTGAATTTTTATTTCAAAGCGTGACTGATAAGCCAATTTGACCCACACATCTTAAAATGATGATATCTTCCTTATTTCTTGACCGATTGTAGACGTGTTTGGATTCGTTAAAAGGGCTCCGTAAACTCTATCAATTGAATTGGTCAAACCGGAAGTGACGTTATTAATTAATTTGATAAGTTTTTTAGATACATCGTAACGTATAGAAGGCACTCATATATTGATAACTGTGGGCAAAACCTGAATATTGACAGAGTTTCGAACTCATAACCCTCATCATATTGCTCCCAGGTGTGTTAGCATTAACCCATTATCAGAGTCACCAGATTGTGTTCATTTGGTGACGTAAGTACGGACAAAGACCTTTTGAAATGCTAAACACGATATATCCCTTTTGTATAGCATATAGTCGAGTCGAAGCACGCAGTCAAACATATATGGTAAAGCAATAAATTTAACGTCTTACCTCTAGAACGTCCAGATCTCAAATGACCGATGCGCATGTCCCAATCTATTTTTAAATTCGATATTTCACCATCGCTATCGGATATTTCATCAGAAACTCAACAGGTGTGAGAACAATATAGCATTGAAATGCCAAAGAAAACGTGGACAATGGATGAATAGACTACTTTAAACCAAACGGCGCCACAGTGTCTGTAGAACACCTGCACGTTAACACTTGCCTGAGAATAACCCTTTACACTGCTGTTCAAAAGTTTATCCCTCATGACGAAAGTTTTTATTATGACTATACAAGCACTTGAAAAGTGTCAGTGAAGTTATACACGACTTTACCAATTTAATCATATTTCAAATATAGAGGGAAAAGGAGCCCATTAAAGTTGTCAAATCAGTTTTTGTTAATTTATTTCACTATTTACGCTTTAACTTTTTCTCTTTATGCTACCAAATGATAGAGGACACCAAAACCTTTCATTTAAACCCGGGGTTGTAGAGAAAATATTCAGCCGTTTTCGAGTTATGTAATATGAGAGATTTTTAAACCCCACAAATGAACTTGCCCCGATCCTCAAGTTTGATATACCGTTGAAAAGATCTCGTTGAGCCCTTTTCATATATGAAACAAATATGATCCTAGGACTAATAGTTCTCTAGTTATCGTCGATTTAAATATTTGTTTCAAAGTGAGTCAAAAGTCTTCTTAATGCGTAAATGCCGATATCTCCTTTATTTCTTGTCCGAATGTAGTCGTGTTTGGATCCATTGAAAAGGATTTCTGATTTTCTATCGATTGATATGATCAAACCGGAAGTGACGTCATTTCTTAAATATTTGTTTGTTTCAAAGTGCGTCAAAAGTATTCTCAATGAGTAAATGCCTATATCTCCTTTATTTCTGGTCAGTTTTCTGATATTATTATTTTTTTTTTATTTAGAAATATTGTTATTGATAGTTGTTGACCCGAATATTGACAGAGTTATAAACGTCATTGTAATGCTCGAAGTCGCATGTATTCGGGTGTAGAGGCTTGAAGATCAATAACGAGATGTCCATATGGCTTTTCTGTGGCGTTTCGATATACATTCATGAAACTGTGACTACTGGTAGGGTAGATCCGTCGTGCCAGTACAGAAATTTGATGTCTATCAACTGGGTTGTTAAACACAATTAAATATTTTGTATTAAGGCTGATATCTCGGCACGCTTTTCCTTGAGGAAAAACGTTCTGTGTCAAGAAAATGACCGTCAAGTTTCTATGATGAGATCCTTTAGTAAAAAGATTAGCCACTCTTTCATCCTTCTTCGTCTCTCCCATCAAATCATATAATATGATGCAGTTCCGCACGTTTACGTCTAGATACATATCTTGTTCAAGACAGTCTGGAATACCCCTCACAAATTCAACGTTAGACAATTCTGTCTTGATTTCGTCGTATAATGGTTGATTTTGACTATAACACCAGATGATCCTCTGAGGTGGTGGTTGGATTGTATCTTGGCACAATATCATCTTAGTCAATACCGATTTACCACTTCCACTCGGCCCAGACAAAACGAGTGTACACGGATGTTTAAACTTAAATACGGGCGCTCCGGGCGCTCCCAAATGCGCTCCGGGAGCTCCCAAATGCGCTCCGGGAGCTCCCAAATGCGCTCCGGGAGCTCCTAAATGCGCTCCGGGCGCTCCCAAATGCGCTCCGGGCGCTCCGAGATGCGCTCCGGGCGCTCCCAGATGCGCTCCGAGAGCTCCCAGATGCGCTCCGGGAGCTCCCAAATGCGCTCCGGGCGCTCCCAAATGCGCTCCGGGAGCTCCTAAATGCGCTCCGGGAGCTCCCAAATGCGCTCCGGGAGCTCTCAAATGCGCTCCGGGCGCTCCCTCATATTGTTGTACTCCTGGTGATATATTCCAGTATCTTTGGTCTGTATGTGAAGATGGTTCTTCAAAGTGTTTGTTTCTCTCATGTCTCATTAGATTGTATCTACTACAGAACGTCTGATCACACGTTGTACAGAAAGTTGTACTCATCTTTTCAAAGTCGTGTGTTGCAGTTTATTGTGAATATCTTTCCCCTTATAAACTTACAGAGCGCTCGGAGCGCTCCGGGAGACCGGGCTCCCGGAGCGCATTTGGGAGCGCCTTGTAAGTTTATAGGGGAAAGATATCCACAATAAACTGCAACACACGACTTTGAAAAGATGAGTACAACTTTCTGTACAACGTGTGATCAGACGTTCTGTAGTAGATACAATCTAATGAGACATGAGAGAAACAAACACTTTGAAGAACCATCTTCACATACAGACCAAAGATACTGGAATATATCACCAGGAGTACAACAATATGAGGGAGCGCCCGGAGCGCATTTGAGAGCTCCCGGAGCGCATTTGGGAGCTCCCGGAGCGCATTTAGGAGCTCCCGGAGCGCATTTGGGAGCGCCCGGAGCGCATTTGGGAGCTCCCGGAGCGCATCTGGGAGCTCTCGGAGCGCATCTGGGAGCGCCCGGAGCGCATCTCGGAGCGCCCGGAGCGCATTTGGGAGCGCCCGGAGCGCATTTAGGAGCTCCCGGAGCGCATTTGGGAGCTCCCGGAGCGCATTTGGGAGCTCCCGGAGCGCATTTGGGAGCGCCCGGAGCGCCCGTATTTAAGTTTAAACATCCGTGTACACTCGTTTTGTCTGGGCCGAGTGGAAGTGGTAAATCGGTATTGACTAAGATGATATTGTGCCAAGATACAATCCAACCACCACCTCAGAGGATCATCTGGTGTTATAGTCAAAATCAACCATTATACGACGAAATCAAGACAGAATTGTCTAACGTTGAATTTGTGAGGGGTATTCCAGACTGTCTTGAACAAGATATGTATCTAGACGTAAACGTGCGGAACTGCATCATATTATATGATTTGATGGGAGAGACGAAGAAGGATGAAAGAGTGGCTAATCTTTTTACTAAAGGATCTCATCATAGAAACTTGACGGTCATTTTCTTGACACAGAACGTTTTTCCTCAAGGAAAAGCGTGCCGAGATATCAGCCTTAATACAAAATATTTAATTGTGTTTAACAACCCAGTTGATAGACATCAAATTTCTGTACTGGCACGACGGATCTACCCTACCAGTAGTCACAGTTTCATGAATGTATATCGAAACGCCACAGAAAAGCCATATGGACATCTCGTTATTGATCTTCAAGCCTCTACACCCGAATACATGCGACTTCGAGCATTACAATGACGTTTATAACTCTGTCAATATTCGGGTCAACAACTATCAATAACAATATTTCTAAATAAAAAAAAAATAATAATATCAGAAAACTGACCAGAAATAAAGGAGATATAGGCATTTACTCATTGAGAATACTTTTGACGCACTTTGAAACAAACAAATATTTAAGAAATGACGTCACTTCCGGTTTGATCATATCAATCGATAGAAAATCAGAAATCCTTTTCAATGGATCCAAACACGACTACATTCGGACAAGAAATAAAGGAGATATCGGCATTTACGCATTAAGAAGACTTTTGACTCACTTTGAAACAAATATTTAAATCGACGATAACTAGAGAACTATTAGTCCTAGGATCATATTTGTTTCATATATGAAAAGGGCTCAACGAGATCTTTTCAACGGTATATCAAACTTGAGGATCGGGGCAAGTTCATTTGTGGGGTTTAAAAATCTCTCATATTACATAACTCGAAAACGGCTGAATATTTTCTCTACAACCCCGGGTTTAAATGAAAGGTTTTGGTGTCCTCTATCATTTGGTAGCATAAAGAGAAAAAGTTAAAGCGTAAATAGTGAAATAAATTAACAAAAACTGATTTGACAACTTTAATGGGCTCCTTTTCCCTCTATATTTGAAATATGATTAAATTGGTAAAGTCGTGTATAACTTCACTGACACTTTTCAAGTGCTTGTATAGTCATAATAAAAACTTTCGTCATGAGGGATAAACTTTTGAACAGCAGTGTAAAGGGTTATTCTCAGGCAAGTGTTAACGTGCAGGTGTTCTACAGACACTGTGGCGCCGTTTGGTTTAAAGTAGTCTATTCATCCATTGTCCACGTTTTCTTTGGCATTTCAATGCTATATTGTTCTCACACCTGTTGAGTTTCTGATGAAATATCCGATAGCGATGGTGAAATATCGAATTTAAAAATAGATTGGGACATGCGCATCGGTCATTTGAGATCTGGACGTTCTAGAGGTAAGACGTTAAATTTATTGCTTTACCATATATGTTTGACTGCGTGCTTCGACTCGACTATATGCTATACAAAAGGGATATATCGTGTTTAGCATTTCAAAAGGTCTTTGTCCGTACTTACGTCACCAAATGAACACAATCTGGTGACTCTGATAATGGGTTAATGCTAACACACCTGGGAGCAATATGATGAGGGTTATGAGTTCGAAACTCTGTCAATATTCAGGTTTTGCCCACAGTTATCAATATATGAGTGCCTTCTATACGTTACGATGTATCTAAAAAACTTATCAAATTAATTAATAACGTCACTTCCGGTTTGACCAATTCAATTGATAGAGTTTACGGAGCCCTTTTTAACGAATCCAAACACGTCTACAATCGGTCAAGAAATAAGGAAGATATCATCATTTTAAGATGTGTGGGTCAAATTGGCTTATCAGTCACGCTTTGAAATAAAAAATTCAACTGAGATAACTAGAGAATGAATAGTCCTAGGACCATCATTTTTTTCAGATTTGAAAAGAGCGCTACAACATCTTTCGAATGATATATCTTTATTTTTTGGGTTTAAATTTTGTTCATATTACATAACTCGAAAACGGCTGAAATTTAAATCAATATTCAGGTTTTGAAAATGACAACAGCTATTAATATATAAGTGCAGTCCAACGTTACGAATTCCTAAAAAAAAAAAATCAAATTAATTAATATTGAAAATATGATCATTTTAAGAAAAAATTACGTCACTTCCGGTTAGATCATCTCAATCGTTAGAAAATCCGAAATCCTTTTCAACGAGTACAAACACGACTACATTCGGACAAGAAATAAAGGAGATATCGGCATTTACGCATTAAGAAGCCTTTTGACGCACTTTTAAGAAATAATTTAAAACGACGATAACTAGAGAACTATTAGTCCTAGGATCATAATTTTTTCATATATGAAAAGGGCTCAACGAGATCTTTTCAACGGTATATCAAACTTGAGGATCGGGGCAAGTTCATTTTTGGGGTTTAAAAATCTCTCATATTACATAACTCGAAAACGGTAAACAATTATTGTGACAAACTTTGGTTTAAATGAAAGCTTTTTGGTTCTTCTATTATTTAGTAGCATAAAGAGAAAAAAGCGTAAATAGTGATACAAATTAGCAAAAACCGATTTGACAACTTTAATTGGCTTCTTTTCTCAATATATTTGAAATATGATCAAATTGGTAAAGTCGTGTATAACTTCACTCAAGTTCTTGTATAGGCATAATAATAACTTTCATCATATGGGGTAATCTTTTGAAACCGCACTGTAAAGTGTTATTCTCAGACAAGTGTTAACACGTTCGTTGCAGGTGTTCAGACGCAGAGAGTATGGCGCCTTTAAATGAGATTAACTTTGTCATTTCAATGCTCTATTGTTGGTACACCTGGTCTGATGAAATATTCGATAGTGGTTGTGAAATATCGAAACTAAAAATAGATCGGGACCTCTGTCATTTGAACTCTGGACGCTCTAGAGGTAAGACGTTACATTTATTGCCATACATGTTTGACTATGTGCCGACTATACTAAAGGGATATATCGTGTCGTATGGATGTTTCAGTTTCCCGAAACAATGTAGCAAAGGGTAGGTCGAATTTCTCCGCCAGCTCCAACACTTTCTAAATATAGACCCATGATGTCATTCTAAATATAGAACTATTAGAAATATATATTTATAGTAAATGACGTATAATCTATTTATAGAACATGACACATAATCTATTTATAAAAATATGGTGAAATACCGAGTCTAAAAATAGAGCGGGATCTCTGTCATTTGAACTGTGGACGCTCTCGAGGTAAGACGTTAAATTTATTGCTTTACCCTACATGTTTGACTGCGTGCTTCGGCTCGACTATACGACATATTAAAGGGATATATCGTGTCGTATGGATGTCTCGTGTCAGGTTTCCCGAAACAATGTAGCAAAGGTTAGGTCGAATTTCCCCGCCATTATTTTCGAGGGTTCCAACAACATACCCGCTAGAATATATTGGTAGAAGGCTATAGACAAATCGTTGGTGGTCTCGCCCGAAGGGTGCTACTGAAACACTTGCTCCATTGTTAAAGCTTTCTAAATATAGACCTATGACGTCATTCTAAATATAGAACTAAAATGGACATGCGCAGTCATTGTATAACTACCAAAATGGCGTCCTCACTCGTGTCAATCCTTATATGCAAATGAGATACTATAAATAGTAACTAGGTCAACAAAATGGCCGCCGATTACGTCATCTTTGTTTACACCTAAACCGCCCCCTATACTACTAGTAGCATCATACATTGTTGTAGAATTAGTTGTCTATACATGAAATAAAGATAAAATCTGTGATATGTACATTTATAGTGGTGTTATTTTATGTGACATTATTTTGAAATCAAACAAGGGGTTTCAGAAGAGACGATTAAAACTATCGAAGACCGTGTAATTAGAATATCTCACCTAGAGCCCTTCGTGCTCAACAGAGCTTACAACTGAAAGCATTCAAGACAAAAAAAGATAAAAGATATTCGTGATATTTGTCATGTAACTTTACTCCTTAATCTCTAACAATGGGAAATAACAATAACATATAAATAAATAAATCAGATTCTTAGCGCATCTTTCAAAACGCTTCGTCTCCTTCTAAATTTCATTTTTAAACCGATGGATCCTGAAGTATGCCCACCACGACCACCGCCAACATTAAAGCTGAGCGAAGTTCCTCCTCCGAGTCCAAATGAACCGCCAACAGAACCACCAAATCCCTTTCCCTTTTGCCAACTTCCGGTTCCGGAAAATGAGTGTCTTGTACCCCGGGGACTCCATTTTCCAGTGAGTGATAGTCCATTGGCACCGTTACTTCCTTTCAGTCCTTTTCCGCTCCAGCTGAACGGTTTATTTCCCCCACCCCCAATTCTTAGAGGCGGCAAGTTTAGAGTCAATCTAGGTATAGGTTTTATTTGTGCGTTTGTGTAAAATGTAACATGCAAAATCAGCAGAACTGTAAGGCAACACGCTGCTTTCATTTTGATCTGAAAAGGAAAACAAATGAATGAAGGTTACAATTAGAAACAATTCAGCGCTAGTATCGGTTTCTAGTATTCATATTCTCTGAATGTCGATATTTAATGAAAATCGGTCCAAACTCAACTAGTTTGTATTGAGCCGTAAGCCGCTTTTAACAGGATTTCAGTCATATCACGGCGTGTCTTGGACAAATTACTTATTCTGCTGGTAAGCTTATCCTAACAGCAGCGCACCAGTCGTTATACTATAACCGTAATCCTGAGCGTCAAGAAGGGAAGACACTTTTGCCATGACCCGACCGGGAATCAAACTGTTGTAATCCGATTTAGCCACTGCACACACTCGGTTAGCAATGGCATGGGGGACTAGATTCGTAAACGTTTATATGATAGCGGATTGCCGATACTAGCTACTTCGAACGAATTTTATTCATTCTGGCTGCATTTGACAGGATTTATTTTTAACGACATCACAGAACCGAAACTATCATATATATCTGTTTTATTAATTCACGAGGTAAATTGCCTACCTCAGTTGATTTTACAAAATTGCCCGAGAATATCTGCTTGATATTATTAAGTAGTATGTAGTTAGATATTAGCTGACGTGAAATTTAACCGAACTCACTTGTGTCGCACTACATTTTAGATACGTGATCAACCATAGCATACATATATCAAAGAAGTAATAAATTGCTGATTTTGCCATAATGCAATAATCTTAGGGACTGATTCAACTCCAGCTTTGAATGAAGGTCTTTGGAATTCGCTTACTATAGTTATTCGTTCTATCGAGCCCTTGATTAAATTAAACAATATCTCCTGGAATATCCTCACAAACATCGACACATCGAAGATCAGTTTCATACCTGTCACCATCTTGAACATACATATATACAACACTCATGCAGCAGACGATTTGGAAACAATCTAGGGAAACCCGTAGATATGTAAGTGTAACTGTTTATTCAAACACAATTCATTGCGTTAAAGGGGGAAAAAATGATAATTCCAGAGCTATCCTTTACCTGCTATATTTTTCACTCGAAATTCTACTTTTACACAACCGGTAAAAACAAATATGGCAAGAGAAAAACTGGCTCCGTATGAGTAATTTCGCCTTTTGCCACAATATTTTACACGAGTCGTCTGCTGCAGAGGAGTAAGAAATCGCCTGTTTGTTGGATAGGATCAAAAATGTACTTTGACTTCACAAAAGCGGTGGAATGTCATTGTAAAGCCCTATCTTCAAAATATCGGAAAGAAATATGACATGGTGCGAGTTGAAGGTATGTACCGTTTTGTTTCAGCGTTGAAATCATTGTGGGGAAACGATATCAATATGAGTATTGTCTCTGCTTTTTATGGACGCGTCCTAGTGCCACAGTCTGTAATATTTTTTAGAGATATTATCTCCTAATTATGAGATACTAAGTCCTAATTAGGAGATAGTATCTCTTTATTAGGAGTTAGTATCTCCTAATTATGACATAGTATCTCCTAATTAGGAGATAGTATCTCCTAATAAGGACTTAGTACTAGTATCTATATGGACGCGTCCTAGTGCCACAGTCTGTAATATTTTTTAGAGATATTATCTCCTAATTATGAGATACTAAGTCCTAATTAGGAGATAGTATCTCCTTATTAGGAGTTAGTATCTCCTAATTATGACTTAGTATCTCCTAATTAGGACAATAAATATTACAGGCTGTGGCACTGGGATGCTTCCATAGCTTTTCCATATTGTTTTAGAAAGTCTTCTTCTAATATAGATGCACTTAATTGTTATTGACTTAAGCCTGTGTATGGTGGAACACCTTATGATTAAGTCGACAATAATAACATGAACAAGAAACAACCGACATCGTCAGAAGCGATACTTCAGACAGTAAACGATTCCATCAAACTGCGTGCATTCTCGGACATGCCGCCTAGATGTAGTGAGGCAATTTTTGCAGTTTATCCCTTCCACACATGTATAGATGCATATGCAACAGACGACTTTTGAAAACTTTGTGATAAAAGGGGAAATTTCTCATAATGACCAATTTATTCTTTTGTTTCAATGTTTTTAATTCCATCAAATGATTAAACAATCAGTTATATGTTTTTCTTAGATGTCATCTGCTACCAATTGCGCGTATAATGGAAAATAAATTTAATTTAAAAATTAAAAAAAACACAGAGAAAATGCCCCATAAAAACCCCCCAAAAAAACCCGTTGCTAGAAAACACAACTAAAAACTTACTGATTTATAAATATACACTGAAGATCGCAATGTTATAACAGCACACTCATCCAAATAGTACGACAAACGTTTTCTGTTTTGGAAAATAAGCTGCGCGTTTTTATATACAATAGAGGTCGGTAACATCCGGTTACAATACCAGTGACGTCATGCGGAAATTAAAATGTACAACACAAATAAACAATTAAAGTCATGTAAATGAGTCGCGTCTTGGGTTCTGGTATCTTATTGACTCTCCACGAAGGTTGGCATTGGTGTTAAACTAGTGGCGCTACATTTCTAGTGTATTTATCAAAGATGCATCTAAGATTAAATTACAACACTAGATAGACAGACAGCGATGACTCTGGTAAAACTGTACGCAGATACATTAAAAGCCCTAACTCGTCAGACGCGGCTCATGTTTAGTTCACCTGTGTCTAAATACAATAATTAAATATTAAGCCACGTCACACGAAAACCGACATTCGTGACTTTGCGAACATCTCAGATCAAGATCGGCCTGCGCCTCCTTGCATTCTGATGAGGACAACCGTTCCCCCCCATAGTGCAAGCATCCTTAAATCTCCAGGAGAAAGGTTCTGACCAAACCTTCAAGAGACGACCGCCTCATTAGTGCAGCATAAAGAGCAACTGTACTGGGAGCGGCCTTCAAGGTCGGTTTACGCGTAACGTGTATGTTCATTATATTGAAATGTCAAATAACATTTAAACCACAAAGATGTTTCGCTTGAACGCGTAAGTCTCTTTGATCTAGACAAAGTGATGGTGTTGTTTTTATTCAAAACAAACATCTTAGCGGCGTTCAAGGAAAACCAACCTTAGAACAATTACGTATTCATGCAGTCTGATCTGAATCTGTTAATACGTCTCATATACATTAGACCTTTCCCACATAACACAAATTTGCAGTAGACGACATTAAAAACATCTACTTAGCCCTTTCCCACATATACATTGTGACAAAAACCTAAACAATCTCCATAAAAGATAGCTTAATTATGAGCAATTTTTACATTTGGCCACAATGTTTACAAAAGACGTCTGCTGCTATTGCTTCAAAATGAGTCTCCATGTGGGAAAGGGTTAAAGTGATTATACATGAATGTATACTTACTGAAAAAAAGTTGAAAATAGTGCGCCAAAAGGAGAATTATTCATCATGAACTCAAATAATTGCAGTTTCATTTATAGAGAGCTTCTATATCTAAAAGTCGTCTGCTGTAGATGTGTTGTATGCTGGAAGCAGTTTAATGAATGTTTTAGATCTGAGAACAATTATAAGTGAGGTAAGTTATAATGTATCAAACTTAAATGGAGTGATGTATCAGTATAATTACTCTGGTCTCGGAAGTATAAAAAGTATTAAGTATACCCTTTCATCCAAAGGTCAAACTCGACAGAAATATTTCTAACCACACACAACTCGTATAGATCTGTCCTTTCGTCAGGGATTCAGAGTTAGATTAACATTTTCCCACATACAGCAAATCTGAAGTTTACGACTTCAAAACATGCATTAATCAAAGCGCCGATGGCACAGTAGTGGCGATCGTGTAGAAAATCCGGCAAAGTAACAAGCAGTATCTCGGTGTAGGCCTTGCGATTTTCAATATATATAGCCATATACGATAATGCTCGATCTCCAACTCAATTCAGCTACACTTTCAGCATTGATTGCTAATTGACGCTAGAACGTACAGACGTGTCTAACTTGTACACTGCATGCCATCGTGTCCTTTAAACTTTTGTAAACCAGTCGTATCATCTAAACACTATCATATATTGCAACAGATACAAAATAAAGCGATTATAATATTGAGATTTAAGAACAATCGATAACCAGTCTCGCGATCTATATATAGAACCTTTTGGATTTTCCATTTTAGCGAGGTGTTTTGAGAGTACTTTGCATGGCAGATAGAACGCGCAATGATATCTTTTATCTGCTCAAACAGAATGAAAAACAAAAACTTAACAAAATACCACAGTAGATTACAATAAAATGCATTAATTGATTGAAGGGTGCATTTTTAAAGTTCGCTGGATAAGTAATTTGGTCACAGTAATACGGGCACACGGTAACTTGGTCATAGTAATACGGGCACACGGTAATTTGGTCACAGCAATACGGGCACAAGGTAATTTGGTAAAAAGTAATACGGGCATAAGGTAATTTGGTCACAGTAATACAGGCACACGGTAACTTGGTCACAGTAATACGGGCACAATGTAATTTGGTCACAGTAATACGTGCACAATGTAATTTGATCACAGTATTATACGGACTCGAAGTAATTTGGTCACAGTCACAGTTACATGCGTAGCCGGACAATTACCCCCGGACGAATACCCCCCGGACAAATACCCCTCGAAAATTATCCCCCGGACAAATACTCCCGGGAACAATCACCCTCATAGCAATTATATAATTATCAATTACGACATATCTCGATCATTTACTCCCCCATCCCCGTACAATCACCGCTTGCCGCTGGCATAGACCCTTGTAGGGTCAACCCTCCCGAGAACGCCCGTTAGATAAATCACGATGAAGCTTATATTATAAAACTACCACCGTTCAGGGGTAGGTCATCTTTACTTCTGCTTCGGTATTTCGGATCGCGGATCAATGGGGAATCTGACAATCGGGCCGGACAATTTGAGATGACTGTCAAGAGAAAGTGGGTTCGTCAAGAGTATGTGGCAATGCAGAGGTGACTCCAATCCCTGATCGGAGATCTACAGGCTGGACGAAAATACGTACCACAGTTTCTACGTGGCGTCGGTTTCAATATAAAACTGACCAGGAGACTCGACGATTAAACGGAGGGACTGTAATGTGGAGGACTTTGACAATAACGTTCTGTCAGAGATATCGTTAATTGACTGCCAATGTTTGAATTCCTGGATGTTTGTATATATGTTAACGGTCAGTCAATCGTTATTGACCATGCCAATGTTTGAATTCCTGGATGTTTGTATATATGTTAACGGTCAGTCAATCGTTATTGACCATGCTAATGTTTGGATTCCTAGATGTTTGTATATATGTGATATCTGTGAATATCAATGTATATTAACCAGATGTATGATACAAAAAAATGCTGTTGTTTCCGAATTTCGTCTTTCGAAAGATATACTACATATTCTGATATGTATAAAACATGGAAAGGCAGACGAAGTCAAACAGGACAACATCCGACAGGACAAAGTCAGACAATACAAAACTCGACAGGACAAAGTCAGACAGTTTTTACCTAGACAGGACAATGTCGGACAGGACAAATTCAGACAAGACGAAGTCAGACAAAACAATGTCGGACATATTATTTTGATAATAATATGAAGTTAATTATTATTTATAATACAATGACCGGTGGATTTTTAAAATCGAATTCAGAAACAAAATTGCATTTTTTAAAATGTATGGGGGAGGACACGCATACCCCTCGCACTACTCGACGTCTAATTCAGCAGAAGGGCCCACCGAATTAAGATGACCGGTGGATTTTGACGCCCAGTCCGCTTGTGGTGATATATAATAAAAGTAATAATAATAAAAATAATAATAATAATAATATGTAATTATCGATGGTGATTGATCTATGATTGATGCTGATTATCAATCATATATCGAGAACATCACACCAGACCTCCGCGCTCTGCTACCTCGCACTTACTTACGGTGACCTACGGCGATCGCCGCGGTCATTATACACCGGGAAGCAGAATCATATTCGGGAAAATATTTATGATCCATATCCGGCTCCCCCAACAGAAGTCACTACCCAATTACCTTGTACCCTAATTACTGTGGCCGAATAACCTTGTGCCTTTATTACTGTGACCAAATTACCTTGTGCCCTTATTACTGTGACCGAATTACCGTGTGCCCGTATTACTGTGACCAAATTACCTTGTGCCCGTATTACCGTGACCATATTTCCGGTGACCAAATTTCCTGTGACCAAATTACCTACATTCGCTAAACATTGTCTTCGCGTCCGAGACAGCCTGGAAACCTAAAACAACTAACCATTGCGATTATCCAGGAGTGGCGTAACATTCCCATTAACTGTGTGCGTCGCTTGATCGCATCAATGCGAAGAAGATGTTTAGCTGTGGTGAATGCTGCTGGTGGTCAGTTATCATACTATCATTCTATAGATTTTTTATATTTTGTACTTGATAATTTGAAAGTCGTCTGCTGCAGATTTGTTTCATGTCGGAAGTGGTTAAACCCGTATCCACTATCATGACTTACCGATACAAAACAAAAAGAGATTTTCTGTGTGTCTGCATTATTTGACAAAAAATTATCATAAAAGGGCTTGTGTTCAATACAAATAGTTGATAATCTTTGTTATAAATTGAAATTTATCATAACCTCTTGTCCATTTATCTTTAGTATTCCTTACATGTCACTTGTCATGATCAGTGTAACTCTAACTCTAACTCATCTCATTCACTTAAAACACATATATCCTACATAATACTTAAATGTTCAAATACCGATATCTGCATTACTAACTACAGATAAGATTTGTCTAATGTTTGTGGATTTTTTTTTTTTATTTCTTCATGCGCAACGAAATATTGCGGCTTCCTTTTGATGCTTTGCGTCAAACATTCGTCTTGTGTACACTCTTGTGTACATGTTTAGATAAGCCTAACAGGGACTCTAATTATGTGTCCCGACGATTCTTTTTATCCCTACTACCGAGCCGATTGACAGGGACTGGATATAGTTTCTAATCCCGTACGTTAACAGCTTGGCCACTCTGTCACTGATACTCACAATATAGACGCACGCATACGCATATGTCTTTGGGAAACAATATGGAAGCGAGCATTTCCCTATTTTCTCATATAGTTTTCAAATTCTTCTTCTATTATTTCACTTTAATTAAATGGTCATGAGTTCGAACTCGTTTTTTTTCACGCATCTGCAGCACTCGACTTTTGAAAACATTGTAGAAAAGACTCATACTGATATAACTCAAGAATAACTGGTAGTACATGTTGAACATTTGGGTAAAAGCTCCAATCAATCAATCAATCGCATAATTATAGATAATCTTTTACAAAATGAATTTAAATCACCATAGATGTGTCAACTGTCACCTGTGTAATTTAAAGGGTTTAACAATGTGACGTGACTGAAACAGTTAGTTTATATGAGATGCGACAGTAACTAAAGCGAAATACTCGATGCAATTTGCGAATGTCTATAGCTGTTATTATGTTTTTAATGTATTGTTCACGACCTGTTTGATTAAATACATACGAAGAGATATGAATGATACACAGTTCAAATGTGATGACCAAATGACAGTACCATGTCAATATTGTCGAGGAATATATGATCCACGTTTAGCGAGGTCTAAATGACACTCCACTTTCAAATCAAAATGGCATAACATGACAGAAATGATAATTGCAGATGTATTTCATAATTTGTTTTAAATCGGACTTTTAATGGAGACATGGCCTCACATTTAGAGTGATGGAACCATGTCCGAGAGTTGCATAGTTGGAATTCTGCGAGGGCAGTCTCATCTTTTGGGATATCATTATCGGTATTGGTTGAGTATCCATGAGCAGACATAGAACAAAATTCCGGGTAGCAATCACATGAGCCGCTTCTGGCGAAATCGGGTCTTATCACAATGGTGGAGATTCGGATGAGCATGTGGAGATTCTTTTGTCTCGCCAGATTCTTCACTGTCCGCCCATTTGTTATATAAGCCGTTCCACGAGAAACCCAACAGTATGGATTCTGCTTAATGTGTCGATCCAGATCAGCCTAGGCTAATCCGGGTCGACACATTCCGGCTCAGGGAGCTAGATGTATATTGTAATGACTCCTGAAACAGAAACTCCACAGGAGGCGAAAAGTGTCTGTCCGGGTTAGCCTGCGCGGCATGATTAGGCTGATCCGGATCGATACTTGTTGGTTTTCTCGCGGGACGGCTCATATAGACCTAAATGCATCATCTTACAAAGACACTAGAAATGTAGCCAAAAAGAGTTCACACCATTGTAACTTGAAATGTTGCCAATCTGGATAGGCAATGATACTCTATATCGGTGGACACGACTCGTGTGTCGGTAGAGTAAGTTCAACAAGCATAATAATACAATTAATTACGTCTCGCATTGATGAGTTAAAATGCCAAAAGTTCTCTTGTTTTATTGATTTTTGTTTAAATTAATTTGAGTAGTTCAGTAAAGCCTGTGTACATGTATCATACTGGATTGTTAGCTGCCCACAAACGAGATATATGGTCTTATATCGTCCTTATATGCTCGATTGTCAAGGTAGAACAATTGTATTTTTGGATAATAATAATATACATTGTTGTAGAATAAGTTGTCTATACATGAAATAAAGATATAATCTGTGATATGTACATATGTGTTATTTTATGTGATAATATTTTGAAATCAAACGAGACGATTAAATCAACTATCGACGACGAATGGTGGGATTACAATATCTCACCTAGAGAACTTCGTGCTCAACAGAGCTTACAACTAAAAGCATTCAAGATAAAAAAAGATATTTGTGATTGTTGTCATGTAACTTTACTCTCTAATCTCTAACAATGGGAAATAACAATAAAATATAAATAAATAAATCAGATTCTTAGCGCATCTTTCAAAACGCTTCGTCTCCTTCTAAATTTCACTTTTAAACCGATGGATCCTGAAGTACGCCCACCACGACTACCGCCAAACTTAAAGTTCAACGAACTTCCTCCTCCGAGTCCAAACGAACCGCCAACAGAGCCACCGAATCCCTTTCCGTTTTGCCAACTTCCGGTTCCGGAAAATGAGTGTCCGGTACCCCGGGGACTCCAATTTCCAGTGAGTGATACTCCATTGGCACCGACACCGTTACTTCCTGTCAGTCCCTTTCCGCTCCAGCTAAACGGTGGTCCCCCACCCCCACCGTTACTTCCTGCCAGTCCCTTTCCGCTCCAGCTAAACGGTGGTCCCTTAGCCCCACCGTTAATTTGTGCGTTTGTGTAAAATGTAAAATGCAAAATCAGCAAAACTGTAAGGCAACACGCTGCTTTCATTTTGATCTGTAAAAGAAAAAAAAATGAATGAAAGTTACAATTGGAAACAATTCAGCGCTAGTATCAGTTTCTACTATTCATATTCTCTGAATATGTATTTACAGATTGTCGATATTTAATGAAAATCGAGCCAAACTCGACTAGTTTGTGTTGAGTTTCCAGCCGCTTTTAACAGGATTTCAGTCATGTCATGGCTTGTCCTGGACTAATTACCTAATGTGCTGTTAAGCTTATCCTAAAGCCCCTATCTCACATACACGATTTAAGAAATTACGAACACGATTTAAGAAATGTTGAAAAATCGTGTTGATTCGTGCTCGACCTTGGTTTATGCATATTTCTTAACCAAACACGACCCTCATACGACCAAACACGTCCCTCATACGACCCTCATACGACCTTCATACTACTGAACACGACACTCATACGACCGTCATAAGATATTCATACGATATAACACAATTTAACCTCATTTAACACGACCCCAATATGACTGTCATACGACCAAACACGACTGTAATACGACGCCCATACGACTTAACACGAATCAACACGACCACCATACAATTAAACACGAATCATTACGATGTCCATACGACTTCAAAAATAAACACGATCTCCATACGACTGAGCAAGACCTTCATACGACATATTTTTGTTTATTTTGGTCACGTGGGTCATGTAGTATATAAGCTGCAATGCAGCAGCATTTCTGTGTCAGTCTTCAACATGTTCAACAACGAACAAGACCCGCAAGAAGCAGCTTTGGATGAGGAGGAAGTACTTCTGGTAGCTATGGCTTTGATGGTGAGGGGTAGGAGGCAGCGTAGGCGTCGCAGAGTTTGGAACAGGAAGAGATTCTTGGTTCGACCATGGTTGTTGAGGAGATCTCTGTATGGGCTGTATGAACACATAATGCAAGAAATGTATCGTGAAGATGTGAATATATCTACCAACTTCTTGCGTGTCACTCCGGAGATGTTCATGGAACTAGTAGAACGCGTTGGTCTTCGTATTGAAAAAAAAAGGACACCTTATAGAGAAAATCCCTAGAGCCTCGGCTTCGCCTAGCTATAACACTGCGTTATATTGTCACTGGAGACTCCTACCGATCACTTCATAGTGGCTGCTATTACAATCTCTACGATTGTCCACGAAACATGTGAGGCTATTGTACAAGAGTATACAGCAGAGGTCATGCCGACTTAAAAAAAAACCAGAGGCACTGCATGTCTTCCAGAACCACAACCTCTTCCAAACGATGATCAACCCCGGCAATTCGCAATTATAGGAGATGATGCCTTCGCTCTAAGAGACGATGAAGGTAGAGGTGATGGTGATGGAATGTTGAATGGACTATCCTCCTGCTCAGATGGCTGCTGAGATGGCTGGATGTCAGTTTCAGTTGTTGATTTTGTTGTTGCTGGCGATTTTGGTGGTGGTTCAGAGGTTTCAGCTGGCTCATCTTGTCCCTGGGTACCGGGTTGATGTTCATCCATGGTTGGTGGTGAAGGATGTTTCCCTTTCGAAGGTTTTGCTTGGAGGAGCTTCCGTTTCGGCCGCCTGAGGTTTGGCACGGCTGTAGAATGAGCTTTCACTTTCAGGGGTTTCCCACGTCCCTCACTCAGTCACGTGATGGGCTCTTCCGGTCGTATGACCAGCGTATGGACTTCGTGTTCAGGCGTGTGGGAGTCGTATGAAAGACGTATGAAAGTCGTGTTGAATCGTGTTAAAACGTATGAAAGTCATATGAGTTCTTTCCACGCTCCCCAACACGACTGATTGCGACTGAACACAATCTCATACGACTGAACACGATATTCATACGATTGAACACGACTGTCATACGACCTTCATACGACTGAACACGGCTTTTCAGCTCGGCAATGCAAAAAATTATAACACGATTTAAGTCGAGCTGCGACGTCCATACGACCGCGCGCGACCGACCACGACCTAACACGAATGAACACGAATGAGTGCGCGACCTTCATACGTTCTAACACGATTTAAGGAAAAACATTAAATCGTGTTCATTCGTGTTCTGATTCGTGAATGTGAGATAGGGGCTTAACAGCAGCGCACAAGTCGTTATACTATAGCCGTAATCCTGAGCGTCAAGAAGAGAAGACAATTTTGCCATGACCCGACCGGGAATCAAACTGTTGTCTCCCGAGTTAACCACTGCACACACTTGGTTACCTACGAAAAGGGGAATAGTTACACACTAAAAACTTACTGATTTATAAATATACACTGAAGATCCCAATGTTATAACGGCTAACTCATCCAAGTACGACAAACTTTTTATGTATTCGAAAAAAAGTTGCGCATTTTTATATACAATAGAGGTCGATATACATCCGGTTGCAAAATTAGTGACGTCATGCGGAAATTAAAATGTACAACACAAATAAACAATTAACGTCAAGTAGAAGTTCGTCCATCTCAAGTCTTACGTTAACGGAATTTCTCCGTAACGCATACAAACAATCTTTCAATAACATCTGTCAATGTCTGACAACGGTGAGAACAGTATATACATGAGCCGTGGGTTGGTATCTTATTGACTCTCCTCGAATGGTACATTGGTGTAAAAGAGGTGGGGCTACACTTCTAGTGGATTTGTCAAAGATGCATCTAAGATTAAATTACAATATATATATACAGACAGACACAGCGATGACTGGTAAGACTGTACGCAGATACAGTAAAATCCCTAAACCGTCAGACGCTGCTCATATTTAGTTCACCAACGTCTAATTACAATAATTTAAATTTAAGCCACTTCACACGAAAACCGACATAAGTGAACAGCTCAGATCCAGATCAGCCCGCGTCTCCTTGCATTCTGGTGAGGACAACCCTCCTCCCCCCCCCCCCCCCCCCCCCCCCCCCCCCCATATTGTAAGCATCGCCAGGAGAAAGGTTCTGACAAAAAAAAAAATCAACACACGTATGTATATTAATCGTCATTTTAAAACCTTCAATCCCTCCTTAGTGTAGTATTAAGAGAGACCGCACTTGGAGCGGTTTTCGCGTAACTTGTCTATATTTTCTATATACTCATTATCTTGTAAAGTTAATTACTTTTAAACCACAAAGGTTTTTGGTTTGAACGCGTAAGTCTCTTTAATCTAGACAAGTG
Source organism: Serripes groenlandicus (assembly GCA_031761405.1). Classification (NCBI taxonomy): domain Eukaryota; kingdom Metazoa; phylum Mollusca; class Bivalvia; order Cardiida; family Cardiidae; genus Serripes; species Serripes groenlandicus. The sequence continues at coordinate 49,635,442 of JASEVX010000001.1, read as the reverse complement.
ATGGTGTTGTTTTTGTCCGAACAAACATCTTTAAGCGGTGTTCCAGGAAAACCAACCTTAGAACTTATACGTATACATGCCGGCAGTCTGATCTGAATCTGCTAATACGTCACATAACCATTAGACCTTTCCATCATAATACAAGTATGCAGCAGACGACTTTGAAAACAAAGTGACAAAAACAGAAAAACACATACAAAATCTCCATAAAAGATAGCTTAATTGTTAAGTTGAGCAATTTTACCTTTGGCCACAATGTTTTCAAAAGTCGTCTGCTGCTATTGCGTCAAAATAAGTCAGCAAGATGGAAAGGGTTAAAGTGACTATACATGAAGGTTACTGAGGTATACTTACTGAGAAAAAAGTTGAAAATAGTGCGCCAAAAGGAGAAATTACTCGTCACGTACTCAAATAATTGCAGTTCCATTTATAGCGAGCTTCTATATCTAAAGGTCGTCTGCTGTAGATTTGTTGTATGCTGGAAGCAGTTTAAGGAATGTGTATCAAACTTGAATGGAATTTGATGTATCAGTATATTTCCTCTGGTCTCGGAAGTATAACAAGTATGAAGTATTTCATCCAAAGGTCAACCTCGACAGAAATATTTCTAGCCACACACAACTCGTATAGATCTGCCCATCCGTCAGGGATTCAGAGTTAGATTAACGTTTTCAAACATACAGCAAATTAGCCGTCCCGCGAAAAGACCAATATTGCGTAAAGTATCGACCCGGATCAGCCTAAGCATTCCTGGGTAGACACTTTTCGCCTCCTGTGGATTATCTGTTTCAGGAATCATTACTTTATACCACGAACCCACTGAGACGGAATGTGTTGGCCCGGATCAGTCTGCACGGCCTGCACGGACTGCGCATGCTGATCTGGGTCGATACATTACGCAAAGGCCATTATGTTGGTTTCTCGTGGGACGACTCAACTATCTTATTTACATACACTCCCTATTATATTTGACGTCAGTCTTAAACATCAATCATACTCATTTACATTTACATTTACATTTAACAAACAATAAACCTATTACCTGACATACTACATGCTTTTTATCAATTGAAATATTCATATTTTATAAAAAGTTTCCGAATGTCGACCGCAGTAGATATATCTAAAATTGGTTATGTTCACTTTGGAGTATATGACAGGGACTCTAATTCTGTGTCCCGACGATTCTTTTTCTCCCCACTACCGAGCCGATTGACAGGTACTGGATATAGTTTCTAATCCAGTACGTTAACAGCTTGGCCACTCTGTCACTGATACTCACAATATAGACGCACGCCTACGCAGATGACTTTGGAAAACAGTATGGAAGATGTTCTCATATAGTTTTCAATTCTGTATAAACATTCTTCTTCTATCATTTCACATCAATTAAATGGTCATGCGTTTCTTTTTCACGCATCTGCAGCAATCGACGTTTGAAAACATTGTAGAAAATGCTCATAATGATATAACTCAAGAATAACTGGTAGTGCATGTTGAACATTTGGGTAAACGCTCCAATAAATAAATCACATAATTATAGATAATATTTTACAAAATGAATTTAAATCATCATAGATGTGTCAACTGTCACCTGTGTAATTTAAAGGGTTTAACAGTGTGACGTGACTGAAACAGTTAGTTGATCATTTAAAGAAATCTTGGCATGGGGCCAAACTTGTAGTTGTTTAGTCAGGAGGCATACATAAAATATATGAGCCGTCCCACGAGAAAACCTACATTATGACCTCTTCGTAATGCATCGACCTAGATCAGCCTGCGCAGTCCGCGCAGACTAATCCAGGCCGACACATTTCGTCTCAGGTGGATAGAGGTATAGAGTAATGATTCCTGAAACAGAAAAGTCACAGGAGGCGAAAAGTGTCTATCCGGGTAAGCCTGCGCGGCATGCTTAGGCTGATCCGAGTCGATACTTTACGCAGAGTCCACAATGTTGGTTTTCTCGCGGAACGGCTCATATGCGGATGTTACAGACTCTGATGAGACTGCGGTGCATATACTCGCCTAAGAATGAGAGACATCGGTCAGTTATCTCCCTTTAATACTCTCTACATCTAGCTAGGTCCTATCATTTGGTTTCCTCTGTTTTTATCATTGGTTTCTTTGCACTGGATGGTGCACTTATAATTGCATTTTCTTGGCCAACTGTTGTTAGATTTATTAGTAATTCCACATTTATTTTCTTTAAACACTGCTATGTAAATTTTCTCTTTTGAATCATCACTTTAATTAACACATTTATGATTAATGTGTACAGAGTAATTGCAATATCTCATTGCGAAATAGCGATAAAGACAAAGGATTCCAACTTAAAGGACCTACCAACTATTTGGTCTTCCTTGGTCTTTATCTGACAAGGGAGATAATATAATTATCACTAATGTCCCTAATTCACTGTTTGCAGATGCATTAAGACCCCAAATCGCTAGACGCGGCTCATATATGATTAGTCGCCGGGCAGAAGCCCGCGACTTCTATTTAATAGGTTTTTGGAAATCACATGGGAGGGGGGATTATTATTAGAAAGAAACACATTTAGATGTCTTGAACATATTACAATTGTGTTTGTTTAAAAACGCTAAGTAATGACACATCTAAAATGAAATAAATGTTCCGATGTTTTAGGTATTTTCAGTTTCTTTATTTTGACTCGCATTTATGTTTTGTTGTTTTATTTACGAAGACAAAACAGTCCCTATTAGCTAGACTGGTATACTTTATGTTTACACTATATACTACATGTACTCAAAAGGCGATAACTACAAACCTTTACGTCGCAGTCTAATTTGTTTACATACGCGCACCTGCTTGAAGTGTGACTCGCGAATACCAACTGCGTAGATCAATCTCCTTTGCAGAGAGCCGTCTCTTTACACTCACTTACAAATAGTAAATCGTAGGTGATTTAAATTGTTTATTTGGCTCGAAACAAATGAAGAAAAGAACAAACCGAGATAAAAACTAGTTTTAATAGAAAAATTACTTTGAACGAACACTCTCTGCCTATAAAGAGAGTTTCAAGAACGACACCTCTGCGAAAAGAAAGAATCGGGTCTTTCGTACAAAATTATTTCGTCCTTGACAATTTTAAATGTGTCATTTAATTCCCTAAAGGCATATTGCTTCCGATCTGCATATTGTTATGGATCATTGACACAAGGGCGCTCATCATAATATAATTTTAAAACATGAGTAGTTTTGTTATTTTCATTATAAAAAAGGAAGGAAAGAATTAAAATAAATCAACATGTTCTAGGGTTCAGTTTATGTTCGAAATTAAGTTTAAATTATACAACAATTTCAATGAGATTTAACTGTTTAGTTGATATTATATTTCGAATGTGGTCTAATTTATAAATATGGACTACATTTCAACATTTGTTAAAGTATGATATAATAAGGATGCCAAGCTAATATCATTTTGAGAAAAAGAGATAACTCAGCGATTTAACCCATTGTTTTAAAAGTATATTGCTGCAAAGGTGTCCACTGTTGACTTTAATAGAGGAAAGGTAAAATGATGTGCTATTGCATGCAAATCCTAAATTGACTGTTTTGTGGTTTTATTGAAAAATAATAAAATTCAAATATTCTGACAAACATCTTGAAAAGTGTATGTGGAATTCACAAATCTTATAAGTATTCCTTAATGAAAGCACTGTATACATACTAAGACTAATGATTGGCATAATTTCTCATTTCCATTACTGTTTATGATCAATAATTAGTTGGTTGTGTGTCTAGTCAAACTACTTTGGAATGGAGATTGATCATAAACAATGAAAGGCTTCAATTATCATTCACTTTGTTGACAAAACAATGCAAGTTATGATACATTTTCACTTGACCCCACCCCTGATATTCCAATATGCCCCTCAGTTGATAACTGTTTATTCAACTACTATAATGTTAGTGTTATGCATAACTGCACTATGTATATCCGGCGACATTGATGCATTGCATCAACTTTCTCTTGTACATCTATCTTATACAGGGCCATATGTATAATGCACCGAGTCTTGCGGGGTTAGGGTCTTATTTACTCTCCAATGTATCACCATTTAAAGTTATATTGGCGTACACAACTGATGGAAATACACTTCCAGTACTTTGTCATAATATGCATTGAGGTTTTGAATATAGGAAAAGAGTGAAGACTGATGGAATTTTACACATGCACTGACTTACCTGAATGTTCAATAAACACGTACGCAGATGCAATAAGAGCTTATCTGTGTGTAAGATATGCACGTACGCAGATGCAATAAGAGCTTATCTGTGTGTAAGATATGCACGTACGCAGATGCAATAAGAGCTTATCTGTGTGTAAGATATGCACGTACGCAGATGCAATAAGAGCTTATCTGTGTGTAAGATATGCACGTACGCAGATGCAATAAGAGCTTATCTGTGTGTAAGATATGCACGTACGCAGATGCAATAAGAGCTTATCTGTGTGTAAGATATGCACGTACGCAGATGTAATAAGAGCTTATCTGTGTGTAAGATATGCACGTACGCAGATGCAATAAGAGCTTATCTGTGTGTGAGATATGCACGTACGCAGATGCAATAAGAGCTTATCTGTGTGTGAGATATGCACGTACGCAGATGCAATAAGAGCTTATCTGTGTGTGAGATATGCACGTACGCAGATGCAATAAGAGCTTATCTGTGTGTAAGATATGCACGTACGCAGATGCAATAAGAGCTTATCTGTGTGTAAGATATGCACGTACGCAGATGCAATAAGAGCTTATCTGTGTGTAAGATATGCACGTACGCAGATGCAATAAGAGCTTTTCTGTGTGTAAGATATGCACGTACGCAGATGCAATAAGAGCTTATCTGTGTGTAAGATATGCACGTACGCAGATGCAATAAGAGCTTATCTGTGTGTAAGATATGCACGTACGCAGATGCAATAAGAGCTTATCTGTGTGTAAGATATGCACGTACGCAGATGCAATAAGAGCTTATCTGTGTGTAAGATATGCACGTACGCAGATGCAATAAGAGCTTATCTGTGTGTAAGATATGCACGTACGCAGATGCAATAAGAGCTTATCTGTGTGTAAGATATGCACGTACGCAGATGCAATAAGAGCTTATCTGTGTGTAAGATATGCACGTACGCAGATGCAATAAGAGCTTATCTGTGTGTAAGATATGCACGTACGCAGATGCAATAAGAGCTTATCTGTGTGTAAGATATGCACGTACGCAGATGCAATAAGAGCTTATCTGTGTGTAAGATATGCACGTACGCAGATGCAATAAGAGCTTATCTGTGTGTAAGATATGCACGTACGCAGATGCAATAAGAGCTTATCTGTGTGTAAGATATGCACGTACGCAGATGCAATAAGAGCTTATCTGTGTGTAAGATATGCACGTACGCAGATGCAATAAGAGCTTATCTGTGTGTAAGATATGCACGTACGCAGATGCAATAAGAGCTTTTCTGTGTGTAAGATATGCACGTACGCAGATGCAATAAGAGCTTATCTGTGTGTAAGATATGCACGTACGCAGATGCAATAAGAGCTTATCTGTGTGTAAGATATGCACGTACGCAGATGCAATAAGAGCTTATCTGTGTGTAAGATATGCACGTACGCAGATGCAATAAGAGCTTATCTGTGTGTAAGATATGCACGTACGCAGATGCAATAAGAGCTTATCTGTGTGTAAGATATGCACGTACGCAGATGCAATAAGAGCTTATCTGTGTGTAAGATATGCACGTACGCAGATGCAATAAGAGCTTATCTGTGTGTAAGATATGCACGTACGCAGATGCAATAAGAGCTTTTCTGTGTGTAAGATATGCACGTACGCAGATGCAATAAGAGCTTTTCTGTGTGTAAGATATGCACGTACGCAGATGCAATAAGAGCTTATCTGTGTGTAAGATATGCACGTACGCAGATGCAATAAGAGCTTATCTGTGTGTAAGATATGCACGTACGCAGATGCAATAAGAGCTTATCTGTGTGTAAGATATGCACGTACGCAGATGCAATAAGAGCTTATCTGTGTGTAAGATATGCACGTACGCAGATGCAATAAGAGCTTATCTGTGTGTAAGATATGCACGTACGCAGATGCAATAAGAGCTTATCTGTGTGTAAGATATGCACGTACGCAGATGCAATAAGAGCTTATCTGTGTGTAAGATATGCACGTACGCAGATGCAATAAGAGCTTATCTGTGTGTAAGATATGCACGTACGCAGATGCAATAAGAGCTTATCTGTGTGTAAGATATGCACGTACGCAGATGCAATAAGAGCTTATCTGTGTGTAAGATATGCACGTACGCAGATGCAATAAGAGCTTATCTGTGTGTAAGATATGCACGTACGCAGATGCAATAAGAGCTTATCTGTGTGTAAGATATGCACGTACGCAGATGCAATAAGAGCTTATCTGTGTGTAAGATATGCACGTACGCAGATGCAATAAGAGCTTATATGTGTGTAAGATATGCACGTACGCAGATGCAATAAGAGCTTTTCTGTGTGTAAGATATGCACGTACGCAGATGCAATAAGAGCTTATCTGTGTGTAAGATATGCACGTACGCAGATGCAATAAGAGCTTATCTGTGTGTAAGATATGCACGTACGCAGATGCAATAAGAGCTTATCTGTGTGTAAGATATGCACGTACGCAGATGCAATAAGAGCTTATCTGTGTGTAAGATATGCACGTACGCAGATGCAATAAGAGCTTATCTGTGTGTAAGATATGCACGTACGCAGATGCAATAAGAGCTTATCTGTGTGTAAGATATGCACGTACGCAGATGCAATAAGAGCTTATCTGTGTGTAAGATATGCACGTACGCAGATGCAATAAGAGCTTATCTGTGTGTAAGATATGCACGTACGCAGATGCAATAAGAGCTTATCTGTGTGTAAGATATGCACGTACGCAGATGCAATAAGAGCTTATCTGTGTGTAAGATATGCACGTACGCAGATGCAATAAGAGCTTATCTGTGTGTAAGATATGCACGTACGCAGATGCAATAAGAGCTTATCTGTGTGTAAGATATGCACGTACGCAGATGCAATAAGAGCTTATCTGTGTGTAAGATATGCACGTACGCAGATGCAATAAGAGCTTGCCTGTGTGTTCAATATACACGTACGCAAATGCAATCAGAGCTTACCTGAGTGTTCAATGTACACGTACGCAGATGTAATAAGAGCTTACCTGTGTGTTCAATATACACGTACGCAAATACAATAAGAGCTTATATGTGTTTTCAATAAACACGTACGCAGAAGCAATACGAGCTTACCTGTGTGTTCAATATACACGTACGCAGATGCAATAAGAGCTTGCCTGAGTGTTCAATATACACGTATGTTTATGCAATAAAAGCTTTTCTGGCTGTTCAATATACATGTACGCAGAAGCAATAAGAGCTTATCTGTGTGTTCAATAAACACGTATGTTTATGCAATAAAAGCTTATCTGGCTGTTCAATATACATGTACGCAGAAGCAATAAGAGTTTATCTGTGTGTTCAATATACACATACGTTTATGCGATAAGAGCTTGCCTGAGTGTTCAATATACACACATACGTTTATGCAATAAAAGCTTATCTGAGTGTTCAATTTACACGTACGTTTATGCAATAAGAGCTTGCTTGAGTGCTCAATGTACACTTACGCAAATGCATTGAGAGCTTGCCTGATTGTTCGTTCAATGTACACTTACGCAAATGCAATTATATTACTAGCTTACATTAGTGTTCACTGTACACATACGTAGATGCAATTACTTACATGAGAGCTAACATTAGTGTTAACTGCACACGTGCACATATGTGATAACAGCTTACATGACTGCTCAATGTACACGTACGAAGATGCAAAAATAACTTACACCAGTGTTCAATTCACATGTACACGGATGCAATAAAAGCTGACATGACTGTTCAATGTACACGTACGAAGATGCAAAAATAACTTACACCAGTGTTCAATTCACATGTACACGGATGCAATAAAAGCTGACATGACTGCTCAATGTACACGTACGAAGATGCAAAAATAACTTACACCAGTGTTCAATTCACATGTACACGGATGCAATAAAAGCTGACATGACTGCTCAATGTACACGTACGAAGATGCAAAAATAACTTACATCAGTGTTAAATTCACATGTACACGGATGCAATAAAAGCTGACATGACTGCTCAATGTACGCGTACGCAGATGCAAAAATAACTTACACCAGTGTTCAATTCACATGTACACGGATGCAATTAAAGCTGACATGACTGCTCAATGTACACGTACGCAGATGCAAAAATAACTTACACCAGTGTTCAATTCACATGTACACGGATGCAATAAAAGCTGACATGACTGCTCAATGTACACGTACGAAGATGCAATACGAGCTTAAATCGCTAGACACGGCTCATATTCAAGTTCACAAACCGAGCAATTTCTCTCTTTACCACAATGTTTTAAACTCTATTCAAAAGTCAAGCTTTCATCTGTTGAGATTGTCCAGTTGTAATCAAAGCCTCTGCTTCAGATTGATCGTATAAGGGAAATGGTTAAAATGGCATGTCAACTCACTGCTGGTGTCAAATTGTGCCTCTTATTCGATCTATGTTTCCATTCTCGTGTGAGCGTTGACAGTTATTACTCGTGTATCTGTTTTGTCATTCGAATGTTAATGGAAGTTTGTTTGGGTGCCGAGTTGAACACACTGATGTGTTTAAAATGTCGTCGACTAAAGAGGTATCATACTACATCAAAAGAAGGGAGCATGATAATCTGAATCAATGTTATTATAGAATTTATTGAAAACTAAAAATCAATAAAACTGTCATGTCTGATTAATCTCAAAATGCTAAATAGATGTATTTATAAACTTTATGCGACTCCTATCTAACCCTTTCCCATATACAACAGTGCTTGGGAAAGGGTTTAATTGCGTGTTCCTTATAAAAAAGAAATATAGTTGTTTCCCTTTCCCTCAAAATGGTTTAAAATTCGTTTGCTGCAGACGTCTATATGAGCAGGGTGAGTGTAAAACGGAAACAATATATAAGTATAATGAACACGCAATTAAACCCTTTCCCACCTACATATACATTATGACGCACCTGCAGCAGACGACTTTTGAAAACGTTGCGACAAAAGGGTTTATGAGCAATTTATCCTTTTGCCACAATGTTTTGAACTCTATTCAAGGCTAATATTTTCATTTACAGACATTTTCTATAGTTTTGCCTAAATGTTGTTCTGCTGCAGATGTGTTGTTTGTAGGGAATGGTTCAGCTGTGTCAGTCTACAAGTTAACGCATTCTTATCTCAGTACTACACCGGTATTTAATTATGTTAATCAAATTAAGCTTTTCCCGTATTTTAAGATAAATGTTAGATCGATTGAAGTATATATATATGACGAAGTTCATTATATATACAGTAGCTGCGACTGACGATTGCACCCACGTTCTGATATCATCCAAAGTGAAATTTGAGTGAACACAAGGGTGGCTACCTTTTAAATTACTTTGTCTGACTTGACAAGACATTAATAACATAGATAAGGAAAGTGAAGACTGTGGTAAAACCGCGCGTATGCAAAGGTCCATCCGAGTTGTCCCCGTACACAGACGTGCCCTAACCCCTATTTGACAGAAACGGCCCCCATATGAGCCGTTCCACGAGAAAACGAACATTGTGGACTCTGCTTAAAGTATTGACTCGGATCAGCCTAAGCATGCCGCGCAGGCTAACCCGGACAGACAATTTTCGCCTCCTGTGGATTTTCTGTTTCAGGAATCATAACTCTATACCTCTATCCCACTGAGAGGGAATACGTGGGCGCGGATTAGCCTGCGCAGGCTGATCTGGATCGATACATTACGAAGAGTCCATAATGTTGGTTTTCTCGTGGAACGGCTTATATGTTTTGATGAAAAGTGGTATTTACCTATTGATATAGTTTGTAAACAGCAATATATACTTTTTCAAATCGAATGAAATGAACTAGTGAAACATGGATTAACTCTTTTTTTTTAAAGATATAAAACAAATATAGTTTGAATTACATTCTGAGAAAAGTATACTTTTGAGGTTTACATTTACTAATGCCAAGAAGTTTTACTATTTATTCATAAATTCAATTCAAAGGTTTATTTTTAAAATATATATCTATCTTATGTTGAGAGATTTCTCTTTGTAGAGAAATACCTTCCTATTTTAGATAGATGTCTCGCTGTTACAGATAGTCTTTAAAGAAATGAAATACTAAAAACGGAGAGATATTTCTCAAAGTCAATAGATCACTTTCGAAGTTGAAGGTATAGTTGTATCTCTTAACTTTAATATGTTTCTATCTGTTTTACTTAACTAACATTGAGTTAATGCGCTGGGGTTAAACTTTGAGAAATATCTCTTTAACGAATACATAATAAAACGGTTTGCCACATCTATTTACTATTCTCATACGAATAGAATCGGTACATACTGAAAGTGACATAATCCAATATTAGAAGACGTTACGAATGATACTGTGACCGGACACGCAGTTTGTCAATCTGTTAAGATGATGTATACTAAAGGAGAAAGACATCACCAGCTTTTTTTCCTACCGATTGTGTTTTGCGGACTATTTGTTCAGCATGTGGAAGGTAATTTTTCTTTGATTCTTATATTTGTGTCCTTGACACAAGCAACTTAAAAACATCACAACAGCAGACAAAATTTAACAAACAAACAAAATAACGGGACTTTGTTCTTTATGAAAATTCAACCATTCTAACAATGTTTTTTCTTTTAATTGAAATCAAGTTTTCATTGTCCAGGTTGTACTTTCGAACATTGATGATATACATCGTTCATAAATGTAACACATAACACACTGAAGTATCTTTTTTCTTTACAGAGTTGAAAATATTATGACAAAATTAGAAATTTCTCCTTTTTGCATGATGTTTGCAGACGAAGTCTGCTGCAGAGACTCTACGTCTTTGTAGCCGTTTATTGGTTAATGTATTGATTGATTGATTGATTGATTAGGGTTTAACGCCGTTTCAACATTTTCTCAGTCATATCACGGCGGCCAGTTTACCTACTCATATGGTTCCTGGTTTGCTCACACCAGTACTCAACACACCAGTACTCCACACACCATACTTTCCAAGCAACTGGCTGTAGAATATTGTTCTCCTGTATCGGGTTGTTTACTTTTTCAAACTAGAAAATAAAATTATAACCATGAACGATCATGGTTATTTCTCAATTTCAAACATGATTAAAGAAGACTATATTAACATAAACAGGGTGAAACTTTGCATAGAAGCAGTTTAACAATGGTGTGTCAGATCATTATTTCAGCAGTTTAACTTTAGTTTTTTGGAGAGGTCAAGTAACACAGGTCAATTGTTTTCATAACGGTGTTAATATTATTTGAGCCACATTACACGAAACCCAAGATCATGTTTACCATTACCCACATACAACAACTCTGAAGAAGATGACCAGGCAAACATAGGTAACTCTCTATGAATGAAAGTATAATTGTTGAAAAGAGTTGAAAACTGTGTGGCTAAAGGAGAAAATGCGCATTGTAAGCAATTGTTTCCGTTTGTCGCAATGTTTTCAAGGGTCATAAGCAGCAGATGTGCAACAAAAAAAAAAAACGTCTGCATGTGGGAATGATATCTTACTGAGCATGTGATCTTGATCCAGACTGACGTGGAACTATTTATAAACCAGGTGCAGCCCCGGCGTTCAACACGGGTATTCCGAGTACATACAGCATCATTGATTCCACGGGGACGGATGTGAGCGTGGCTTCAGTTCTCTTTACGGACACAGATGCTGCTGATACTCTAGATATAACCATGGTCGTCAATGATTACTTCACGTTGGTTGACAATGGTGACAAAACAGGTATCTTTTGCACCAAGTTTATGAAAATATGACAGTGTTGATCCGAATTTGCTATTTGCGTAAAACATATCATTTGTGGTCTTTTAATATGCATCTGCGTACAATGAAGACTCGGGCGAGTCTGTGCATCTTTAAGTCCCATACGACCCGGCACTGTCAATCTACATTGAATTTGCTGTTAGATGCATTTTTTGACAAAATAAAAGAACTGTAGCACTTTTATTTGTACGCCTTTGTAGAACTCCGTTACGTTGTATGATGTTTATCGCCGCATTCAACTAATGTTTTAACTATATCACAGCGTTTCCTGTGTAAATTACCAGTTATACTAGTCCATTAATTCTGATATCAGTGAGTCAGTGGTAATATTAACACCACAATCAACATAGGAAAAGTATTTGGTATGGTGCGGCTAGGGAAGGAACCCGCGACATCCCACAACCGACTGGGTTGCTACACTACACCACCGAATCGGTCGTGATCCCGTCAATAAGACCTCAGATCGCCAGATGTGACGCATATTACTTTAGTACTATTATATATCAGGGTAATGGAGTTCTAGGAGAGATGTTACTCTTTTTGATAAACGTATTGGTGGTACAGACGGCATTGGTGTCACGATAAATGGACATGTAATGTAGCACTGGGTCCAATTCTACTAACCCTACTTGGCTTTTAAGTAATACTTAAATACTTAAAAGCATATTTCATCATTTGTGCTTCCATTGTATTTTGTTAAACATGAATGATTGAATGTATTTAAGTTCATGACTAAGTAGATATAAATAAGCACTTTGCTGACTTACACAACTTGTAAAGATATTTTGGCCTTTTTATTACGAAAAAAAATGTACAACGCTCTCAACTATTTAAGTATTAATTAGCTCTAAGTATCGTCGGTGGAATTCTGGCCTGGTAAGGTATCCAGGAAACCCCATGTTTTAACTGAAACATTGTTGAAAGCGGCGTAGAACACCAAATAAACAAATCAACGGCATTTATTCATTTTAGATTAGACGAAAGTACATGTAAGCCATACAAATAAGTGCTTTTCACACGAGTGTCAGGTTAATGTAGTCAAGTAATACTCATTTACCCACCGCGCCAGGCGAAACATCATCTTGCCACATCAGCGAATAGTGAAAACTCCATTAACCCTTTCCCTCATATAGACGCATTCGGACGCCTCTGCAGCAGGCGGCTTTGTGAAAACATAGTGACAAAAGAAGAAATTGCACAAAACGTGCAATTTCTCCTTTTGCCACAAAGTTTTCCACTTTTTGTCATAGGTTATCCATTCAATTATGGAGATTTTCTATGTTTTGACAAAATACGTTCAAAGTCGTCTGCTGCAGAATTGTCGTATGAGGGAAAGGGTTAAGCTCCATACGCAGTCTTACCGGAGTCTCTACTGCCATCGTCCATTCATAAAGATCCTTAATGTACAGTAGCTTCCGATCGAAACAAACATGTAGCTATCTTTCGAAAGTTTGCCACTACGGGCAGTCAAGACCATGTTCTTGACTGTTCGCTTTCTCACTAGTATCATTGAAACGTCTCGAAAAGAACAATGACCAGGGATTGGATCGTTATAAATCTGAAATTGATTTCAAAACACTGAAGTTCGGATCTCGTTTTGCAGTCTAATAATATCAACTTAAAACCATGTATGTTAAAACTAGGTTGAAATAAAGGACCTCATTCGACGAACATGGTAAATCTCTATTTTATATATATTGTATATCCAATTTAAACGGTTCTTATACCTTCAAAATAGGCATCGTAAATACCAACGACAATGATTTGTTCTTCTGGAAAACGGTGACTTGTCCATTCTGCCTCTCTCTTAGAATTCTACTGTTTACACCAATTTAATGTGAACGTATATCCAGTTTATACATGTATCATTTCTGCATATGTAGGCACCGTTAAAACCCATGCTTCGACGGCAGTGCTTGGTGCCTCAGGAACAACTGTGACCTTGACCTTTATAGCAATCGATACCGCTTATCTAACCGCCACCGGGAGTTATAACATAACGATTACAAACGTGGTAGGTAGTTAAGCTCATTTTGATTGGATATTTGTCAGCTTTATTACATAGTTACCTAGATTGGTCTGGGGATTGGGTGTCTAAATTGCATCTGTGCAGATTAAAAACTTAACGAGTGCAGCAAATACCAATATAGATACGCTTTGTTTCTGTTTGCAAAAGCCTTTTGCATACGAACTGTCCACTGTGAAGAAGACCGAGCTGCGTTGATTGACAAAGGACTAGAAGTAAAGCCGAACTCGTTTCAGATATATGTGATTAAGAGCTGCACTATTCACATATTACTGGTATACTCTCGTAAGAACATTCTGTCATCGTGTGTATATTCTGATCAGACAGACCAGACACACTGACTGATCTTAGTATACACTGTTCAGAAATGCTAACTTGTATCTTTTTCTCCTATATAAATGGTTCAATAATTCCAGGTACCAACATTCACCGGTCTACCAACATCCGTACAGTTGAGTGAAGATGCGGTACTGGAGTCGCTTGTCTATACAATAACGTGTACGGATCCCAGTGACACCGTGTCCGGTAGTCGGGTGTCTGTGACTCCGTCCAACAGTCCAAACCAGGAGCTATTCTTTGTTCAGAAAATACCGACATCTACAAGTAAGCAATTCCCTGTACTTATCACCCGTTTAAATTCAACTGTGTCATCATGAATACATTACAATTCCAGTTGAAAATATATCTTATGTGAACTGATTTTGTATTTATTATGCAGGACTAGTACGGACACTTCTGTAGTATGACACAATGAGAATAAGGTATAAATAAAGTTCGTAAACATGTCTTGCTGTTGGTATTAGCATCGAATGATATAGGGCTACCCGTATTACCATGATATATTATTATTTTGTTCGATTAAGATGAGAGAGATGAGAGAGGTGAAAACATATATATATATAAGTTGCTGTTTACAATCAGTGACCAGCTTTGACCAATCAAAACATGTATTGGTATACCCTTTCACACCTGCAGACGCATTTTGACGCAATAGCAGCAGACGACTTTTGAAAACATTGTGGCCAAAGGTGAAATTGCTCATGATGAGCAATTTCTCCTTTGGCCACAATGTTTTCAACTTTATTTAGCAATTAAAGTATTTTTCATGGAGATTTTCAGGTTTATGTCACTATGTTTTCAAAGTTGTCTGCTGCAGATTTGTTGTATGTGGGAAAGGGTTAATATGCTTTACCTGACACTCATTTACCGTCGCCGGTTTTCGTTAGCGTTTGGCAGTCCCGTCGTTATCTATATGGTCATTCAACCAAATGAATAAATTAACCCTTTCCCAGGAGCAGACGACTTTGAAAACATAGTGACAAAACCTGAATAATCTCCATAAAAGATAGCTTAATTGTTAAATAAAGTTGCAAACATTGTGGCCAAAGGAGAAATTGCGCATCATGTGCAATTTCACCTTTGGCCTCAATTTGTTTTCAAAAGTCGTCTGCTGCTATTGCTACTATTGCTTCAAAATGCGTCTGTAGGTGGGAAAGGGGTTAACGAATGTGGGTAAGGCAGCCGAGTCCTGATAGCGTATTTGGTGATAATAAAACGTCTTGAATATTCCCGAATGCCATGTACATTTTGTTTACCAATATAGATTAGATTCGTTTCAGTTTGCATTATTAACACATCAAAATTGCCCATGGTCTCTTTCGGGCGTGAAAAGTCAACTTATCATATCAAGTTTGGAAAGACGAATATCAGTTATTTCCCAATAATACAGTTCCATAGCTTTAAATACATATTATCTGTGCTTTATATTGAAGATGGTGCTTTTGATAATGTGATCATAGCGAATTGTATTCATACATTTAACACTGGCGTATGGAATACAACTTAAAGCTGTGGCCAGTCGTACTTGACATCAGCTACAATGTGCGCTATTGTAGGACTACTCCATTTTGAGGGAGGAAGACTGTTATGTTTGGCCAATTATACTTGAGGGAAGAAGACTGCTATGTTTGGCCAATTATACTTGAGGGAGGAAGACTGTTATGTTTGGCCAATTATACTGCACACATTTGTTTTGAGAATTAACGAATGTACATCAAATATTTTGTTTAACCCTTTCCCACATACAGCAAATCTGCAGCAGACGACTTTGAAAACATAGTGAAAAAACCCTGAAAAATCTTCATAAAGGATAGCTAAATTGTTCAATAAAGTTGAAACAATTGTGGCCAAAGGTTTTCAAAAGTCGTCTGCTGCTTTTGCTTCAAATTGCGTCTGCAGATGGAAAAGGATAAACACTTAAACTCGTGATTCCTGAATACAGGTTCTCCCTTGAACTACTAATAGACAAATACTCAGAGTACCATGTAAGTACGAATTACTGCCATTGTCTATAAGAATCCTTTTGCCTTGACAGGTTATGGTGTTTATAATCGGGCAACGACTGATGGCTCTCAGGGATCCCTAAATTACAACGCACAGCGTTTTCACGTGATCCTTGTGCAATGCACGGACGGGAAAGATGCGGTGACGGGCAATGTGACCGTCAATTTACAACAGAATAAGGCCCCCGTCATCACACCTAGTAGGCTTGTTTTTTTTCTCTTAAATCATTACCCACATATAGACGCTTCTAACGCTTCTGAAAACATACTCCTTTTGAAAACATTGTGGCAAAAGGAGAAACTGCTAACAAATATTAAAATGATTACACTGGTATTTTCATTCCTCTACCAGATACATACATGTCACGTTGAAAATGCCATTGGCACCAGGGTCGGGCTGTTTCGCCTCGTATGGCTAGAGTGAAAACTTCAAAACTCTTATTCCCAAATTTTTAAATTAATTTTATATAAATGCTCCTAGAGATACCATCATACCATGTAGATAAGTCAAACTATATGGCCTACGGGAGGTGGGATTGTTTTACCCTTTAAATCAGTAAAAATGTAAAAAAGCCAGGTCAAAAATATTTGTCTGATATTCAAATATTTTTGAAATTTGCTTTGGATGATATATATCTAAAATACTGCATATCAACATGTTCAGACCTATCAGATTCCCCAAGTCATATTTATTTGACAAAGTTCATATATAGTCATCACTTAATATGCAGGCTAACCCGGACAGACACCTTTCGCCTCCTGTGGATTTTCTGTTTCAGTAATCATTACTCTATAACTCTATCCCATTGAGCCGGAATGTATCGACCCGGATTAGCCTGTACGGATTGCGCAGGCTGATCAGGGTCGATACATTACGAAGAGTCCATAATGTTGGTTTTCTCGTGGAAAGGCTCACACATATATATATATATATATATATTGTACAGCTAGTGCGTCCCAGAGTGTAGCTTCAACCACCATCGCAGGGACCGTTGTGTACACACTAACAGCCACAGACAACGAAAATGATACAATAAGTTATAGCTACCTCAGTTCTCCGTCTAACGGTCCATTCCAAGTGTTAGCGTGTAAGTACTTTATCAATCTCCTTCGCAGAGTTGTCGTTCCTTACACTCACCATACATGTATGGTGAGTGTAAGGAACGACAACACTGCGAAGGAGATTGGTACTTTATGTTTAAGTTAATGACGGCGTGTTCTGGGTAAGTTACCAGCAAGTGGCTCTAAACTTTAAAAGTTAAATCCGTGCTCAAGTATCCGATTGGTCAGAACCCAATTCATTATCGAGATTGGCCAATCATAAGTCTTATTTGGAGCATGGTCTTCATTTCTGAGCATTGAAAAGTTGTGAGAGTTTTATAGTTGCGGGCACTGTCAGTCGTGTCTAGTTATAGTTGCGGGCACTGTCAGTCGTGTCTAGTTATAGTTGCGGGCACTGTCAGTCGTGTCTAGTTATAGTTGCGGGCACTGTCAGTCGTGTCTAGTTATAGTTGCGGGCACTGTCAGTCGTGTCTAGATATAGTTGCGGGCACTGTCAGTCGTGTCTAGTTATAGTTGCGGGTACTGTCAGTCGTGTCTAGTTAGTCTGACACCAGCGAGTCAGTCGTAATGCTAACCCGAACAGCCATTACTACCATGTTTAAAGACTTTTGTATGAACCGGTCGGAGATCGAACCCGCGACCTCGCTAACCTCGCTAACCCGAGACAGACGCTCTAGCTACTACACCACCGAGGCGGTCGAGCCGTGTAAAAAAAATCAGAACGAGAAAAAGATCAGATTCTTCTCTATTTTAGTAACAGGTAAAATGCTCTTATACCGGAACAGTGGACGTTGATGATGAATATTCATGTGATACTCTTTACCGGTACAGTGGACGTTTATGAATATTCAGATATTCCATTTCAGCTGGGGAAGTCTACGCCAAGGTTGCCCTATCCTCCATAACGACACCGGCAACCTATACGTATACTATATTTCCTAATGATGCAAAAAATACCGGTACCTCCGTCACTTTGATTCTGAGTATAACAGGTAATAATTCAAATCAGGCCATGGGTGGGTGGGGTGTTTTCACAAAAATCGTTCTAAATAGCGTATCAATATACTAATTCTAGATTTAGAAGATATCATAATTTCTGATTGGCTAAACCGTATTGTCAAATTTGGCATAAATATATGTATGAATACATCATTATAATGCCCATTTTCACATCTGCATTTTTCAACATTTTTTATTTAAATCACGAAACTTGTTAATAATCTTTGACAATCGTTTTCACATGGATCATACAGCATGTGTTTACAGTCAGATTTTAATCTGCACTTTGTCACAAATACATAACTGATTGTTGTCCTGGATTAATGTTCATTTAATGACCATTAGCAAACCAATGTGTGATACGTCACACCCACTGAATACACGTGTTATACCCGTAAACACATGTCCCGCTGCCTGTTAGGTATAACGGACTAGATACTCGACCCAAGCGATTTCTATCAAATACATCCGCATGCCATATTAGCGACGTCCGTCGATTAAAGGTCTCAATACATCCACACAGTCTCACCAGAGCCTTCACTAGATGTATCTTTAGCAAAAAGATAGAACGGTAGCCCCATTAGTTTGTTTGTTTGTCTTTATTTACCCTCGCAGTGCACATAAATTAACAATTTGGCGAGCAGACAAAGTTAGATACAAGGATGTCCGGGTGCGATACCTTAACTCAGTCCGAAAGGACCCCTTGGATATTTTAGTGTCCGGTGTATAGCACTGATACACGCAAGGTTATTGTTCATGGAAAGGACCAGTACTTGACTTCTAGTTGAGTGGGAGACGCTTAAAAACACCCCTAAAATTTCCAGAACACGGACCGGGATTTCAACCCAAAATCTCTGGATTGACAGTCCATTGTGTTAACCACTGCAATACCCCGACTCTCTGACTTACGTCATTTAATCTTTATATGATCCCGTTACGGAGAGTCAATGCCATTATGAGTCCTATACTCGCCAGACGGTTCTCAGTGTATGTATGTATATAACGCAAACACAATTGATACCATATGACCACAATGTTGCCATTTTTGTCTGACACGCCTCATCTATATTTTAGGAGGTAACAGCGTTCCGGTTTTCAGTAACCTTAACAACGCGGTAATTGTAAATGAGAACACAGCGACCTCTACGTCTCTCTTCCAAGTAACGACAACTGATGGTGACGGCGATGCCCTAACGTTTTGGATGACGTCAAGTCCGGCGTATGGAACAGCGCTATTTGAGCTCGACACTAGTAGGTTATTCACAAACCTTTCTTTCAGTTCGTCAACAATGAGCACGAGAAAATTCGTATTCTGAATAAATGACGATTGGGACTAAATTGCATACCTACATTATTATATGCACCATGCTGACAGCCACATTGAATGGCATATGTATACATGAGCCGTCCCACGAGAAAACCAACATTATGGCATATGCGTAATGTATCGACCCAGATCAGCCTGATCCGGGCCGATACATTCCGTCTCAAGGGGATAGAGGTATAGAGTAATGTTTCCTGAAACAGAAAATCCACAGGAGGCGAAAAATGTCTGTCCCGGTTAGACTGCGCGGCATGCTTAGGCTGATCCGGGTCGATACTTTACGCAGAGTCCACAATTTAGGTTTTCTCGTGGAACGGCTCATATATATACATCTTCACATCTACATGTTATAGATTGTGTTAAATGACAGGGACTAAGGACTACTGTTTTATTGCATCTGCGTAATGCGAAGACTACAGTGAGTGTGTACATACGCACATCATATCACAGCCTTCACTATCCTCCTATATCTAATATAGCTCTAGATGTATCCATTGACAAAGACCTACTAGTGTAGCCCTATTATACTCATGCATAATTAATGCTTCCCCCCATCCCCCATATAAAACATCAGCAGCAGAAAGCTTTGGAATCATTATGGCTAAAATAAGACGAATCCCTAGAAAATTAATATGTAATTATTGAATAACGTTGAAAACATTATAACTAAAGAAGATGTTGTTTATAAAGTCATAATGCTTTAAAAAGTTTCATGCTCCAGATACGTGAGAATGCGTCTGCAGGTGAGAAAGGGTTGAAAGAAAACTGACGGAGAGGGAATCAAAGGTCAAATCGTCATACGCGGTTAATATCTATACGTGTGTATCATTGAATAAACCAGAGAGCAGTTATTGTATGAGACATGCCATATGTGTATCCACGAATGAAGCAGAGAGCAGTTATTGTATGAGACATGCCATATGTGTATCCATGAATGAAGCAGAGAGCCGTTATTGTATGAGACATGCCATATGTGTATCCATGAATGAAGCAGAGAGCAGTTATTGTATGAGACATGCCATATGTGTATCCATGAATAAAGCAGAGAGCAGTTATTGTATGAGACATGCCATATGTGTATCCATGAATAAAGCAGAGAGCAGTTATTGTATGAGACATACCATATGTGTATCCATGAATGAAGCAGAGAGCAGTTATTGTATGAGACATGCCATATGTGTATCCATGAATAAAGCAGAGAGCAGTTATTGTATGAGACATACCATACTCTGATTGATTGATTGGTTGTTGTTTGTTGTACGCCGCTACAACAATGTATCAGTTATATATCATGGTATTTCCTTGGTAAGTTACTAGTACTACTGGTCCATTTATCCTGACACCAGTCAGGCAGTCGTAATGCTAACCCCGAAACCCTGAATGCCAAGGAGGGCAGCAATTACTTACATTATAAAAGTCTTTGGGATGGCCGGGAGAGATCGAACCAGCGACATCCCGCACAGAGGCGAACGCTCTTCCACAACAAAACCGAATCGGATACGCCATACTCTGATAGTTCAGTATTGGTTCTGCTTATAACTCTTACCAGGTCCTATTATCTTACCGTGTTTGTATCTTTTAGAGTTAAACTTGGGAATTACAAAGTGGAACTAGGCTCTGCTTATAATTCTCAATCTTTCAAGGTCCTATTATCTTACCGTGTTTGTACCTTTTAGAGTTAAACATGGTAATTATAAAGTGGGACTAGGTTCTGCTTATAACACTCAATCTGACATGGTCCTATTATCTTACCGTGTTTGCATCTTTTAGAGTTAAACTAAGTAATTACTTAGTGTGATTATACGGACCTTGTATTATGTGAATATGCATCTGTGATTATTTGACATAGAGACGAACAGTGCAGGCTCTATTTCGACTATTTGGATGAATCACTGTACGTAAAGGCAAAAAGCGTCCGAATTGCTTGACGCGGCTCAATATTCTCTATTTTCAAGGTGAAATTATCAAGACAAAATCAGCTCTAAATTACGAAGGTATCACGGACAAAGTGTACGAGTTAATCATATCCGTATCGGATGGGAAGGCAAGCGTTACGGGAACGCTAACAGTAACGCTAGCTAATGTTAACGAACTGATATCTTGGACAGCGTCAACTTACAGGGCAGACATCGCTGAGGGTTCAGTAAGTTCTTTATATTTAATATTCCTGTTGTCAAAAAGATGCCATCTACATATTGGAATCAAGTAATCGTTTTATTTGAAGTTACACTAGACAATTTTCAAAGCATTTAAACCAGTTACCAAATATGATATTTTAAGAGAAATTCACTTTGTAAACATCTGATTTGATTAAAAACGTAATGGAACGTTTGACCGTTTACCCGCACTATTAGAACGTCGTCCCTGCAGACGCGTCGAATGGCGTCTGGATCAGAAAGAAGAAGTAGAAGAAGAAGAAGAGAAGAAGAAGAAGAAGAAGAAGAAGAAGAAGAAGAAGAAGAAGAAGAAGAAGAAGAAGAAGAAGAAGAAGAAGAAGAAAGAAGAAGAAGAAGAAGAAGAAGAAGAAGAAGAAGAAGAAGAAGAAGAAGAAGAAGAAGAAGAAGAAGAAGAAGAAGAAGAAGAAGAAGAAGAAGAAGAAGAAGAAGAAAACGAAGAAGAAGAAGACTATTTTATTAGACATTACACTACTTCAAGCAAATACAAACAAATCCATGGAAAGGTTTAAAGCAAGCCGAATACACTCTCGTGCTGCAATTACGAACTAAATATTGATTGTTTTATTCCACAATGCCGTATCTACATAGCTTGTTTTATTCCATAATGCCGTATCTACATAGCTTGCATTAATACGAAACTGTTATTTCCAGGCTGTTGGAACCACGTTAACTCCAAATGGATTGAACACCACAGACCCGGACGCAGGAGATACTGTTACCTGCCATATGGCTTGTGTACTAGCCGGGTCAGTCATTAACTCATTGATTATTAATAACATCAACCCTTATCCTGCTATAATCGACTCTAAATAACATTTACGTGTATCGTATTGACCGACTTTAAATTATATTTACATCAATAGTGTTAAAACTTTTCAAAACCATAGACAAAATATTCATTTGGTGTTCCTTAAATAAGCATTTGTTAGGAAATTTAGGGTTTTATGAGGTCTTGCAATTCCAATATTTAGGAGATGTAAAATGTTTTCTACACTTTGTTAAACAGAGATTAAAAGATCAATTCATACACAAAAAAGTTGTATTAGGTCTGCCTTCTAAGTCGTCTTTAAGCATTAGATAAATCTTTTTAGTATATTTATTTCCATTTGTTTGCAATATCTTCGTCCAGTACTTTATTTGTTGAAATAGCGTAAACAAGGCAATCTTCAAAACTCACCATATATAAAATCATTTGGTGTTGATTTTTTAACTTTTAATTTTGCAATATTGTAAATGCACACGTTTTTCAATGACTTTACCTAAGGCAAACCCTAAAACTACACTGCTGTAATTTAGTATAGGTGAAACTAGGTTATCGAATAAACTAAGTCTTTCCCTAACAGAAAATGACGTTAACCTGTAAAGGTACTTGTTAAGTTTAAAAATGGCTTTTATAGCTTGTCCGGACCATGTATTAGGAGCTTCGGAGAAAGAGCCTCTAGACGTAACTACAATTCCTTAGTATGAACATTTGTTCACTATATCGGTTTTGTTATTATTATAGTAAAAGTGTAAATTTTGTGAAATTTGGCCTCCCACTACATTAACTGTACAAAGTCATTTGCTCACTATGCTTAGGCATTTGCAAAATGTTCGAAATTACTTGGAAAAATTAAACATTCACATGCCAGATACATGTATAACTCACTGTGAAAAGCCATTTACAAAACGTACTAAAATAGCTCGAACTCTCCGGTATTATTAAAGTATTTGACTTCGTTGAAAACAGTTGGGATTATTTGCCCCTCTATGTATTTGCGCGAAATTCAGAATGAACTGTATTTCAGTACAATCTTTATGTATTCGCAGTTATTTCAGTACAATCTCTATGTATTCGCAGGTATTTCAGTACAATCTCTATGTATTCGCGGGTATTTCAGTACAATATCTATGTATTCGCAGGTATTTCAGTACAATATCTATGTATTCGCAGGTATTTCAGTACAATCTCTATGTATTCGCAGGTATTTCAGTACAATCTCTATGTATTCGCAGGTATTTCAGTACAATCTCTATGTATTCGCAGGTATTTCAGTACAATCTCTATGTATTCGCAGGTATTTCAGTACAATCTCTATGCATTCGCAGGTATTTCAGTACAATCTATATGTATTCGCAGGTATTTCAGTATATCAACAGGTTGTATTATAACGGTATCTTCAGTGTACAGTTTGGACGCCGGGCTGGCCAACACGGTCACGTGTGTTGTTAACGGCACAGACAGCGGTGGAAACATTGCAACTACTACTCTTTTAATAGATATAGGTAAATCATTAATCCTATCCAACATACAACACATCTGCAACAGATCATTTTGAAATCCCGTGGGCAAAAATATTTAAAGTCTCTACAAAGCAAATCATTATTTTTAATATGATTGAAATGTTTGTAGCAAAACGATAGATTGCTCATTGTCACGTTTTACAACACTGTTTCAAATGATGTCTGTAGCTGGCGCTCCAAGTTGCCTAAGTATGCAAATGGGAAATGGTAAAAATCGGACATGGAGCGATTAAATACAAGCAACTTTTATACAGAACTAGATTGTAAAGTGTGTAGGTCTTAGTCTATCCTGGATTCCAATGCTCACACGTGAACTCTAAACGGGCATATATGTAAATAGATCCAATTGTAAACAATATCTGAAGCTTCATGTATAGTTCTGCAAATATGTGATGATCGAATAAGACTTGTACAACTCAGCTTTGGTTTGAACTCAGGACCGTTGTCCAGTGGGTGAACATAATACTAAAAAAGCTGGCTCTGTAGCAATGCTTTATGACATAATATACATGCCTATCTACATGTACTAAGTTGTCTTTACATAATTGCACTTAACATCCATATCCACTTCTGGCAACTTGGCATCTTGTTGACTCTCCGGTTTGGCGTCATGTTAAATTACATTGACGTTAAACTAGTGGGTCTGCACTCTTACTATTTGTCAAAATTTACATTTACTATAGTAGTTCATGTTTACTGACATTAAAAGTGCTGAACTAAAATAAATAGATATTATAGTGAAAATTGTTAAAACTGTTCAAAATATTATAATCATAATTCTGTGATAAAATTAGAGTAAAGATTTCACTTGCCAGTACCATAAACATCTAGATACTGATCGTTTATGCTTCATTTTTACTGGGTAGACATAACCAGTAAGCCATATGTTTTATATTGTCATGATTTTCAAATGACAGTTTTTCAACATATACTGTCAAAACAATTTTGAACTTCATGTACTTATTACTTGCTGTGTTTTCACTATTAGCAATACTAGCAGAAGTTTCAACATTTCAAAATTGTGATCTCCATCTGGAGTTCGGCACCTTTAAAGCCTCTGGTGAGACTGTGGTACATGGTCGCCTGCGTCTTCACTGTTAGCTCAGGCAACAAGATCTTAAATCGCTGCTTGACGTTGATGAACTATAATTTCAGTTGACACAAACAATTACAGGCCGTCCTTTGCTGTGCCCACGTATTCCTACTCCGTGACAGGATATGAAGCTATTAACACGACACTTGGTTCTGTCATCGCGACGGACGGGGACCATGGGACGAACGGGGAATTCTCGTATTCTTTAAACCAAGCTCAACTAAATGGTACAATCTTTAATGTAAGTCACTGGTTCCAAAGATCAAACTATTCTAACCACACGATAACCGTCACTCGAAGGTTTTGATATTAACCCTTTCTCACATCTAGACGCATTTGCAGCAGACGACATTTGAAACATTTCTTTGCAAAATGAGAAATTAGTCATGATGAGTTATTTCTCCTTTTGCTCCAATGATTTGAACTATTTTCAATACTTTTACTATTTTTTATTCTATATAGTTTCCATAGATTTATCGATGTATGTTTCAAGGCGTCTGCTGCAGATATGTTGTATGTAAGAAATGGTAAATGACAGTCACTAAGGTGTCGCTTGTTGTTTTATGTTTGTACAGGCATTTTGTCTCCCTAATAGTTCATCAATTTCCAAGATACATAAACTGTGTTTAATATCCAGACTACGATCAGCGTATACCATGTAAAGATTGTGCAAGCATGTTTGGGTGTTTGCAATTATCAACCGTGTGTTGCAATTGGTAATAGTCAAGCGATTTCTTTTTACCAGAACCATAGGTTATGTTTCTTGTATGTTGTATACGTATAATACTCTCCATATGTTGAGACAATAAGGAATTACTTAATTACTTACTAACTTACTAACTTACAACTAGTCAAACAAATGATAATTTGTTTCGGTTTTAGTATAAGTCTACCAGGGAACGCATTACCATATACAACGTGATCAAAACATGAGTTCCAAACTACGGAAATAAGGTCGTGTAAAAACACAATAACATGTTTAGTTGTTAGTCGCATACTTGTTAAGACAATCCGTTTAAAGAAAATAATTTAAAGGCGTATGCTACAGTTATTTATCAAAAAAAAATTGTATTTTGTTAGTACATACAATAACTAATTGAAATAAGAAAAAAATAATATGTTATCGATTTCAAAAAAAAAATCGTCTGTCAATGACATGACCAATTTCATCAAAAGCACAAATATAGGCATTTTGGCCGAAAACCTAAAACACACACTAAAAAAAAAAAAGGAAAATGAAAACTTTATATATAGAATTTAAATCAATATGAAAAGAGAATTTGTGAGAAAAATATGAAAAAAAATATATTAAGCTGTTTTCAAGGTCGAAATGGTGTCACATTTTACCCCTGAAAAAGTTAAAATCATACAATGTTTCAAGAAATTTTCCATTCTACATAATAGAATTTTCTGTAATTATCCATAAATACTGAACCTGGTTCACTTTAATAAAAAATGCCAAAAAAAAAGATACTCCTTTTCTGGTAAATTTACTTTTTCCTTGAGGCACGGCCTGTTTTTTAAGCAAAACTGCTGTATTTCTAAGAAAATGCAAGGAAAAAGTCCCTTTACACTAAAAGTAGTTCGGTGACTTATATTTCTTTTTGCATATTTTATTAAAGTGAATTCTATTGTGTAGAATAGAAAATTTCTATGATTTTAACTTTTTCGGGGGTAAAATGTGACACCATTTCGAACTTGAAACACAGCTTAATATATTCTTTTTCCTTTTATTCTCAAAAATTCCTTTCTCATATTGATTAACATTCTATATATAAAGTTATTTTTGAACTTTAATATGATTTGTAGTTTTCATTTTAATTTTTTTGTGTGTTTTAGGTTTTCGGCCAAAATGCCTATATTTGTGTCTTTGATGAATTGGTCATGTCATTGAAAGCCCAATATTTTTTAGATCGATTATTAATAGATTTTTTTTTCTTATTTCAACCAGTTATTGTATGTACTAATAAAATACAAAGAATAAAGAAATTCTATGATTGGGATTTTTTTTTGTGAAAAAAACTGTAGCATACGCCCTTAACGTAAATCAGTATGTATGTTTTGTCGAAACCAATTATGTCTTGCATGTTGTTGTAAAAAAAACATTTTTGATTGTTTGTAGATAAATTCAACATCCGGTGTAATAAGCACTGCAATAAGCATGGAGAACTGTAACTGTACCGGAAACACGTGGACCATTCCTATTTACGCCACTGACCAAGGCGGTCTAATTGGTACGGCCTATGCATTGATTAATGTAGGCGTCACAACAACAATATCAACAACAACTACAACCGACAGGTATTTATACTATTACATGATTTAAGGTGGTTTGTTGAGAAATAGCAGGTGATTATTGAGAAATAGTAGGAGATTATTGAGAAATAGCAGGGGATTATTGAGAAATAGCAGATGGTTATTGAGAAATAGTAGGGGATTAATGAGAAATAGCAGGAGATTAATGAGAATTAACAGGGGATTAATGAGAAATAGTGGATTAATGAGAAACAGCAGGGAATTAATGAGAATTAGCAGGGGATTAATGAGAAATAGAAGGGGATTATTGAGAAATAGCAGGGTATTAATGAGAAATAGCAGGGGATTAATGAGAAATAGAAGGGGATTATTGAGAAATAGCAGGGTATTAATGAGAAATAGAAGGGGATTATTGAGAAATAGCAGGGTATTAATGAGAAATAGCAGGGGATTAATGAGACATAGAAGGGGATTAATGAGAAATAGCAGGGGATTAATGAGAAATAGCAGGGAATTATGGAAAATTAGCGGTGGATATTTGAAAAATAGGAGAAATAGCAGCGATTAATGAGAAATAACAGGGGATTATTGAGAAATAGCAGGAGATTATTGAGAAATAGAAGTGGATTTATGGATTACTGAGCAATCGCTGACTATTGAGAAATATTTTAGGTTGATATCGAAGTGGATAACATCCTAATCGGTATTTATCTCCACGAAGCAGTCTTATCAATACGATCCATTGTCATCATCTAATCGTAAGTTAGCATCCTACCGGTTATCCATAAACTTCTCTAGGCCTTGTTCATTTCACACAAGACACATTTTCGTATATTCATATATAGACTGACGCGATGATTTTCGGAACAATCTTCTGATTTTGACTCCGATCTTTGAAGCTTCAGCTCTTCATCCATATCAAAATCAAAGACCTGCTCTCAGACTAGGTACAGGAAAACATGACAACATATCTACATGTACATGTACATTTATATAGTTCTCTGGTGCGGGGAAACGGTTGCGGACGTTTTTGAGCGTATCATTAACATAGGCTAATCAGCAATAAGCCTACTAGAAGATTAATTTACCCAAAGGATAAAAGGGTATAACCTGACCATAGCGCGCGTTGCACATATAAATTAATATGGATATACGCTGGTCAATAGTGTACCCATGTCTTTTATCTAATGATTAGACTGATTGAGGATTACAGATCCGTATTTTTGGATAATCTCTAAAATCTTTCATTTATTTCAGAGCGCGGACTTTCCTTGAGGACCCGGCAAACGCGGCTTGGTTTTCTGTTTTAGTGGTTGCCTTAGTAATCGGCACCATAGTAACGGGAGTTGTCCTTATAACACAAGTATTCGACAGTACCCGGTTTGTTTGTAGGGACAGGTATGTTTTATAGGCACCAAGAGCGATGCTCAAGGGACAGAAAGACAAAACTTAATTTAATTACGACACGCGTTCGAAAATATACCTATCTTCGCATCCAGGATAAAGGTGACAATACACAGTTCAAATCTGATTTTCTGTTTCCTGGGGACACCCCAACTTTATTCTCTCAATATTTCTCATAATATCCATTCTGGTATTATTATAAGGATTATCCTGTATCAAGGAGTGCCAGAATTATGAGAAAATGACTGGAATTCACACTCTCAATCAATATTATGGAAAGAATTGGCCACAAAAGTCGTCTAAAACAGGGTAAACAAAATAGGACAAAAAAAGCAGGGGGTTAGTGTAAAATTGAAAAGTGCGTAGACTCTCAAAACAATAGGCAATCTGTGGATGCAGTCAGAAATACCATGTTTCCAGCTCTTTTCAAGCAATCTTGGACGCGAAAGCTGGTATTCAAATTTACATCTAAATCCATGCCTAGCTCCGCAACCAGTGTTGTCAAACCAGAAGGAGAAGTGGATTCAACCAACAAATTCAAACCCATGCTGAGAGCTTACTTTTGACATTTATAAACATTAAAATCAACCATTTACCCCAAAAATGTACCCATAACTTAATATTTATCATTATTTCTATTATTAACCCTGGCCAAAATCCGAATATCCCGAAAGCAAGTGTTATATGCCTCCAAAGGACCCAGACAGAAATCACTTCAAACCTTCCATAACTAATTGGCTGATCCGAATTTACACTGGTCGAAAATTCCCAACACTGGTTGTTTGCAGATCGCCACTCGTATTAAAATCAAGTTACCCCGTGTTTATTCTTTGATGACGACTTTTACAGGGATGATTTTTGGACTTTATATTCAAACAATGAAAACTAATTGTTACATTGTGTTGAAATACGTTTGTCAAATTCGGATTTCTTTGTGATTCCTATTTGACACATATTTTTAATAAGCTGTATTAATACCTATCTGACCGTCACGGAAGGTTATTATTGTGGTTTTAGGAACTATGTATTGCGGGTATTTCCAAAAGAAGGGTGAATTTTTCACAAATTACTCACTTTGAATTGATTGATTGATTGATTGATTGATTGGGGTTTAACGCCGTTTTAACAATTTCTCAGTCATATCACAGCGGCCAGTTCACCTACTCATGTGTTTTCTGATTTCCTCACATCAGTACTCCACACAACAATCTTCCCAAGCAACTGGTTGCTTTTCCACATAGACTTAGCCCATTGGTGGAAGACGAATGTCGCATGTCGCAATGACTTTTGTCAAACGTCGAAAAGAAAGTTGGCCGAGCCGGGGTTCGAACTCACTTTGAAACACTCATTTGGAAAATATTTACCCTAATCCTGTTAAATGCGAGTAGTCACAGCATTCACGTATCTTACTATGCAAGGAACATTTACATTACTTGTACTTGCACACACTTTGATAGTGAATAAATCGTGTAAAAATTGAAAACCTGTTCAAAAGAACGTATTCAGAAGAAAAAAAGTTGGTAAAAATGTTTTTGCCGTTACATTTTCCTCGTATGTTTTCATTTTAGGTATACGTTTTAAACATAATCAAAACCAAATTATTATCCGCCAAGGGGTAAGTATTAGCCCGTTCATGGAAACATCTACATGTTGGCATTTCTGACCAGTGTAGGATTTGATCTGTCTCTAAATCTGCTCCATCTTACTAGAATGTACACAAGTTGACAGAAGCTTATAATAAACTTATGTAAGTTATATATTTACAGTAGATATGGATCTACACTATTAACAAAAACCAACGTGTACCTTTTCGAAGAGACGAGGTCGTATAATCACGTCATTTTAGTTCAACAGATATATTTGTCTTTCCTACTTCTTTAACAGACAGCGTCCTCGTAACCGCATGTACAACAGAGATGGGTACGACAACAGTAACTCTCGAATGGATGATGACGACGTTCCAGGTATTTCAAATGGCTTGTAAAATAATAACGTATTATTTACCCCATAATAACATGATTATTTTAAAGGGAACCAATTGTCATATTGCAAAGTATACTTAAAAACCACTTACATTTATAAATAAGTATTTCACTAAATAAAATGTCTTTAATACAAAATGATTAAGATATTGTTCATCAATTACGAAAATATTTGTTCAGTCGTATGTAAAGTATAAGTTGTCAAACACTTTGAGGCGAGTTGTGCTTAAGCGGGCTGAATGATTTTGATTTTTTTTTTAGATTAATACGTAAAAGTTTTTATATGTTAAATGCCGTCTCATCATGGTTTGAACTTTCGACATTTGGTTCAGGTCGAACTTGATACTATTAAGCTTAGCCTGAACAAGTACAAAGATATTTTAGCGGTACTCTGTGTAAACCAAACTTAACGTAATTATTACACGAGTGGACATATATTTGTTTGTGCATCCATGCCAAGGATCCCAATGGACCATGTAAAACAGTTTCATGACACCTCCTTAGATTAATATGCCAAAAGTAGAGAACAGGATTAAACTGCGCCGATGCGATGGCTGATCTGAATCAACACTGGTGGTTGTTGCTTTTTCGCAGAGCCCCGCTCAGATAAACTGTGTTATTTATCCCGAGTTGTATTTTTACGAACCTGATCAAAAAGAGAGGGAAAAGCACTATAATATATAAGAGCTTCGTTATACCACCCTTACAATAATTACATTGGTTTATATATCCAAGTGTTCATACTATGAAACTAAGAAATGGAAGTATATTGTTTTAAACTATGGTCTCTTTTGTGTTGCAGCACGTAACCACCCTCAACCCGCACGTAAGTACTCATAACCAATGCACCTGCGCTATGTGAAAAAAAAAACCGAGCCATTGTGTGTTTCCGACTACTATACAACTAGATCAACCTGAGAATCTTCCCAGACTCACCCGGATATGTTCCCCTCATAGTCACATAAAAGTCTAAGAAGCAAATAGTACACATATATTTCCACACTTCTCATTAAATGCCATAGTGTTGATTTTCCCGTAGCGCATGCCTTTTATTTGTCAATGGGGCATATCTCATACAATCCGACCTTTGGTACTTTACTTCCAGTGAACTTCCAGATCATGATAAGCAATATTTGTTGCCACAATGTTTTCTACCTTATTCAATAATGTTTCTATCGTATATAGAGTTTTTTATAATTTGTTCAGGTGTATCTGAATCCATCTGCTGCAGATTTGTTGTATGTTGGAAATCTTTTAAACTAACAGATTCTGGTTTAAGTGATATTTTATTCAAATGTTGGTACACATATAAACTCGTACTCAAAGAACCACATGAAAACAACAAACATTCTGTATTTGTACATTTCAGACCACCAGTCCTGGAGGAACGAACACAGGTTTTGGTAAAACATATACCGAGATAGTGTACAGATATCCATACAACATTACGTTCGAGGGGTGTTTAAAAGATTCGCGTAAAAGGGCTCTTATTTCTGTAGTATAACATATTGTTGCTGGAACTTTATTTAGTTATTGTTTGATTAAGTACCAATTTGATCACAGAATGTCATATTCATTATTCACGTACAAAAAGAGATATCATAGCAGACACTTTTCGACGCACATGCAGCAGATAACCTTTTACATACTATTAACTTTATTTAAAAAGAGAGCGGTGCTCTGCGAAAACCAACCGTAAGGCATTTGCGTCTGGTGTAGACCAGATCAGCCAGCGCGCATTCACGTAGTCTGACCTGAAGCTGAAATGATCGCTAATTAGCGTTAGAAGGTTTCAATAGACTTCTGTAAAACAGTATCCATTTGGATCCTTTAGCATGGATATGGATGCAGGTCTAGTGTACAAGGGTATTACTCACGTTACGGTTGGGTTTTACAGAGCACCGCACAATTCTTCAAAAGCTTTTATTTTTAGCTTGTTTGT
Organism: Serripes groenlandicus; assembly: GCA_031761405.1. Taxonomy (NCBI): domain Eukaryota; kingdom Metazoa; phylum Mollusca; class Bivalvia; order Cardiida; family Cardiidae; genus Serripes; species Serripes groenlandicus. Next base: position 49,602,550 of record JASEVX010000001.1, on the reverse strand, counting down.
TTTTCGAAGAAAAAAGTCGGGATATTGTGATACCCTTGGTGTCGTCCTCTGGGTCGTCAAATCTTTATCCTTATAAATAAAAAACTGTTTAACATTTTCTTTTACCAAGTCACATAACTCTGGCTTTAATAATTATTCAGAAATACTATGTTTTCGACTTAGCAAAAAGCAGACGAGCGTAGGCACTGGTTTGTTGCGCTCTTGTTTTATGTTATCTGCTTCCGACTTGTTCGATATTAGAAATCGATAACTAATATTCTCCATATTATAACTATGGAAAGGAAATATGAACATGTTATAGAATATAATTTAAAACAGAAAAGGAACAACATGTAAGAAAGTGGAATATTGGTTCAAAGTAATAACACAAATTGCATCAGTCGAGGCGATATAAGGATTGACTTTATTTCACGGTGCTTTAGATATACACATTTTCAATACGTTTATAAATGACCAATGTAATAAACTCTTTAATTTTCATATGTTTTTATTCCGTTTTCTTACTTCCTTCCAACTTGTTTTTAATAATAATAAAAAAAGCCCAAACTAAAGAAGAGGTGTTTTCAAACACGCAATATGCAGGACCACAATTATATCTATGCAGCCGGATTATATTACTTGCCTTCTCCTAAGCATTTAACGCAGACTACATTTTGGCAAAGGAGGACATCACTCATTACTCACATATATGAGTATGTGGGAGGGGTCAATTCGCGTGTCTGCTCTATAGTCCCGGAAAATGTATGTCGTGTCACCCTCTTGAGGTATCTCACCAAGAATAGTTGAGACTTGGTTGACACGGGGTGTTATGACCTTTTCCGACTTACAACAACCCTGCAGCAGGTGACTTTGAAAAACAGTATCAGAAACATGGGAAAACCCATACAAATAAAAAAGTATACTCATCGAAAAGAGTTGAAAACATTGTGTCAAATATACAAGTTGCTCATAATGAACAATTTCTCCTTTTGCGACAAAGTTTTCGAAAGCTGTCTAGTTTATATTGGAAATGGTAAAAAAAAAAAATACAGTAAAATATCTGTTGCCGTTTTGAGAGTTTATCAATAAGTGATGCCAGTAGTGTTAGAGAGTTATCTCCCATAGTCGTTATCCTGTATAGTCAGTGAGTGTGAATGATAGAAGATACTCTGATATCCCCATAAACCCCGATAAGCCATATACACAACACAACAGAACATAAACTTTATTCGACAAGTACATGGTCAATAATTTAACAAAATATATACATTTTATACAACTGTCAAGGTCTCTATCATTCACTCGCAAACACACACATATCGAGGGCTTGGTGTGAAACGGTTGTAACTAAAAAAAGGTAATTTTTTACCAAGGTTAATCACCTCGCCATAAAGTCTTTATAAGCGTTAAATCATTGTTCTTGGTAAACAATGCAAATTTAGGTGCCATTGCTCAGAACGAGCAATGGCACCTAAATTTGCATTGTTTACAAAAGGGTCAAAATTGCCCCTAAACCGGGGTTTTCAAAATAGGTTTTTAGTTACAACTGTTTCACGCCAAGCCCTCGATACACTCTCTCGCATATACACATAAAACATAAAAACGTAGTTTAAAAAGGTACAGTGTTGCATATTGGAAGAGCTCATGGATCGCCAATAGACACAACAGCATTAAAAACCTTGTATACTTCCAAAAAAATATCTCAAGCAATGTTCTTTCTCTTTGACCATTTTCTCAACATTTGACTTTGTTATAACAATTCTTGTTATATTAGTTGTATTTTTTTGTGTTAGGTATATTTTACCTTTATTCTGAATAGCATCTACCAGTGAACTGAACAGTCTTTGCCTCTGGTTCAGGTTAAGTGTAAAATTTAATAATAAGGACACGGCATAGAATGAAAAGAAGGTGTCTAGTTTATCGTTATTATATCAACTTTTCTCATTACTGCAAAAGGTTAATAATCTACATATCTTCACTCAGGTTTCTTACTGCTGAAAATATCAATCTCAACTATTGACGCTCGCTTTATGTAAATGTAAATCTTGATTTATATTATTTAACGTTCACCCTTTCCCACATAATGAATACACATAATGCGATGATTAAAAAGGCATGTAGGCAAAGGTGAACAATCTCTCTATAAATGAAAGTATTTGTGTGTTTTTAAAGACTTGAAAACATTACCAAATGTTTTTAAAAGTAATCTGCTGCATAACGTCTACATATGGGAAAGGGCTGAATAAAATACACCTAATCTAACTATATTGGTGAATGTCATTGCAAGCCTTTGAATAAGCGCCGGGTACGCTGATGTTTCTCTTGCTAAAGGTTCCCTTTTAACCTGACGCGATATATGAAGTACATCATTAAGTTGAACTCATCCGACTTATCTTAAAGGCTTATACCTCAAATGAATAGCGCCGATGCATGAGTTGAATACGTAAAGTGAAATCAATAGGTGCGTTCTACACGTTTGAATGCGTTTTCGAATCCGTATATTCTCATGTAAAGTATGTTGATGTTTATTACGTCTTTAAATATGAACAGAAATAATCCGCTCCAGGGAAAAGAGAGTGAAACGTTTAATGGTATCTGCTTTTAAAATGTTTGAAGACAGAATAGAAACCTCGAATATTGGATGTTTACCTTTTAACCCTTTCCCTCATATAGACTCTTTCTGACGCCTACAGAAGACGACTTTCTGAAAACATAGTGACAAAATAAGAAATTGCTCAAAACGAGCAATTTCTCCTTTTTCCACAATGTTTTCCACATTTAGTCATAGGTTATCCATTAAATTATAGAGATTTTCTATTTATTGACAACATATGTTCAAAGTCGTCTGCTACAGAATTGTCATATGAGGGAAAGGGTTAAACATAGTTGAAAACATGCCTAAAAAAAGAGAAATTGCTCATATAATTCATTTTAGATGCTTTTAAGTCTTTTGAGAGGAAGATGTTACATGTGAAAAATAGGAAATATATTTTGTATATATACTTTTAATACAATTCGGAAAATAAGAAATTTTTCATTTCGCCAATTCTGTTTTTTCCATAGTGACTTTAAAATGCGTTGACAAAATGCATTAAAAAACGGTGCATGATATGTTTTCCCATAGAACTGTAATAATGTTCAACCAGTAAGTTATCTACGTCCTTGGTTCTATGACGTATCAGTCATGTTATCTCATTAGTAACATATCAATATCGTACTTATGAATCAATCAGGCATTTACAAATATCTTTTCAAAGTGATAACTATTCCATATATTGAAGTTGTTTACTTGTTAGACCTGTTCAATTTATTTAAGAATAAATTGTTTTAGCTTATTTACTTCTTTAAGTTAAATCAATAAATTGCTTTCATCAAAACATCTTTTCAAATAATAATACCCAATATATCGATACGTCGCATTAATTCTAACACTCTTTGGTGTCAAATACGTGTGTAATAACTCAGTTTGAATGATATGTGTTAAAAGAAATCAGCCGCTGACAGGCGAAACTCTTTGGAACTCTGCTGCGGCTTAACTCGTGAACTTGATTGTTAAGTTTCGTTGTATTTGGCTAGAAACACAGCAAGACTTAGTGCTTCAACCATTTTTGGAAATAAATTAAAAAGAAGACTGTGAGAAACATCCGACTACATGCATACGTCGTGAACATTGGACCCAGTATGAGAAATCTACGCGTGTTGTGTGTGATATCTATATGTATTTTTAATACCAGACTTGTTTCCGGACAAGGTAAGTGTCACACAGATATGAGCCGTACCACAAGAAAACCAACAGTATGGCCTCTGCGTAATATATCGACCCAGATCAGCACGCGCAGTCCGCGCAGGCTTATCCGGGCCGACACATTCCGTCTCAGGGGGGTAGGTGTATAGGGTAATGATCCATGAAACAGAAAATCCACAGAATGCGAAAAGTGTCTCTCCGGGTTAACCTGCGCGGCATGCTTAAGCTGATCCGAGTCGATACTTTACGCAGAGTTCGCAGTGTTGGTTTTCTCGTGGGAAGGCTCATATTATGACCTGGCAGGTTAAATGCAGTTTGTACACGAGCCCGTTCATAGGAAAACTTACACCTTGGTATTTCTGAACGGTGTGGGTTCAGATCATCATGTCAACTAATCGCTATCTACACACAAAGTCGACAGGAGCTACTAACACACTCATTTGTAAATTTTTCTTCTCATGGCTTATAATAGCATTGACTGTTTTCTTCTTCTTCTCTTTCATTTAATTCTTAATTATTTCAGCTATTCCAATTGATATTCATGCTTATAATTTTCTCAATTCAGTCTATGTGTACAGTATCGCAAATGTCTCATATGAGTCGAATCTTATAGAATTAGAAGTATTTTCTGCCATCTAGAAAATTAAAAGTATGCTTTTGAAAATTCTCGCCCTATTCCGTAATATATTCCATGTATTACTGCTGCACATATCAGCTGCATAAGGCAACACTGTTCAAGCTTACATCAAGTCAATGTATGCATGCATGTGTCTTCCGCCTTTTATATATATATATATGATCTGTATAATGTTATATGACTAACGCCCCATATTCCCTTATGGGCATTCTTAATACCTATAAACAAAATCGTAATTGCTTTCCCTCCCTGGCGCTCAGAATTGCGGGGCTAGCATTACGACTGTCTCGCTACTGTCAGGATACATTGAACAGTAGTACGGGTATCTAACCAATGAAATGCCGTGATATAAACATATCTATGCTGAAAGAGTCGTACAACACCGGACAAATACACAGAGCTGTTATGGGCTCTTGAATAAAACTTAAAACGTGAAATGTACAAGTAATACGTTTACTTCGATCAAAGATATATTCGCTATGGGCAATGTTTTCTCTGTGGTATACACTGTTGGTAAACAGAATAAAAGCTGTCTCGCGATAAAACCAACATTGTGGACTCTGCGAAAGTATCGACCCGGATCAGCCTCAGCATGCCACGCAGGCTAACCCGGACATACAATATTTGCCTCCTGTGTATTTTCTGTATCAGGCACCATTACTCTACACCTCCATCCCCCTGAGACGGAATGTATAGGCCCGGATCAGAATACGCGAACTGCGCAGGCTGATCTGGATCGATACATTACGCAGAGGTCATAGTGTTGGTTTTCTCGTCCACAATGTTGTTTTTCTCGTGGGACGGCTCAAATATTACATATCGGTTCTTTATGATTTACACAGTAGCCCCGGTGTTTGTTTCCGCATACCCGACAAGTTATGCCATAACAGATACGACGGGTACCAGCCAAAGTGTGGCCCTTGTGGTAGTGTCGGATATCGGCGCGGTAAACATCTCCATGACAACAAACACTTACTTTCAATTTACAGACAACGGAGATTTAACAGGTATGTAAATGTATATAGCTGCAGTAATAATCGTTTATTGACGCTGGTTAGATTATTTAACAATTGCCCGGCAATTTATAAAAATATGAGACAGTAGATAGTGTTGTATCTCCGTATTTTTTTTCTCATTTAACTCTTTCAGCGCCGATGGCAATATCAAGCGTATTTTACAAACAATACAGATTCATTTGATATTTCAAAACTATTGCGTGAAAAATAAAGTCACGTGGAAGAGGCTACTTGGGCGAATTCGGCACTGGAAGAGTTACATGTATTTTACAAAACTGCATCATTTACTTGAGGTTTTATTTTGGCTCGGTATGGCACCTGCATTGTGGACAAACTGTTTCGATGTCCATTTTCTGTAGATACTTCAAAAGACATCTGTAAAAGAAAATATTATTTTTTAAGAAACCTTCGTAAAACAAACTTATGAGCCGTCCCTCCTGAAAACCAACATTGTGGAATATGCGTAAAGTATCGAATGGATTAGCCTAAGCATGCCGCGCAGGTTAAGCCGGACAGACACTTTTCGCCTCCTGTGGATTTTCTGTTTCAGGAATCATTAGTCTATACCTCTATCTCCCTGAGACGAAATGTGTCGACCCGGATTAGCCAACGCGGACTTCGCAAACTGATCTGAGTCTATGTATTACGCAGAGGCCTAATGCTGGGTTTCTAGTGGAACGGCTCTTATCTATGTTCTACCCTCGTAGGTACGGTGAAGACAAGTGGTACGACAGCGCTATCTGGCGGATCTGGTACGACACAAACACTCACGTTTGTCGCCATTGATGCTGGCAGCCTTACTGCTACAACGTCTTATAACATGACAATAGTCAATACGGTAGGTGTGTTATATTCACTAGAGTGTTAGAAGAAACACAAATGATGCTCTGTCAATAACCAATGAAGATAAGGTTGTATGTACTTCAGTTTGAATCACTATCGTGAACGTGTCCGTTATGGTTGTACTTCAGTTTGAATTATTATCGCGAACGTGTCAGTTGTGTTTGTACTTTTATTTGAATTATTATCGTGAACGTGTCCGTTATAGTTGTACTTCTATTTGAATCATTATCGTGAACGTGTCCGTTATGGTTGTACTTCAGTTTGAATCGCTATCGCCATCGTGTGCGTTATGGTTGTACTTTAATTTGAATATCATGAACGTGTCTTTTTCGGTTGTACTTCAGTTTGAATCACTATCGCCATCGAGTCCGTTATGGTTGTACTTCAATTTGAATCATTATCGCGAACGTGTCCGTTATGGTTGTACTTCAGTTTGAATCATTATCGCGAACGTGTATGTTATGGTTGTACTTCTATTTGAATCATTATCGTGAACGTGTTCGTTATGGTTGTACTTCTGTTTGAATCATTATCGTGAACGTGTCCGTTATGGTTGTACTTCAGTTTGAATCGCTATCGCCATCGTGTGCGTTATGGTTGTACTTTAATTTGAATATCATTATCGCGAACGTGTCCGTTATGGTTGTACTTCAGTTTCAATCATTATCGCGAACGTGTCCGTTATGGTTGTACTTCTATTTGAATCATTATCGTGAACGTGTCCGTTATGGTGGTGCTTCAGTTTGAATCATTATATTGAACGTGTCCGTTATAGTTGTACTTCTATTTGAAACATTATTGTGAATGAGTCCTTTATGGTTGTACTTCAGTTTGAATTATTATCGTGAACGTGTCCGTTATGGTTGTACTTTTTTTAAAATCATTATTGTGAACGTGTCCGTTATGGTTGTACTTCTATTTGAAACATTATCGTGAACGTGTCCGTAATGGTTGTACTTCTATTCATATCATTATCGTGAACGTGTCCGTTATGGTTGTCCTTATATTTGAAACATTATCGTGAACATGTCCGTTATAGTTGTACTTTTATTTGAATCATTATCGTGAACGTGTCCGTTATGGTTGTACTTATATTTAAAACATTATCGTGAGCGTGTCCGTTATGGTTGTACTTCTATTTGAAACATTATCGTGAACTAGTCCTTTATGGTTGTACTTGAGTTTGAAACATTATCGTGAACGTGTCCGTTATTGATGTACTTTTATTTGAAACATAATCGTGAACGTGTCCGTTATGGTTGTACTTCTATTTGAAACATTATCGTGAACGTGTCCGTTATGGTTGTACTTCTATTTGAAACATTATCGTGAACGTGTCCGTCGTTATGGTTGTACTTTGGTTTGAAGTAGTATCGTGAACTAGTCCTTTATGGTTGTACTTCTATTTGAAACATTATCCTGAACGTGTCCGTAATGGTTGTACTTTTATTTATATCATTATCGTGAACGTGTCCGTTATGGTTGTACTTCAGTTTGAAACATTATCGTGAACGTGTCCGTTATGGATGTACTTTTATTTGAAACATTATCGTGAACGTGTCCGTTATGGTTGTACTTCTATTTGAATCATTATCGTGAACGTGTCCGTTATGGTTGTACTTCTATTTGAAACATTATTGTGAATGAGTCCTTTATGGTTGTGCTTCAGTTTGAATTATTATCGTGAACGTGTCCGTTATGGTTGTACTTTTTTTTAAATCATTATCGTGAACGTGTCCGTTATGGTTGTACTTCTATTTGAAACATTATCGTGAACGTGTCCATAATGGTTGTACTTCTATTTATATCATTATCGTGAACGTGTCCGTTATGGTTGTCCTTCTATTTGAAACATTATCTTGAACGTGTCCGTTATGGTTGTACTTTTATTTGAATCATTATCGTGAACGTGTCCGTTAAGGATGTACTTTTATTTGAAACATTATCGTGAACGTGTCCGTTGTGGATGTACTTTTATTTGAAACAGTATCGTGAACATGTCCATTATGGTTGTACTTTTATTTGAAACATTATCGTGAACGTGTCCGTCGTTATGGTTGTACTTTAGTTTGAAGTATTATCATGAACGTGTCCGTTATGGATGTACTTTTTTTGAAACATTATCGTGAACGTGTCCGTTATGGTTGTACTTCTATTTGAATCATTATCGTGAACGTGTCCGTTATGGTTGTGCTTCAGTTTAAATCATTATATTGAACGTGTCCGTTATAGTTGTACTTCTATTTGAAACATTATTGTGAATGTGTCCGTTATGGTTGTACGTTTTTTTTTAATCATTATCGATCGTGAACGTGTCCGTTATGGTTGTCCTTCTATTTGAAACATTATCTTGAACGTGTCCGTTATGGTTTTACTTTTATTTGAATCATTATCGTGAACGTGTCCGTTATGGTTGTACTTCTATTTAAAACATTATCCTGAACATGTCCGTTATGGTTGTACTTCTATTTGAAACATATCGTGAACGTGTCCGTTATTGTTGTACTTTAGTTTGAAGTATTATCGTGAACGTGTCCTTTATGGTTGTACTTTTATTTGAAACATTATCCTGAACGTGTCCGTTATGATTGTACTTCTATTTATATCATTATCGTGAACGTGTCCGTTATGGTTGTACTTCAGTTTGAAACATTATCGTGAACGTGTCCGTTATGGTTGTACTTCAGTTTGAAACATTATCGTGAACGTGTCCGTAATGGTTGTACTTCTATTTATATCATTATCGTGAACGTGTCCGTTATGGTTGTACTTCAGTTTGAAACATTATCGTGAACGTGTCCGTTATGGTTGTACTTCAGTTTGAAACATTATCGTGAACCTGTCCGTTATGTTTGTACTTCAGTTTGAATTGGTTCATATTAATCGTAATCGTAAATTAGTATGAATAAAAGAGAACATTCGACCACTGTCTATTTACTGATAATTGAAAAAACAACAACATTGGAGCTTCCGTATAAGTCTCGCTGTAGTTTAAATGACTTGACTACCTTTCGTCCAGAGCTCTAATCATCATCATCATCGATGTCACCATCTTCATTGTCATCTTCATCGTTTTTTGGGGGGAATAGTATTTTACAACCAAATTTGAAAAAAATATGTTTTCGCAAACCTTGTTTGTTTTCCAGCCCCCGACACTGTCGGGTTTACCAACGACGGCACGGATTCCGGAAACTGTCACAGCGGAAATACTCGTGTATACAATCACGTGCACGGACACCGATACCGTGTCGAGTACCGTTGTATCGATATCCCCGTCAAACAGCCCCAACTCGGAGTTCTTCTTTGCACAGATTGTTACAAGTACGTCCATTTTGAAACGATAGCATAAAATTATATCCGTTACTTTAAAAATATATTCCTTCTGGACATTTAAACCGTCGCTGTCACGTGACTTATTTGTCTATGAACATTCTATATTTCTATGTAAACTAACAGCGTCACGTTTTCAATACGCGGTAGTTTAATGTGAAAGGGATAATAACATAAGTTATGCAAAGTCTTATTAGTTCTGTTACATGCACACACGCCACATACCATTCTCAGTTGATCTAAAAGTCAAACTCAGCGTGATAGGATACGCTCGTTTAAATATGCATTCCAAAGAAAAATGAACAGACGGAAACAGAACGGTTGGACAGCGGGTTTGGTTGGGGCATAAAAGGAAGAAACTACTATCTATAGGATATAAATGGTTATTAATGAAATGATTATGTATATCGTTTCAATCCTATGTTTCAGACTATGGTGTCTACGCACGTTCCCAGACTAACGCCGCGCAAGGCACCTTTCACTACAATCGACAGCATGAGTACGTGCTACAAATCCAGTGTTCCGACGGTATAGATGTCGTCACCAAGAGTCTTACCGTCTACCTGATACAAAATGAACCCCCCGTCATATCGAACTTACCATGTGTGTAGTAGTATTCGTTTTAACATTTTCCCAAATACAGACAATTTCTGACACCTCTAATGCAGACGACTTTTGAAAATAATGTGGCAAAAAGAGAAGTTGCTTAGAATGATCAATTTTCCCCTTAGTCACAATGTTTTCAACTCTTTTCAGCGATTAAACTTTCATTTATATAGGTTAACCATAGTATTTTACCTGATATTTTCGTAGTCGTTTGCTACAGATCTGACATATGTAAGAAAGAGTATACGAACTAGCGATACACTATGTAATAATACTCTGTGTACCCTTTTTAGCTAAAACGCTTCCAATTATAATAATTTTCGGATTTTGTTTACCAATAATTATCATCATGAGCAATTACTTCTTTTGCAACCATGTTTTCAAATTCGTCTCCTGTAGAAAATGTTTCCGCAGGTGAAAAACTATTGAAGGGGTGACATTTGAGCCGCCCCGCAAGAAAACCAGCATTGTTGACTCTGCGTAAATTAGCGACCCAGATCAGCCTAAGCATGCCGAGCAAGCTTATCCGGACAGACAATTTTCGCCTTCTGTGGATTTTCTGTTTCATGAATCATAACTCTATACCTCTTTAAACCTGAGACGGAATATGTCGGCCCGGATTAGCCTGCGCAGACTGATCTGGTCGATACATTACGCGTAGTCCGTAATGTTGGTTTTCTGGTGGAACGGCTCAATTGTTGCGTTGGGGTGTTTATAATCAGAAACGAAACGACAATGTTCCTTTTTGGAGAAATGTTTAACCCTCTCTTTCCCACATACAACAAATCTACAGCAGATGACTTTGATAACGTACCCGACTTTCTTTGTTGCAAACTCCCTTTAAATGAAAGTACAATGCTTGTATAGAAGTGAAAGACATTGTGACAAAAGGAGAAATTGATGGTTTTGAGCAATTTCTGCTTTTGTCACCATGTTTTTAAAAATCCGTCTGCTGCAGAGGCGGCAGAAAACGTCTATATATGAGGGAAAGGGTTAATCAAGCGACATGCTTTCTATTTCAACATGCAGGAACAACATTCTTACTTGAGTACAAACCAATAAGTTTCGAACCCACGAGTTTTGTACTCTTTACAGTTCGAGATCATACTAACTAAATTAACTTTACTTTACAACATTGATGCCTGTGATTACTTCAGCACCAACATCGATCAGCGTTGCCTCTACTGTAGTTTCTGGATCCACTGTATTTACGGTCATTGCCACGGATAACGAGGGCGATGCCGTTTCCTTTACATCACAGTGTAATCCAACCGGGTGTCCTTTAGTACTCACAAGTGGTGAGTTAATAGCATAACTAAGCGTTAGATTTATTAATAAATTGTTTGAGGTTGGTGAATCTTTCAGTCATATCCCGGCGAGCAATTCACTTATCCATGCGTTTCCTGAATTTCTGAGACCAATATTCCACGCCAAAGTCTTTTTAAAATGAATAAAGCGATCATTGTGCAGTTACATGTATATCAATACAGTTTACTGAACGACTTAACACTGTATAAAGGCACATTTCGTATGCAAAAGTAGTTTCTATCATAACACAAGGTACCATCACCATGCCCCAATGAGACCATATTATAATTTGAACAAATGTATAATTGAGCGGTGTTTGGCGACCTTTGGGCCTTATTGCATCTACGTACATTGAAGTTTCCCCAGGAGAGGGTGAGTATATACACACTATATAAAGTTCCACTTCTATCCGAATGCATGCTATGAAGACCCAGATTTGTCAACTGATAAGCATAATTAACTGTTGTCCCATAGGTGTATGAGGATCATACATAACTGGAATCATATTTTTTTGGTAGATGGTTTTATGGGCACCGTTACTGTAAATATGTATTGGGATTTTGATTGTTTTTATGGATATTCTTTATCTAGAAACGTTTACTTTACATTGTCTCTAGTTAAATACAAATGATTATATATATATACATATATTATCGAAGCATTCATTTAAAACGCATTCACCACGTTAATAAGAGTGTGTATTCGATTAACGAATATATCGGATAAGGATATACATGCAGAAACCAGAACTTTTTGTTTTACTTGAATAACTATAATCTAACAAGTGACAAGCAGGGGCGTAGCTTTGCAATAATCAATTTGTAGGCCGTCTCGTGAGAAAATCATCATTGTGGACTCTGCGTAAAGTATCGACCCGGATCAGCCTAAGCATGCCACACAGGCCTACCCGGATATACAGTTTTCGCTTCCTGTGGATTTTCTGTTTCAGAAATAACTACTCTATACATCTATCCCCCTAAGACGGAATGTGTAGGCCGGATCAGTCTGCGCGGACAGCGCAGGCTGATCTGGTCGATACATTACGCAGATGTCTATCACCGCAACTGCATTTTCGGGGCATTTTGAGAAAAAATGTGTAGGCACGTGCCTACAGTGACTAAAGGGAGCTACGCCCCTGACAAGCGTTGAGAAAACATGATTTATGACGCATTATATAAAAGCATACTACCTACTGTATGTAGCTTGGCGGAGTATGCTTAGATCAGAGTTTAACTCTCTCTGCGCCAATGGCATTATTGATGTTTCTGTAATAATTACAGATTCAGTTGATTCAACTCGCAACGAGGTAACTCACCTTAAATCAGCATTGTTTGCCTGTTAGCTTTCAAAATATACCAAAACTATTATTACATGGAATATGGTGTCGCCCGATTTTGAAAACGGAAGAGTCTACTTTAGCGATTTCGAATCTTAAACGGTTCATTAAATCAAAATTTGAAAAGTTCGAAATGCCTCTTATTATAATATCAAACACAAATCACACGTTGACACATGCAGATATGTTCCTCCCCCGGTGAATAACGTTCCGTTACCTGTATGTGACGTTACATATTTTTTTTACAGCGTCCTCTACAACAGCCGTAGTCAAGACAACAGTAGACCTTTCAACTTTGACCTCCTCATCAACACTAGGATATGACATGACTATAACTCCTCTCGATGCGAAAAATACAGGCACAGCGAGAATATTAACCGTTTTAATCACAGGTACTTCATCGTTTCTTAAATAGAATTGTCCAGTTCAATTTTGGAAGAGTTCATAACAAATGCTATAACCCTTTCCCACCTATATACTCAATTTGACGCATCCCCAGCAGACGTCTTTTGAAAACATTGTGACAAAAGATGAAATTGCTTAAAACGAGCAATTTCTCCTTTAGCCACAATATATTCATTTCTAGAGATTGTCGTCTGCTACAGATTTGTTGTATGAAGACAGAGTTAAGGCCAAATGTTGTGTTGAGCAATCATTAGTAAAGAGCCTGGTCAGACTGCTCGGGAGCGTCTGCTTGACTGGCACTTTACTGGTGACACGGGCTAAACAAAATCGGTTCTAGACGTCTGCGGATTAAGTTAACGTGATGACTGTGTACTTGATTGTTTCCCCCGCCTTGGCAGTGAGTATGTTTTGGGGGGATACGATTTGGACCAATGTATCGGCGTCATGGCAATCTTACAGATAGGTCTTGTCATTTATCAATGGCGGACTTTCAGTAAATACTAATTCAGAAGCCACACAAAAAAATGGACTTTCAATTATGCATCTTAATATTCAAAGTCTGAAGTCGAAAATAGATATTTTATCAGTAGAAGCACAACCCTATGACATTATTGTCTTCACAGAAACTTGGCTTACTCCTAAAGTCTCAAATGATGATCTTCATATACCAAATTCTAATCTACCTTTCCGCAGCGATAGGACGAACCGTCTCAGTGGCGGAGTAGCAATCTACGTTCGAGAAGGTTTATATTCAAAGGAACGCACAGACTTAGGGGTTGACGGACTGGAAGCTACTTGGTTAGAGCTTAAGGTCAACCAACGTAAACTTTTAGTCGGTGGCCTCTTACCGCCCACCCGATGCCAATAATGCCTATTGGTCATTAATGGAACATAGTATTGACTTAGCCTTTAGCCAAACAGAAACTAACATACTACTAACTGGCGACTTCAATGTCAATTTTAATGCAAATCCTGTCAATAAAATGAGTAAACTTATTGATTCATATAACGCTCATCAACTAATTAAGGACTCAACACATTTTACTGAACACTCCCATTCCCTTATTGACCTTATGATTGTTGAAAATCCAAATCATGTCATTACAAGCTTTGTCGCGGAACCATTTATCCCTAATCTAGTTCGTTTTCATTGCCCTATTGTTACTGTTCTCAAATTTTCGAAACCTAAACAAACCAATCATAAGCGTCGGATATGGTTGTATGATCAAGGGGACTTCAATAGATACAGACATAATTTACAGTTAATAAATTGGGATACTATTATAGAAACTTAAGAACTAGACGATGTACCTGCATGTCTTACCAGTAAAATAATATCTGCAGCGAACGATAGTGTTCCTAATAGAGAAGTTACTATTAGGCCAGCGGATGTCCCCTGGATCAGTAGCTCTTTACGACAACAAATACGCAGACGTAGGAAATCTCACTTACTCGCGAAACTTACTAATACAGCTGAGGCTTGGACACATTTTAGGCTCATACGTAACCAAACAACTCAAATGATACGTAAACACAAGAAAGAATTTCTTGACAAGTTAACTACTCAGATTGACTCGGAACATATTACTGTTAAAAAATGGTTCACCCTTGTTAAGCGTCTTACAAACAAACAAAGTTCCGCCTCAATTCCGACTCTAATTGAACATGGTATAGAGGCTTCAACAGACACAGAAAATGCCGAAATTCTAAACAATTATTTTTGTCTCCAATCAACAATTGACGACTCGAAACATGTCTTACCAACCATGCCTAAACAAACAGAATCTGTTCTTTCCCAGCTAACGATATCGCCTCAGGATGTCAAAGATGCAATTGCTTCAATTGATCCATCTAAGGCTAGTGGTCCTGATTGTATAAGCCCAAGACTTATTAAGGAAGGCGTAAACGAGCTCGCTGCTCCTCTTTCAAAATAGTTTAACAAATTACTTTCCTCTTTGCATTTTCCTTCGGACTGGAAAACAGCAAATGTTAGCCCAATATTAAAAAAGTCGGACCCATCCAAACCTTCAAACTACAGACTAATATCACTCTTAAGTTGTCTTGGGAAACTCATGGAACGTTGCATACACAAACACCTTTATAATTATATTAGTTACAATAACATTCTTTCAAGTCTCCAGTCTGATTTTGTCAAAGGTGACTCCACTACAAATCAACTCGTTTACATTTACAACGAGGTCTGTCTTGCGCTAGACGAAAGAAAAGAGGTCCGATCTGTCTTTTGTGATATATCCAAAGCATTTGACAGAGTTTGGCATAAGGGTCTTCTATGTAAACTTTCTGCTATTGGTATTGAAGGGAAATTACTCTCTTGGTTTACATCGTATCTTGCTTCTCGCAAGCAACGTGTCGTAATAGCAAACACGTCATCATCCTGGTCAAAAGTAAACGCAGGGGTCCCACAAGGATCTATTCTAGGGCCCCTTCTCTTCTTAGTATACATTAACGACATCGTCCAAGATATCAATGCAAATATACGTTTATTTCAGATGATACAAGTCTCTATATAATTGTGGATGATCCAACTACATCTTCTGTAACTCTTAACGATGACTTCTCTAGAATAATTTCCTGGTCTCGACAATGGCTGGTCACGTTTAACCCATCCAAAACAGAACCCTTATTATTCTCACGTAAAAAGAAAAAGGTCAATCACCCAAACCTAATATTTGACGGCGTTCCAATCGCCCAAGTCAAAATCCACAAGCATTTAGGTCTCACTTTTTCTGAGGATGCTAAATGGACATCACATTTATCAACAACTGTCAACAAAGCATGGCAAAGGATAGGTATTTTCAGAAGACTACGAACAATTTTAAGTCGTGCTAGCCTTGAAAAAATGTACTTTTCTTTTATACGACCTCTCCTGGAGTACGGCGATATCGTCTGGGACAACTGTTCCCAACAACTTAAAGCTGACATTGAACATATTCAAATGGAAGCGGCCCGAATTGTTTCTGGTGCCACAAAACTATGCAATATCGAGCGATTACTAACCGACCTTAATTGGGAAACATTAGCACAACGTAGACGTCAACATAAACTTATTCAATTTTACAAGATGAAGAACCATTTTACAGTTTCCTTCCTCTCAAATCTAATTCCACCAAACCGTGTTCGAACTTACCACCTCAGGAACACAACAGAAATTCCAGTCATTCAAACAAATACTCAATGCTATGCATTGTAGTTTCTACCCTCCACTATCAGATAATGGAATTCACTAACTTCTAACATTAGGAACGCACCGACTTTAAGCCAATTCAAAACATCATTAAAGAAGCGTTCATCTAGATCATCGCCGCTATATAATTTTGGTGAAAGACTAGATCAAATTCATCACTGTCGACTACGACTTGGTTGTAGCAATCTGAACTATGACCTTTTCCGAAAAAACATTATACCATCTCCGCTTTGTGAATGTAGGGCTCTAGAGACAACATCGCATTACTTGCTAACATGCCCAAGATACCACCACTTACGTGGGAGGTATTTCAATGAACTCCCGTGCCATTCACTGGTAGACAATGTACTTTTTGGCAACGAAAATATGTCATTTAAAGACAATGTTGTTGTGTTCCAGCGTGTTCAGAACTATATATCTGCCAGTCAGAGATTTGACTATTGATCTACATCGAACTGTAGTGAGGACTACGTTTCCTTTTTAGGTGTGGGGGTGACCAGGTGACACAAAGCAAAACAAGATAATATACCAAATTTTCAACGTTTTGATCTTTCAGTTAACACTATGATTATCAAATCTATAACATTAACTCTAATTGGCAAATGTCTAAATGTAAATATAACCAACAAGGAGAACAATTAATATAAGCATATTTTGCTTGTTTTCTGATCCATTCATCTACTACTTTGTAACAATGCCAACATAAACTTGTATATTGCTTCAACTGAATGAATAAATATGTTTAAACTAATGGCGGACTGTTATAAACTGAAATACTGTTTGATGGGGGACGAAACACAGTTAAAACAAGTTCAATAAAATAGTTACATACCTCATTACGTCCGATTGCACAGGTTAAAATTTATTATCCAATAGTATGTCATTTAAATATTTCGTTAATTCCGAAGTTTATCTTTAATCCTAATTTTCAAATTATCTTTTTCCATTTGAACCCTTTTCCAAATTCAACAAATCTGCAACAGCCGACTTTGAAAACACCGAAGACATATTTGAAAAATCTCTATTAAAGTTTAATTATTGTCATAGTTGAAAACATTTAGGCAAATTTCGTTAGCAGCAAATGCAGCAAAATGCATCTGCGTATATAAAAGGGTTAAATGACAAAGACCGCATAAACTCATAACCCTTTTACACATGCAGACGTTTACTAAAACAAGCGGCAAAAAGAGAAAATGCTCATAATGGGCATTTTTTCCTTTTGCTGCAATGTTTTTAACTTAATTTAATAGATATACAAATGTCTGGAATCACTGCTTCAACAGATCTGTAACGAGCATGTCCAAATAATCTCGATTAAGAACTCGAACGTCAATAAACTCGGAAGCTCCAGTAGGAATTCAGACGTCATTCTGATAAACTCGTAAGCTCGAATAAGAACTCGGACGTCTTTCATGGACGTGCCTAACAAATAAGTAGAGAATGGGTTTTCTGTCATATAGTACTGTTATAAAGTGTCCTAATGAGACACGGTGAGTCGGATAAAATAATTAGTCAATCAAGATGCGCACCATTATTCACGAAGTATATTGACGTAAACAGCCGAGTAAGACCAGATTCTTATGGAAGCAGTTTGTTATTTGTTATGCTACGTTTAGTTATAGTGTTAGTATACTTTAGGTACGAATAGCGCCCCAACATTCTCCAACCTGAACAACGCAGTGACCGTCGATGAGAACACTGCCGTGTCAACTACAATCTTCACGGTGACCACTGCAGACGCAGACGGGGCCGATACAGTCACCGTGACCTTTACGTCAAATCCAACAACGGGAACCAGTCTATTCGATATTAGCACGAGTATGTTTATGATAAGATCACCGCAATGCTTTGAATTAGAAATAGCGTTTATTCCATTAAATATTTCGCAGAGGCTGACAACACTTCTCATTTATACTTATATCTCATAAGTCAAGAATGATTGGCCCTTTCTCATTTCTCTCCCTCATTCTTGATTATAGAGACCAATTGCCCTGGTTGAGCATATAATTAGCTTCTACTCCTGGGGAAGACAACCGCTTAACCTCTTGTAGAGAGGGAGACACTTAAAAGCACCTCAGAAAAATCGAGAACCCCAGACCTCTGAGAGTCGTGTAACCACTAGACCACAGTGTCACTTATTTCAACACAATCTTAACTAACTTTACTTGTATTGTCCGTAAATTGAACTGCCGCATGATGAATACATAAAAAGGTCAGTTTATCGCTCACTGACCTTTCTGTTACGTGACTGCGACATTTTAATTTACACAGATAATATACATACACATATAAACTCTACGTTATTTTGGATCATCCCTCGTATTATCAACGATACAATTAGATATCTAACCGTTATTGTGTATTCATATTTCTTCAACCGTTTGAAATACATTTGACATTCATGTAACAACACTTACTAATCAACGCGCCGATGGCACAGTAGAGGCGATCGTGTAGAAAATCCTGCAAAGTAACAAGCAGTATCTCGGTATAGGTCTTGCACTTTTCAATATATATAGGTATATACGATAATGCTCGATCTCCAACCTAATTCGGCTACACTTTCAGCATTGATTGCTAATTGACGCTAGAATGTACATACGTGTCTAACTTGTACACTGCATGACTTCGAGTCCTTTAAACCTTTGTAAACCAGTCTTATCATTTAGACGCTTTCATATATTGCAACAACTACAAAATAAAGCGTTTAAAATATTGAGATTTAAAAACAATCCATAACCATTCCCACGAGCTATTTATAGAACCTTTTGGAATTTCCAGAATATCATGAGAGTTATAGAACGCGCAGTGATATTTATTATCTGCCCAAACATGAAGAAAGACACTATTTACATAATTTACCTCTATGTAGATATTATCTCAATAAATCTCAAATCTTAGTATCAATACGGTACATATGTACCAAAGTAGCACTGACATGATTATTATTAATCGTGTCTCTGCATCACCGATGGAACTATATATTTGGCGGTTTAACGGATATAGGTTAATTGGTTTGCAGTAAGGAATAAAAAGTCAACGGGCTGTTCAAAACTGACTATGTAAATGTTTTCGTTGTTGTTGTTTCTGTTAGCATTGTGGCGATTGTCAAACCAATCGCCACAAAATACAAATGTACCCATTAACCAACTTTGACAAAAGTAGATCCAATCTGTCTTTTCTTGTTCTACACTGTTTGCCAATTAATAAAAATATGATCTTCCAGGAAGCTTATGAGAGACCATGTTCATGTCGATAATATATTGATCATATCTAGGTTTGTATGGTACATTTTATGCTGCTTCCAATAGTGTTCAGTTATTTCACGACGCTTCCTGGTTTAGTTACCAGTACCACTGGTCCGTTTATCGTGATACCAGCGAGTCAGTCGAAATACTTACATCAGAACATTGAGCGTCAAATAGGATAAGCCATTACTACCATGTTAATGGCTTTGGTATGACTCGGCCGGGGATCGAACTAGCGTCCTCCTGCACCCGAAGCGGAAGCTCTACTTCCTAACCATCGAGGACATAATCAGATAACGTAGCTGTCCAGACAGACAATTATCTAGGATTGCCTATTATACCATACTGTCGGAATATCCTGTAACATGATTTATTCAATAATTCCAGCTGGTATTGTTGTTGTGAAATCAGCGTTAAACTACGAGACCCTTACGAACACCACGTACATAATGACGGTATTGGCCAGCGACACAAAGACCACGTCCACAGCTACACTCACGGTGATTGTAACCGCTGTGAATGAGGCCCTTACATGGAACTCCGCAAACTACATGGCTAATGTCGACGATGGAGCGGTATGTCTATAAACACCAATAACTGTATTACAGCACTATCACGTCATTTGACCCATTCTCCTAAACGTTTTTAATTATGTAGATACTAATGTTACATTTGGAACTTTCAAGATGTAATATGTTCTGTGGCGAGTGTGATAAAGATCGATCACAGAGTCTGCACAATTTCGACATGACGTTTTGTCGAAGAATGGGGATCTTCCTTGTTCTCCATACAACCACCATTGAAGCGTTTGAAGAACGGCTATTGCCAATCACTGACGTATCCCATTACTTCACACAGACGGCATTTGACACCTGCCAATGAACTTGACTTTTGAAAACATTGCAATAAAAGGTGAAATTGCTCAAAACGAGCAATTTCACCTTTTATTGCAACATTTTCAACTCTTTATCATCAATATATCTTTAAGTTTTCTAGATTGTTAAAATTGTTCGTCTGATGATTGTAAAGCAGACGACCTTTGAAAAGTCATGTGAAGTACATCTAATGGGTTAACATAAATGTAATGTGACCATAATCGCTTAAAAGTAAAACTTTAACCCTCTCACACATACATTATATTTGCAACAGACGACTTTGGAAACATCTAGTAAAGAATATTGCAAATATCTAATAACATTGAAAGTATGATTACTGAAAAGCGCTGAAGATATTGTGTCTAAAGGAGAGATTTCCCATCATGAGCAATTCCTCCGTTTGCCACCATGTTTTTCAAAGCCATCTGCAGCATATGCGTCAATGGTATCTGCATGTGGGAAAGGGTTTAACTATTTTCCAGACTGTTGGTACAACAGTGACGGTGACTGGTCTTGGTGTTACTGACCCAGACGCCAACGAGACGCTCACGTGTAACATGGCGTGCACGCCCGCAGGGTAAGCCCCAGGTTAGATGTACTCTTGGAAAGCCAATTTTAAGGCATTGTCAAAAGTGTAGAGCCAGATCATCTTGAGCCACCTATGAAGTCTAATGTAGAACTGCACATATTGCCTGTAGAGTTTTATCTTTATTTTCTAAATTTGGCACAAACGTCCGAATGTTGCTTTTCCTTGAGTTGAGCTTATGTGTTGGATTTGCATATTATTCGATTTGTGCACATTGCTTTGAACATTATTACAGAATCGTTTTGCTTTCTATTGGACAAATATGTTCAATTTCAAGCCAACATATACTGGTTATTTTGACAAGTTTGGTTAGGATAAACTGATTGAAGCCTGATTTGATTATCGTTGCGAGGTTAAACTGCTGGAAACAGAGTAGATCTGGCCTGCTCATCTGGTTAGAAACTGTTTGAATATAAAAGAAACAATGATGTTAAAAAAAACACAACAGCTCCTGTAATACCTTTGATTTGAAAGTAAAAAACACTTTTATATGTTCTTTGGAGGTAAAATTCATTCCAACGTGGACTTTTACTAATTGTTCCTTTTGTTTTTACGTAATTTATTCAGGTATTTCAGTATGTCTTCGAGTTGTGTCGTCACAGTGACGTCAGTGTATAGACTTGATCAGGGATTGGCTAATACAGTCACGTGTGTTGTTACGGGGACGGACGAAGGCGATAACACGGCAGCTACGAACCTGGTGTTTGGTATAGGTAAGCCCGATTTGGAATGTTCCATTTTCCAAAAGAACTTACAGCAATGTGCGAATGCCAGAAAGCTAAAATGGATAACTTAAGATAAAGAATAAAAAATAAAACATAAAAATGACACATTTGTATTGCCTATCCTGATTGCATGCTGATTGATTATGTTCTCGTTTTTGGACAAAATGGGGGAGGGAGGGCTTATCTTATACGCACAGTGTGTGTGGCGTCGCGTTGGCCGAAATGCACTTCTGATCTATCTCTGAAAACTTAAATATGTGTATGCATAGATGCTTTCTGGATACGGATATACTTATATCATCAACAGACGCTTGATCGATTTAATATATTATCTGCACATGGACATTTGCAGAACAACTAACACGTTGATTGAAATGAAGCTGTGACCGATGCTAGCTTTGTATTCTTTATTACATCCATGTTTGCCGTATTAATTTTATTTAGAGTTCAAAAAAACACATCACGTGAAATAAATACTCTATAATGTTTCACGCAGTATTAACTTAAAACATCTTGTGGTGCACCCTTCCATGACAAACCGTTTTAGATCTTTGTTTAAAATATCTCTTTTTAATCTATGTAACCATTTTCTCAGTGCACGCATGCATTATGCATTTTGAAGTATTTAACTCACCGGTAGCTTTTCTTATATATAATGTTTTTCAATGTCGTCTGTTGCTGATTTGTTGCATGTGGGATACGGATACAAAATCGTTCATTCCAGTTGATGTCAACAACTACAGCCCGGTATTTCTGGAGTCCGGTTATACTTACAACGTGTCGCCGTACGAGAACGCGAGCGTGACATTGGGTCAGGTCAAAGCCACTGATGGAGACACCGGGGCGTATGGACAGTTCACGTATTCCCTCAACCAAACACTGCTATCCGGGATTTATTTCAACGTATTGCATCTACGACTTTAATTATCTAACCTTTAACACATGCAACACATCTGCTGCAGGCGACTTTGAAAACATTAAGTCAGAACTATGGACACATTCTATAAATAAATGATCAATTATCAAATAAAGTTGAATACATTTTGGACAAATGACAGTATTAATGAGCAATTTCTCCTGTCGCCACAATGTAATAAACTCTTTTTTCACGATTATACTTTCATTTATAACATCCTCTCATAATGAGCAATCTCTTTTTAATTTCTTTGACATTTTTTCTTTGATTGCTGTATTAAAAATGTTATTACCAACTTCAAGTATTACACGTTTTCCTAAAATTTATTCAAAGTAGACAACTAGGAAATTTCATATGTGAGTGTTTTCATATTTTTGCCCGAAGATTTTCGAAATCGTCTGCTGTAGATTTATCGTAAATGGGAAATAGTTAAAGTCCTTCGTTAGAAGACTTAACGCAACATGGATTTCGTCTACCATCGGACACAATGGATGACCTTTGATTCTAGACGAAGAACTCGTCATTTCAGAATTAGATATTGCGTTAAAACTTTCCCACATACAAACAAATAAATATACAGCAGACAACTTTGAAAACCTAAAGGTAATGATGTAGAAAGTCTCTATAGTTGAAAACATTGTGGTAAAAGGAGACCTTGCTTACTATGAGCAATTTCTTTTGGTGCAACAATGCATTGAACAGTCATCTGCTGCAGAGGCGTCGAAAGGTCTCTATATGTGGAAAATGGTAAAACACGTAAATATGCGTGTTTTCTCGTATGAACTTAGAAACAGTGGTTTATTAATAGCGATGACTGTCCTCTGTACCGATTTAGGACTCATTTTGTAATCTTTTATAACGAAATGTATTGTATGCATTTATTTTTCCCCACTCTAACTACATATGAAAACATTATGTTGGAAAATAAATATAATATCGAACCTTTGCTTGCAGATGTAGCCGCATTTGTAAAGACAACTTTTGAAAACCTTTTGGGAAAAACGACAAATTCAACTTAATGGCGAGCAAGTTTTACTTTTGTCCATTTTTCTAATTTATCAAATGCTCACATAGTTCTTAATGGAAACTCACCATAGTTTTTCCTTTCTGTCATCAAACTTGTCTGCTTCATTTCTTTTAAATCTGAGAACGGTTTAACAAAAATTAAAGCCTCGTTTATGACCATTATAGATAGACCCGTCCACCGGTGTGGTGAGTACTGCAGTTTCCATGGAGACGTGTAGTTGTTCGGGATCCACATTAGCTGTTCCGGTTTACTCCACGGACACAGGTGGTCGAGTTGGGACATCTACAGTTTACGTCACACTTAGTGTTACATCGACAACACCCTCAACTACTACCACAGAAAGGTAGGATAAATGGACAGCGCCACATCATTTTGTTTGATTGTATGGTGATGTATGGCGCTTTCAACAATTGTTCAGTTATATCACGGCGTGTCCTGGGTAATGTACCAGTATTACTTGTCCGTTTATCCTGACACCAGCGAGTCAGTCGTAATGCTAACCCCACAACCATTAGCGCCAAGGAGGGTAAGTCAGTACTATCAATGTGTTTAAAGTCTTTGGTATGACCCGACCGAGGATCGAACCATCGAAATCCCACACCCGGGACGGACTATCTTCAACTACACACCCGGGACGGACTATCTTCCACTACACACCCGGGACGGACTATCTTCCACTACACACCCGGGACGGACTATCTTCCACTACACACCCGGGACGGACTATCTTCCACTACACACCCGGGACGGACTATCTCCCACTACACACCCGGGACGGACTATCTTCCACTACACACCCGGGACGGACTATCTTCCACTACACACCCGGGACGGACTATCTTCCACTACACACCCGGGACGGACTATCTTCCACTACACACCCGGGACGGACTATCTTCCACTACACACCCGAGACGGACTATCTTCCACTACACACCCGGGACGGACTATCTTCCACTACACACCCGGGACGGACTATCTTCTACTACACACCCGGGACGGACTATCTTCCACTACACACCCGAGACGGACTATCTTCCACTACACACCCGGGACGGACTATCTTCCACTACACACCCGGGACGGACTATCTTCAACTACACACCCGGGACGGACTATCTTCAACTACACACCCGGGACGGACTATCTTCCACTACACACCCGGGACGGACTATCTTCCACTACACACCCGGGACGGACTATCTTCCACTACACACCCGGGACGGACTATCTTCCACTACACACCCGGGACGGACTATCTTCCACTACACACCCGGGACAGACTATCTTCCACTACACACCCGGGACGGACTATCTTCCACTACACACCCGGGACGGACTATCTTCCACTACACACCCGGGACGGACTATCTTCCACTACACACCCGAGACGGAATATCTTCCACTACACACCCGAGACGGAATATCTTCCACTACACACCCGGGACGGACAATCTTTCACTACACACCCGGGACGGACTATCTTCAACTACACACCCGGGACGGACTATCTTCCACTACACATGCGGGACGGACTATCTTCCACTACACACCCGAGACGGACTATCTTCCACTACACACCCGGGACGGACTATCTTCCACTACACACCCGGGACGGACTATCTTCCACTACACACCCGGGACGGACTATCTTCCACTACACACCCGGGACGGACTATCTTCCACTACACACCCGGGACGGACTATCTTCCACTATACACCCGGGACGGACTATCTTCCACTACACACCCGGGACGGACTATCTTCCACTACACACCCGGGACGGACTATCTTCCACTACACACCCGGGACGGACTATCTTCCACTACACACCCGAGACGGAATATCTTCCACTACACACCCGAGACGGAATATCTTCCACTACACACCCGGGACGGACTATCTTCCACTACACACCCGGGACAGACTATCTTCCACTACACACCCGGGACGGACTATCTTCCACTACACATTCGAGGCGGACTATCTTCCACTACACACCCGGGACGGACTATCTTCCACTACACATTCGAGGCGGAATATCTTCCACTACACACCCGAGACGGAATATCTTCCACTACACACCCGGGACGGACTATCTTCCACTACACACCCGGGACGGACTATCTATCACTACACACCCGGGACGGACTATCTTCCACTACACACCCGGGACGGACTATCTTCCACTACACACCCGGGACGGACTATCTTCCACTACACACCCGGGACGGACTATCTTACACTACACACCCGGGACGGACTATCTTCCACTACACACCCGGGACGGACTATCTTCCACTACACACCCGGGACGGACTATCTTCCACTACACACCCGAGACGGAATATCTTCCACTACACACCCGGGACGGACTATCTTCCACTACACACCCGGGACGGACTATCTTCCACTACACACCCGGGACGGACTATCTTCCACTACACACCCGGGACGGACTATCTTCCACTACATACCCGAGACGGACTATCTTCCACTACACACCCGAGACGGACTATCTTCCACTACACGTTAGAGGCGGTCAACGCCACATGAAAAGGGTTAATTGTTTAGTTATTGGAAACAACGATCACATTACAAATTGGTATGATCTGCAATATGCCAGATCAAATAATATTCTAAATGTAACACAACTTCTGATTGTTGCTAAGGATAAAAATGGACATTACTTTTCAGAATCATTTTAATGATTGACTAATTTGTGAACAGTGCAGAGTCATATCAGACTGATGTGCTGCTGCTTAGGCTGGTCTAGATCTATACATACAGTAAATGCCTTAGTGGTTGGTGTTCGTAGGGCGCTGCTCATTTATATATCTCATATCAATGTCTTCTTTCAGAGCAAAGAAGTTCCTAGAGGACTCCAAGAGTACGTCGTGGTTCGCTGTGTTGCTGGCCTTAGCCGCAGTCACGGCTATAGTGACGGGCTATGTCCTTATCAACCATGTGTTTGGTGGCTCCAAAATTGGCTCCAAAGGGTATCTTTAATATACATTTGATTCGTTTCTGGCGATTTGCATTGTTGTCAATTCTCCATAAAGGGAGTGACACCGGGCAACAATTCTTACCTTATGTCAAAGGCTACATCTGAGTCTATGCTTTACGGAATAATCCATTGAGACTGTGTTTGCAAGAAGACCTCGAATCGCCAGACGCGACTTATATACATCTCTGTTTATTTTTATTTATTGTATATTCCGTGTTAACATCATCTAGATTAGGGGTGGGCTGACTGTGAATAGAATTCAGTACACCTCGTCCCGTGGGTGAACAGTTGTACCTTGTATATTGTTATTTTATGAACCACTGTTCTGTACTCACCTACTGTGTCCTAGGGCACATTTAATTGCCAAGTCCTGGTTAGTCATCCATGCATTATGATATGTGTCGCTGGGCTTTAACAGAATGTTGTTTTATACATCGTTATTTGCCAATTTCGCATTGCGTTCCGGAGGTTGCGGGTTGGGTCACCGGCCGGAAAGGCACATTCATTGCATCCAGGCATCATGAAATCTGTCGCTGAGCTTTAACAGAATGTTGTGTTATATTCATCGTTAGTTGCAACTATTGCATTAGGGTAAGGAGGTCGCAAAGTCCACAATGTTGGTTTTCTCGCGGGACGTTATTATTCAACATTATTTATATAGATTTAGTATCAACTACAAATGAAATAAAAATGCAGATCTAGATGAGAAGTTAAGTTACACAGGTACGGTATCTGATGTTTCTTTTCTTAACCCTTTCCCACATATAACATACATGCAGCAGAGGATATTGAAAACATATTGGCTGAAAAAGGTAAAATATTTTAATCCAATAGAGTTGTAAACATTGTGACATTAGAAGAAATCGTTCATTATGAGCAACTTCTCCTTTTGTGACAATTATTTTAAAAGTCGTCTGCCGCTGAGAAAGCGGCAGTATGTGAGAAAGGGTTTAATCGAATAGGGAATCAGTTATATTTACCTTTGCTTTAAGCAAATCATTATTACGTTTCAATTTCAGTTCCTACAATCCAAACAAACAAGCAAAGTCTGACCAACAAAACACGGATAAAGTAGACAATAAAAGAAGCGACGAGGACGACACCAATCGAGAAGGACAAGATGATAAAAGAGAAAAACGCCAAACTCCAGCAAACAGTAAGCTATTCTATAAATACAATATTTATACGAATGATGATTGGTGCTTGTTAGGCGAAAAGGGGGGCGTTTCATACTAACGCTCTTCCTCAGACAACATCTCAAACTTACAAATTTTGAAAGCATTGACACAAAAGAAGAAATTGCCCACAATTAGTATTTTCTCTTTCCGTAACAATATGCACATATATACGATCTTTTATATCGATTTTCCATATATACACCCATCTTCGCAAACCAAAGGAAATGTGGGCCGTCCCGCGAAAAAACCAAAGTTGTGGACTCTGCGTAAAGGATCGACCCGGATCAGCCTAAACGCCGCGATACTTTTCGCCTCCAGTGGGTTTTCTATTTCAGGAATCATTACCTTATACCTCTATCCCCCGGAGACGGAATGTGTCGGGCCGGATCAGTCCGCGCGGACTGCGCAGGCTGATCTGGGTCGATACATTACGCAGACGGCTCATTTATCAATTAGAGAACCCCTGTGGAACTGGCTGTAAAAGTGTATTACATTGAAATTTACAACGTGTATACGAG
Organism: Serripes groenlandicus; assembly: GCA_031761405.1. NCBI lineage: Eukaryota > Metazoa > Mollusca > Bivalvia > Cardiida > Cardiidae > Serripes > Serripes groenlandicus. The sequence goes on along the minus strand of JASEVX010000001.1, from coordinate 49,574,060 downwards.
CAGCGTCACACGAAAACAGACCTTATGAGGTTTCGAAATTTTTGAAAAAATAAATGATAAGCAATATCAAATTACATACGTGTATTATCAGTGTTTGATCCAAACAGTTTTCGAGAAGTCTCTACGAGGCTTGTACATTAACGTTCAACTGGATTGCGAGCAGAAACATAATAATCATTGTTTCGAAAATCTCTGTTTTCGATTGATTGATTGGGATTTAACGCCGTTTTTCTGAGTAATATACAACAGTCATGATTATCAAATTTTATATGAATCATGTTTTAATTCCTTCGGGAAAATATACAAGTTGGAATTGAGAACAGCGTGAATCCGCATAGTCTGATCAAGATCTATACCATCCATACATTGTTTACACGAGTTTCTGTCAAGCTAAATAAATTGTATGTCGCGCGCACGAGATACTATGTCGTGCGAACGAGACACTATCTCGTGCGCACGAGATAAAAAAAAAAAATCGTTTGTAATTTATAAAAATGTGTGTGTCCCTTTAGAGCTGCCGTACATTTCTATATGTGCACTCTCTTCATTATTTGTTTCTTTATTTAGTATGTCTTTTAATTTTCTCTCTTTTCTTTTTCAGACAAGAATCTAGCTCCACCTAAGCGTAATGTGCATTTTGTCTTTCGTCACACCTATCTCCTGTCATACCATTAACTTTCGTCACACCTATCTTCAGTCATACCATTAACTTTCGTCACACCTATCTCCTGTCATTCCATTAACCTTTGTCACACCTATCTCCTGTCATACCATTAAACTTTGTCATACCTATCTCCTGTCATTCCATTAACCTTTGTCACACCTATCTCCTGTCATACCATTAACTTTTGTCACACATATCTCCTGTCATTCCATTAACCTTTGTCACACCTATCTCCTGTCATACCATTAACCTTTGTCACACCTATCTCCTGTCATACCATTAACTTTCGTCACACCTATCTCCTGTCATTCCATTAACTTTCGTCACACCTATCTCCTGTCATACCATTAACTTTCGTCACACCTATCTCCTGTCATTACATTAACCTTTGTCACACCTATCTCCTGTCATTCCATTAACCTTTGTCACACCTATCTCCTGTCATTCCATTAACCTGTGTCACACCTATCTCCTGTTATTCCATTAACCTTTGTCACACCTATCTCATGTCATTCCATTAACCTTTGTCACACCTATCTCATGTCATTCCATTAACCTTTGTCACATCTATCTCCTGTCATTACATTAATCTTTGTCACACATATCTCCTGTTTTCCATTAACCTTTGTCGCACCTATTGCATGTCATTCCATTAACCTTTATCACACCTATCTCCTGTCATTCCATTAACCTATCTCCTCTCCTGTCATTCCATTAACCTTTGTCACACCTATCTCCTACCATTCCATTAACCTGTGTCACACCTATCTCCTGTTATTCCATTAACCTTTGTCACACCTATCTCATGTCATTCCATTAACCTTTGTCACACCTATCTCATGTCATTCCATTAACCTTTGTCACACCTATCTCCTGTCATTCCATTAACCTTTGTCACACCTATCTCATGTCATTCCATTAACCTTTGTCACACCTATCTCATGTCATTCCATTAACCTTTGTCACACCTATCTCGTGTCATTCCATTAACCTTTGTCACACCTATCTCCTGTCATTCCATTAACCTTTGTCACATCTATCTCCTGTCATTCCATTAACCTTTGTCACACATATCTCCTGTTTTCCAGTAACCTTTGTCACATCTATCGCATGTCATTCCATTAACGTTTGTCACACCTATCTCCTGTCATTCCATTAACCTATCTCCTCTCCTGTCATTCCATTAACCTTTGTCACACCTATCTCCTACCATTCCATTAACCTGTGTCACACCTATCTCCTGTTATTCCATTAACCTTTGTCACATCTATCTCCTGTCATTCCATTAACCTTTGTCACACATATCTCCTGTTTTCCAGTAACCTTTGTCACATCTATCGCATGTCATTCCATTAACGTTTGTCACACCTATCTCCTGTCATTCCATTAACCTATCTCCTCTCCTGTCATTCCATTAACCTTTGTCACACCTATCTCCTACCATTCCATTAACCTGTGTCACACCTATCTCCTGTTATTCCATTAACCTTTGTCACACCTATCTCATGTCATTCCATTAACCTTTGTCACACCTATCTCATGTCATTCCATTAACCTTTGTCACACCTATCTCATGTCATTCCATTAACCTTTGTCACACCTATCTCCTGTCATTTCATTAACCTTTGTCACATCTATCTCCTGTCATTCCATTAACCTTTGTCACACATATCTCCTGTTTTCCAATAACCTTTGTCACATCTATCGCATGTCATTCCATTAACCTTTGTCACACCTATCTCCTGTCATTCCATTAACCTATCTCCTCTCCTGTCATTCCATTAACCTTTGTCACACCTATCTCCTGTCATTCCATTAACCTATCTCCTCTCCTGTCATTCCATTAACCTTTGTCACACCTATCTCCTACCATTCCATTAACCTGTGTCACACCTATCTCCTGTTATTCCATTAACCTTTGTCACACCTATCTCATGTCATTCCATTAACCTTTGTCACACCTATCTCATGTCATTCCATTAACCTTTGTCACACCTATATCCTGTCATTCCATTAACCTTTGTCACACCTATCTCCTGTCATTCCATTAACCAACAAACTTACAAATAGTGCATAGTACGAACATATGCTTCGTTTAAAGTCGATTATAGCAGAATACGGGTTAAATGTCTTTTTCTTTTGTAAGTGTCTTCATCTTTTAAAACTTTCCTATTGTCTTACTTTTTCTGTTAATTGTATTATTAGTTTTACTCATTCCCACTTACAGACGAATTTCGACGCATATGCAGCTGACAAAAAATGTGTGACGAAAGGATAAATTTCTCATGATGGGCATTTTCTTATTTTGCAACCATCTTTTCAATGATTAAACTAATTTATTGAAATGTTCAATATTTGTTTACCTGGATGTATTCAATGTAATGTGCTGCAGATTTGCTGTTTGTTGGAAAGATTTTTGGGAAAAGTAAAGATCCAGATCGGCTACATCGAGGTTGAGGTTGATTGTTTTTGTCTTCGTTTGTTTCAGATCTTCAAGGATGGAGGAACGAACAGTTTCTGTGATGTTTGTAGTGTATTTTTGAATATTAACATGTGAAATTGACAGTCATACGTTAGTGCGCTTAATTATAGAATGTGTGTCGTTAGAAACAGGCATCAGGAATACGTGCATCCAGTATATGCATATATCAACGACATTATCGATTATATGTTCATCGATGAAAATAAATTGTTATTTTAAATTGTGAAATTGATAAATCGAGTAAAGGCTGACATGGGTTAAATGTATTAGGATACTGTGTATAACTCCTTTCCACATATGAGCTGTTCCGCGAGAAACCAACATTGTAAAGTATCGACTCAGATCAACCTAAGCATGCCATGCAGGCTTACCCGGATAAACACTTTTCGCATTCTGATGATTTTCTGTTTCAGGTATCATTACTCTATACCTCTATCCCCCTGAGACGGAATGTATCGGCCCGGATCAGTCTGCGCGGACTGCGCAGGCTGATCTGGGTCGATACATTACGCTGACGCCATAATGTTGGTTTTTCTCGCGGGACGGCTCATATATACATGTACATCACATTTAAAATAATGTAGGAAATGGGATTACGATCCGGGATAAAACTTCATACTCTCCTTCCCTGACAGGGCGTCTGCTCTCTGAAGGCAACTAAAGAAACACGTACCACATCTGGACATTTGGAATACCATTTCAATATTGAGCTGAAAACAGTGTATTTAGTAGTTCTTTGTCAAATCGTTCCCACTTGCAGACGTATTATGACTTATTATGACATATTATGACGTATTATGACGCATATAAAGCTGATAAACATAAACATCGTGGAAAATGGAGAAATGTCCTCAAAATGATCATTTTTTTTCTTTTGCAACAATGTTTTCAACTCAATAATTACATTTTCATTTATAGAGATGTATACAACAGTTGTCCATAGATGCTTTGAATGTCGTGTGCTGCATAGTTGGTGTATGTGGGAAAGGATAATCGACTCTATGTTCAAAAGTCTCTGTTGCAGAGGCGCTAAGCTTGATCTGTATCACTATGGTCACATTAAACCCTTTCCCTTATATAGACGCCTCTGAAGCAGACGACTTGTGAAAACATTGTGACAAAAGAAGAAATTGCTCAAAACGAGCAATGTCTCTCTTTGCCACAATGTTTTCAACTTTTTGTAATAGTTTAACTCTCATTTATGGAGATTTATCACGTTTTTGTATATAGGTTTTCAAAGTTGTCTGCTGCGGAAGTGCTGTAAGTGGGAAAAGGTTAAGTAACCACTAACAGGATTATTTTTTTTTACAAAAAACGCAAACATTTCGTCATATTTATTTACATATTCCCTACAGCAGACGATTTGTGAACAATCTGTTTTATCAGTAAGTTCTCCATTTATCACGATGTATTTTCTTCATCAAGAACAACCATCCAGGTGTTGTTGTTGTTGTTGTTGTTGTTGTTGTTGTTGTCAAAGCGTCGACTTTCTGAGCGGAAGACCAGGGTTCGATCCACAGTCGGGTCATACAAAAGACTTAAATAATGGTAGAAAGGAATTTCCTCCTGTGTGCTTACAGTTGTGGGGAGAGCAGTACGACTGTTGCGTCGGTGTCAGGATGAATAATACCAGCAGTACTGGTAAATTACACAGGAAACCAGCCGTCCCGTGCGAAAACCCGCGAGAAAACCAGCCGGGACAGTCACTTTTCGCTATCTGTTTCAGGAATCATTATACCTCTATTCACTGAAGATTAGTTTTTGTAACTAAATGAGTTATATTTACACTCATAAAAAAAAGTTATTATTATTATCCCCCTAAGATGGAATGGCTCGACTCGGATTAGCCTGTGCGACTTGTGCAGGCTGATCTGGGTCGATAGATTCCGTAATGTTGGTTTTCTCGTTGAACGGCTCATAGGTATGTATATACACTGAAATACCATTGAAACTGCGTCAATCACTGTTCAAACAGAAAAGTCTGTATCAACATAACGTTTCCAATTTTCCAGAGTATGCCATTGTTTCTTAATGTTCCCAAGACAACATAATATTATATTAAGTAAACGGTTAAACAAGCCTTTATTATATCTATATTGTCGCAACGTGTCTTTGTCGAGATCTTAAGTATACCAAATATTAAATATAAATCCAGTTTTATCTGTTTCTTACATTTCTCTAACCAATACACAAGGCAATAAAAGCTAAACCAATTCGCTGCTTTCGTACACCGGTAGCTCAGTCGGTTGCGACGCGGGCTTTCAATCCAAGGGTTTTGAGTTCGAAACCCACCCCGGCAAACCATCTTTCCAACGTTTGCCAAAAGGTCAATGCGACACGCGCCATTTGCCTACCACCAATTGGCTAACAGTATATTTGGAAAAGCTGCCAGTTGCTTGGAATGACTATTTAGTAGAAGCGTCTCCGTGATATGACAAAACAGTTGTTAAAAACGTCGTTAAATACCAATAGGAAGGGAATCTGCCATGGGCGGTTTGTCAGTTTGGGGAATTTGAGAGCTGGGTTTGAGGGAGTGCACTTTAGACCCCAAAAAAAACATGTCCTGGCCTTGCCGTGGTAAGTTAAACATGGGTTATTAAACAAATGTTATGTCGCCACGATTACACACATTATGTTGTATACGAAATAAAACCCAAAGCATTGTCACATCCATAATTGGAATCGTTGTCCAGTTCATCACGCAGACGTCGGTTCGAATCCTGTCAATACCATACAATATGTTCTTACAGCATTGCTCGTCCTTACCCAGGTTTATGAATGAGTTCTTATGATGGTAGCAAGCCAAAGCTCAAAATATCTCAATCGAACTACAAATCACGTTTTTCAAGTTGCAGATGCATTTTGCCATCTCTGCAGCAGACGAATTTTAAAAACTGTGTGGCAAAAGGAGAAATTCCTCATGCTGAAAACCATGCCGTAAATCGTATATTATATTATTATAGTATCACATGTGTGTGAAGTTGGCGCTGTGATCGGTCATCGGCCATCGGTGACAAAAATCGGAACGCCGACCAGGAACACCGAGCTCGGCCATCGGTGTTCGAATTTATATATCAATTTGAACGTCGACCTGGAATATCGAGCTCGCCCATCGGAATTCGAACTTTTATAGTAATCTGAACGCCGACCTGGTACACCGAGCTCGGCCATCGGTGTTCGAATTTATATAGCAATTTGAACGCCGACCTGGAATATCGAGCTCGTCCATCGGAATTCGAATTCTATAGTAATCTGAACGCCGACCTGGTACACCGAACTCGGCCATCGGTGTTCGAATTTATGTAGCAATTTGAACGCCGACATGGAATATCGAGCTCGGCCATCGGAATTCGAATTTATACAGTAATCTGAACGCCGACCTGGTACACCTAGCTCGGGCATCGGTATTCGACTTTATATAGCAATTTGAACGCCGACCTGGAATATCAAGCTCGGCCATCGGAATTCAAATTTATATAGTAATCTGAACGCCGACCTGGTACACCGAGCTCGGCCATCGGTGTTCGAATTTATATAGCAATTTGAACGCCGACCTGGAATATCGAGCTCGTCCATCGGAATTCGAATTCTATAGTAATCTGAACGCCGACCTGGTACACCGAGCTCGGCCATCGGTGTTCGAATTTATATAGCAACTTGAACGCCGACCTGGAATATCCAGCTAGGCCATCGGTGTTCGAATTTTATATAGTAATCTGAACGCCGACCTGGTACACCGAGCTCGGCCATCGGTGTTCGAATTTATATAGTAATTTGAACGCCGACCTGGAATATCGAGCTCGGCCATCGGAATTCGAATTTATATAGTAATCTGAACGCCGACCTGGTACACCGAGCTCGGCCATCGGTGTTCGAATTTATATAGTAATCTGAACGCCGACCTGGTACACCGAGCTCGGCCATCGGTGTTCGACTTTATACAGTAATTTGAACGCCGACAAGGTACACCGAGCTCGGCCATCGGTGTTCGAATTTATATAGCAGTTTGAACGCCGACCTGGAATATCGAGCTCGGCCATCGGAATTCGAACTTTTATAGTAATCTGAAGACCGACCTGGTAACCGAGCTCGGTCATCGGTGTTCGAATTTATATAGCAATTTGAACGCCGACCTGAAATATCGAGCTCGGTCATCAGAATTCGAATTCTATAGTAATCTGAACGCCGACCTGGTACACCGAGCTCGGCCATCGATGTTCGAATTTATATAGAAATTTGAACGCCGACCTGGAATATCGAGCTCGTCCATCGGAATTCGAATTCTATAGTAATCTGAACGCCGACCTGGTACACCGAGCTCGGCCATCGGTGTTCGAATTTATATAGCAATTTGAACGCCGACCTGGAATATCGAGCTCGTCCATCGGAATTCGAATTCTATAGTAATCTGAACGCCGACCTGGTATACCGAGCTCGGTCATCGGTTTTCGAATTTATATAGCAGTTTGAACGCCGACCTGGAATATCGAGCTCGGTCATCAGAATTCGAATTATATAGTAATCTGAACGCCGACCTGGTACACCAAGCTCGGCCATCGGTGTTCGAATTTATATAGAAATTTGAAGGCCGACCTGGAATATCGAGCTCGGTCATCAGAATTCGAATTATATAGTAATCTGAACGCCGACCTGATACACCGAGCTCGGCCATCGGTGTTCGAATTTATAAAGCAATTTGAACGCCGACATGGAATATCGAGCTCGGCCATCGGAATTCGAATTTATACAGTAATCTGAACGCCGACCTAGTACACCGAGCTCGGCCATCGGTGTTCGAATTTATATAGTAATCTGAACGCCGACCTGGTACACCGAGCTCGGCCATCGGTGTTCGAATATATATAGTAATTTGAACGCCGACCTGGAATATCTAGCTCGGCCATCAGAATTCGAATTTATATAGTAATCTGAACGCCGACCTGGTACACCGAGCTCGGCCATCGGTGTTCGAATTTATATATCAATTTGAACGCCGACCTGGAATATCGAGCTCGGCCATCGGAATTCGAACTTTTATAGTAATCTGAACGCCGACCTGGTACACCGTGCTCGGCCATCGGTGTTCGAATTTATATAGCAATTTGAACGCCGACCTGGAATATCGAGCTCGGTCATCGGAATTCGAATGTATACAGTAATCTGAACGCCGACCTAGTACACCGAGCTCGGCCATCGGTGTTCGAATTTATATAGTAATCTTAACGCCGACCCGGTTCACCGAGCTCGGCCATCGGTGTTCGAATATATATAGTCATTTGAACGCCGACCTGGAATATCCAGCTCGGCCATCGGTGTTCGACTTTATATATCAATTTGAACGCCGACCTGGAATATCGAGCTCGGCCATCGGAATTCGAACTTTTATAGTAATCTGAACGCCGACCTGGTACACCGTGCTCGGCCATCGGTGTTCGAATTTATATAGCAATTTGAACGCCGACCTGGAATATCGAGCTCGGTCATCGGAATTCGAATGTATACAGTAATCTGAACGCCGACCTAGTACACCGAGCTCGGCCATCGGTGTTCGAATTTCTATAGTAATCTGAACGCCGACCTGGTACACCGAGCTCGGCCATCGGTGTTCGAATATATATAGTCATTTGAACGCCGACCTGGAATATCCAGCTCGGCCATCGGTGTTCGACTTTATATATCAATTTGAACGCCGACCTGGAATATCGAGCTCGGCCATCGGAATTCGAACTTTTATTGTAATCTGAACGCCGACCTGGTACACCGTGCTCGGCCATCGGTGTTCGAATTTATATAGCAATTTGAACGCCGACCTGGAATATCGAGCTCGGTCATCGGAATTCGAATTTTATAGTAATCTGAACGCCGATCTGGTACACCGAGCTCGGCCATCGGTGTTCGAACATATATAGTCATTCGAACGCCGACCTGGAATATCCAGCTCGGCCATCAGAATTCGAATTTATATAGCAATTTGAACGCCGACCTGGAATGTCGAGCTCGTCCATCGGAATTCGATTTATATAATAATCTGAACGCCGACCTGGTACACCGAGCTCGGCCATCGGTGTTCGTTTTTATATAGTAATCTGAACGCCGACCTGGTACACCGAGCTCGGCCATCGGTGTTCGAATTTATATTGAAATTTGAACGCCGACCTGGAATATCGAGCTCGTCCATCGGAATTTGAATTCTATAGTAATCTGAACGCCGACCTGATACACCGAGCTCGGCCATCGGTGTTCGAATTTTATAGTAATCTGCACTCCGATCTTGTACACCGAGCTCGGCCATCGTTGTTCGAATATATATAGTCATTCGAACGCCGACCTGGAATATCCAGCTCGGCCATCAGAATTCGAATTTATATAGCAATTTGAACGCCGACCTGGAATATCGAACTCGTCCATTGGAATTCTAATTCTATAGTTATCTGAACGCCGACCTGGTACACCGAGCTCGACCATCGGTGTTCGAATTTATATAGTGATATGAACGCCGACCTGGTACACTGAGCTCGGCCATCGGTGTTCGAATTTATACAGCAATCTGAACGCCGACCTGGTATATCGAGCTCGGCCATCGGAATTCGAAGATATATAGAAATCTGAATTCTTTTTGAATACACCCGTTTTGAAAAAACGGGACGTATTATCGCCAGGCGTTGTCCGTCCGTCTGTCTGTCTGTCCGTCCAATTTTGTCTGGCCTACTCCTCCTTCACCGTTTAAGATATTGATACCAAACATCGTAGAAATAATCTACAGCACATGATATTATGTGCGCGAAAAAAGGGATAACTTCTTATATATTTGCCAGAGTTATGCCCCTTTTTAGACTTAACAAATGTTGTCCGGCCTACTCCTCTTACACCGTATAAGATATTGATGCCAATCTTGGTATAAATAATCACAAGCACATGATATTGTGTGCGCCTAAAAAGGAGGTAGCTCAGTACTTATTTCCCAGAGTTATGCCCCTTTTTAGACTTAAGAAAATTCCTAAATTCACATTTCCTTCAATATCTCTAGAACTGTTACAGATATTATTTAGAAAATTTATATTTGTGTTTAGTATCAAATTCATATTCACTTAAATATCTTTTGCTTCAAAACTAACTCTGCATAAATACTGAAAAGGATTTCAAACTGTACCATATTTATGCTTTTTGATAATATATAATGCTACTTTACGGAATTTGTGACACTTCTCTGGATACTAAGGAGTCAAAATAGGTTTCTGTACCATCTGTACCATGGTTATGCCTTTAGTTTTCTGTAATTTCGTGTAACACTAATATGTTTTAGTGTAACACTAATATGTTTTAGTGTAACACTAATATGTTTTAAAAGAACAACTATGGTGAATTGATATCAGATAAACAATATAAATGACTCTTAGATATTACACCATGTAAATTAATGTTCGGTATACTATTTCACAATCAGTGAATACGAATATAGTTTAAGCAACACGAAAACCGACATTCGGAGATTGTGAGAGTAATTGAAATAAACTTCAAAGTCTAATTCTTAAATTCGATTGTTGGTCAGACCGCTTCTCAAGAAGCTTTTGGAATGCATAGACGATTTTATAGCGAATATGAAAGAACTTGATCAGACTGCAGCCTGATCTGGATATTCGCTGGATTGAAAGTCGAGAAGATCGGTTTTCGAATTGCCTGCCCCATTTTCTAGTTAAAATGTATTTGAGCAGTGCGAATCTCACATAAGGTCTTTTGTGAAAAGTCTAGAGTCAGGTCAGTCGGCTATTCAGCGCTGTATTGTCTGAATCTGTACTGTTTGCAGAACACGTTTAGAACCTCCTAAGAAACAACCGTTGGTTAAACAACATACATTGTAATGAGATATATAAGTATGAATGAGTAAACTGATCTTTAACCTAGCTTGTTTCAAATAGCTTAACGTTGGTTTTCGTAGAACCCGACTCATATGTAATTACCTTAATCATTTATTTCTTTTATTTTAATTTGTTCGGGGATGCAAGCAAATGTCCGTTTTTTAATATGTTTGCTTCGGTGTAGTTGATCTAAATATATTTTGATGAACACATACGTATAAGCAATCACTAACAGTTGGGCACAGCTGTATATACTACCATGAAAGACGAAATACGCTTTTCTAAATGATAAACATGTTCCCCATTATGGTTTGACCACATTTCCGGTACATTGACTGACTTTGACTCTACATTGCTTGAATATATATACCAGTCTAAAAACACCTTCTATATCCGCATCAGCCTGCGCTGTGTAATCTGGATCTACACTTGTCGTACACACACGCATTAGTTTTTTAAGTAACTTCTGTGAAGCAGTAAACCTTCGAATGATAAACTAGTAGCAAGGATGCACAGATTGACACCCTTTCCGAAATGCTATAAGGTTCATTTTCGTAGAGCGAATCTGTACCACTTGGCTTCTTTTCTGTCTTTAAAGGGCATAGGTATATACTAACAGGAAAAGTATCTTGTAATAGGTTTTCATCAATTTGTATTTTCTACTCACAGCCTTTGAAAACTAAAATTTCGGTTGACATACGGTCTCGCGAGATATTAATTTTCTAACGTTGTATACAATCATCCGCATGCAAATGAATAGAACATTCAATTTGATGTCATAATGTTTACTAATATTGTTTCAGTTATTTCAATTAATGTGCATGGATAAATAAATATACACGTAATTAGTTAATAAATTAGCACTGTGTGATGTGGCTTTGCAGCAGCGGCTTCGTGCGCGGCTAGAGCGTTCAACTCACGTGACAAAATCCCGGTCGCAGACACAGGCTCTTTGCAAGTTTTCCATTCCCGGGACAACACCGGGATCGAACGGTACCGTCTCGGGCCGTCAGTGTTCCACTCCCGTGACACATACAATGGCAAAGTAATACTCGGTGTTATGGCCTTGCAGGAGCAGCCAGAGTTATCCATTCCCCTGACAAAACCGGGCTTGCACGGTCTTGTCTCGGGTCGTTCTACTCCCGTGACACTTACAAGGGGAAATTAGCACTCGGTGATTTAGCCTTGCAGCAGCGGTCAGACCCATTCAATTTCTATAACAAATCGAATGCTGATGGCCGAGCACAGAATTCCCGGTCGGTGTTCAGTGTGCAATTAAATTCGAACGCCGATGTCCTCGCTCGGTCTAAATTGCTATAGAAATTATAATGCTGATGGCCAAGCTCGGGATTCTAGGTCAGCGTGACACAGAGGCAGACTCGCTGCAAGCGTTATATTCCCGTGACAACACTGGGCATACAGCCTAGTCCCGCGCCGTTCAACTCCCGTTACAAACTCCGGGCACACATACTTTTATCGGGCCTTGGCAAACACCAGACGCACACTCTCTGCAAGCGTTATATTCCTGTGACAACACCGGAAACACAGTCACGTATCAGGTCGTTCCACTCCCGTGACAATCTCCAGCCGCAACGGCAGGCTCTCTGCAAGCGTTCCATTCTCTTGCTATATAAATTTGAACACCGATGGCAGAGCTCGGTGTTCCAGGTCGGCGTTCAGATTACTATATAATTTCGAATTCGGATGGCCGAGCTCGATATTCCAGGTCGGCGTACAATTTGCTATATAAATTCGAACACCGATGGCCGAGCTCGGTGTACCAGGTCGGCGTTCAGATTGCTATATACATTCGATGGCCGAGCTCGGTGTACCAGGTCGGCGTTCAGATTACTCTATAAAATCGAATTCCGATGGCCGAGCTCGATATTCCAGGTCGGCGTTCAAATTGCTATATAAATTCGAACACCGATGGGCGAGCTCGGTGTTCCAGGTCGGCGTTCAGATTAATCTATAAATTCGAATTCCGATGGCCGAGCTCGATATTCCAGGTCGGCATTCAAATTGTTATATAAATTCGAACACCGATGGCCGAGCTCGGTGTACCAGGTCGGCGTTCAGATTGGTATATTTATTCGAAAGCCGATGGCCGAGCTCGATATTCCAGGTCGGCGTGCAGATTGCTATATAAATTCGACCACCGATGACCGAGCTAGGTGTACCAGGTCGGCGTTCAGATTAATATATAAATTCGAATTCCGATGGCCGAGCTCGATATTCCAGGTCAGCGTTCAAATTGCTATATAAATTCGAACACCGATGGGCGAGCTCGATATTCCAGGTCGGCGTTCAAATTGCTATATGAATTCGAACACCGATGGCCGAGCTCGATATTCCAGGTCGGCGTTCAAATTGCTATATAAATTCGAACACCGATGGCCGAGCTCGGTGTACCAGGTCGGCGTTCAAATTGCTATATAAATTCGAACACCGATGGCCGAGCTCGATATTCCAGGTCGGCGTTCAAATTGCTATATAAATTCGAACACCGATGGGCGAGCTCGATATTCCAGGTCGGCGTTCAAATTGCTATATATATTCGAACACCGATGGGCGAGATCGGTGTTCCAGGTCGGCGTTCAGATTAATATATAAATTCGAATTCCGATGGCCGAGCTCGATATTCCAGGTCGGCATTCAAATTGCTATATAAATTCGAACACCGATGGCCGAGCTCGGTGTACCAGGTCGGCATTCAGATTGGTATATTAATTCGAAAGCCGATGGCCGAGCTCGATATTCCAGGTCGGCGTGCAGATTGCTATATAAATTCGAACACCGACGGCCGAGCTCGGTGTACCAGGTCGGCGTTCAGATTACTATAGAAATTCGAATTCCGATGGCCGAGCTCGATATTCCAGGTCGGCGTTCAAATTGCTATATAAATTCGAACACCGATGGCCGAGCTCGATATTCCAGGTCGGCGTTCAGATTGCTATATTAATTCGAATGCCGATGGCCGAGCTCGATATTCCAGGTCGGCGTTCAAATTGCTATAGAAATTCGAACACCGATGGGCGAGCTCGATATTCCAGGTCGGCGTTCAAATTGCTATATAAATTCGAACACCGATGGCCGAGCTCGGTGTACCAGGTCGGCGTTCAGATTACTATAGAAATTCGAATTCCGATGGCCGAGCTCGATATTCCAGGTCGGCGTTCAAATTGCTATATAAATTCGAACACCGATGGCCGAGCTCGATATTCCAGGTCGGCGTTCAGATTGCTATATTAATTTGAATGCCGATGGCCGAGCTCGATATTCCAGGTCGGCGTTCAAATTGCTATATAAATTTGAACACCGATGGCTGAGCTCGATATTCCAGGTCGGCGTTCAAATTGCTATATAAATTCGAACACCGATGGGCGAGCTCGATATTCCAGGTCGGCGTTCAAATTGCTATATAAATTCGAACACTGATGGCCGAGCTCGGTGTACCAGGTCGGCGTTCAAATTGCTATATAAATTCGAACACCGATGGGCGAGCTCGATATTCCAGGTCGGCGTTCAAATTGCTATATAAATTCGAACACCGATGGCCGAGCTCGGTGTACTAGGTCGGCGTTCAGATTACTATATAAATTCGAATTCCGATGGCCGAGCTCGATATTCCAGGTCGGCGTTCAAATTGCTTTATAAATTTGAACACCGAGCGGCGAGCTTGGTGTTCCAGGTCGGCGTTCTGATTAATACATAAATTCGAATTCTGATGGCCGAGCTCGATATTCCAGATCGGCGTGCAGATTGCTATATAAATTCGAACACCGATGGCCGAGCTCGGTGTACCAGGTCGGCGTTCAGATTACTATAGAAATTCGAATTCCGATGGCCGAGCTCGATATTCCAGGTCGGCGTTCAAATTGCTATATAAATTCGAACACCGATTGCCGAGCTCGATATTCCAGGTCGGCGTTCAGATTGCTATATTAATTCGAATGCCGATGGCCGAGCTCGATATTCCAGGTCGGCGTTCAAACTGCTATATAAATTCGAACACCGATGGCCGAGCTCGGTGTACCAGGTCGGCGTTCCGGTTTTTGTCACCGATGGCCGATGACCGATCACAGAGCCAACTTCACACACGTTAGTATCACCCCTATTGAAAGGGTCAACCATTTCTACCTAGATGATTTCGTTTGATGCATGTTATTATTATAGCGTCGCCCCTATTGAAAGGGTCAACCATTTCTACCTAGATGATTTCGTTTGATGCATGTTATTATTATAGCGTCGCCCCTATTGAAAGGGTCAACCATTTCTACCTAGATGATTTCGTTTGATGCATGTTATTATTATAGCGTCGCCCCTATTGAAAGGGTCAACCATTTCTACCTAGATGATTTCGTTTGATGCATGTTATTATTATAGCGTCGCCCCTATTGAAAGGGTCAACCATTTCTACCTAGATGATTTCGTTTGATGCATGTTATTATTATAGCGTCGCCCCTATTGAAAGGGTCAACCATTTCTACCTAGATGATTTCGTTTGATGCATGTTATTATTATAGTGTCGCCCCTATTGAAAGGGTCAACCATTTCTACCTAGATGATTTCTTTTGATGCATGTTATTATTATAGCGTCGCCCCTATTGAAAGGGTCAACCATTTCTACCTAGATGATTTCGTTTGATGCATGTTATTATTATAGCGTCGCCCCTATTGAAAGGGTCAACCATTTCTACCTAGATGATTTCGTTTGATGCATGTTATTATTATAGCGTCGCCCCTATTGAAAGGGTCAACCATTTCTACCTAGATGATTTCGTTTGATGCATGTTATTATTATAGCGTCGCCCCTATTGAAAGGGTCAACCATTTCTACCTAGATGATTTCGTTTGATGCATGTTATTATTATAGCGTCGCCCCTATTGAAAGGGTCAACCATTTCTACCTAGATGATTACGTTTGATGCATGTTATTATTATAGCGTCGCCCCTATTGAAAGGGCCAACCATTATTTTTACTTGTGAGACACCTATATCCTGAACACATGTTTTACTTCCCGAGTCCTAACTTTTGCCAGGCACCGGACAGATTGGCTTTTGTAACTTCATTTAACTTTCTGACGAATAACCAACAGGTCATATCAGAACAAAATCAACTGTCACCTCTTGGATTCGAATCTTCAACTCCCGATCCGGAAGGCTATCGGGGTCGACATTATTGTGTATATGAAATAGGGTTAAAGGTCGGAAGAACATGATTGTTTACAGTTAGCATATATTTATAATCCTTCGCTGTTTTTACTTTACACCATTATAACACACAGACGCATTTTGAAGCAACTTCTGTAGACGAATTTTTTAAAACATTGGGCAGAAAGGAAAGAACTCTCACAATGAGCAATTTCTTATTTTGCCACAAGGTTTTTAAAACTATACAGTTATTATACTTTCATTTGTAGAGACTTTCATAGATTGGGCTTCATGTTCTTTAATTCATCTTCAGCAGATTTGTTATATGTGATACAGTGTTAAAGTTGTTCTTTAATCCTTTCCAACATACTAAGAATCTGCAGCAGCCGACTTTGAAAATATGGAAAATCTTCATGAGTGAAAGTGCAGTTATTGAATTAAATTGAAAACATTATGGCAAAAGGATAAATTGGTCAATATGAGCAAAATGTCCTTTTGCCACGATGTTTTAAAAAGTCGTCTGTTGCGGATACGTCAGAATGCGTTTATATTAGGGAAAAGGTAAAGCACCATCACACTTGTCACGATGACCTTTATAATTCCCGACACGAGTGTGTGCAGAAATGCATTCGGGAACTTCAACACAAATGTAATGTGAAAAAAAGATGATATTGAATATAACATTTTCGATATAGACTAGTTTATTGCAGCGTATCCGTTTCAAATGACATAAACAAGGACATAGCACAATGATCTATCTTTCAAATAAATAATATGTTTTAAGATAGTAATCCAATCGCTACAAAGAGGGATATGAATGTAGAAATGGGTATTTCCAATCACTACAGACAAGGATATCAATGTAGAAATGTATATCTTACTCTTATAAGTGTACCCGAAACTACAAAAACAACATGTTCTATGCTCAGAAATGGACGCTCTGCTTGGTCAATTTCGAGAAATAATTTATCACTGAACAATGGAATACTTCGGTGTAAAGTATGAGCACAGAGTACAGTTTACGTATCATCGCAATATTGCACTGTACGTAATCACTCGCTCTCTCTCTATCTAACTAATCTCTCTCCCTCCTTCCTTTAAATCTCTCCCCCGCCCCCCTTTCTCTCTCTCTCTCTCTCTCTCTCTCTCTCTCTCTCTCTCTCTC
>JASEVX010000001.1:49327914-49552914 GCA_031761405.1 Serripes groenlandicus | reverse complement strand
TAGTATTACTTGACGCTAGTGACCTGATCCTAACCTTTGTATAAAAAGTATGTATATTTAATGAAGGGTGAACGTTTTTGTTACCATGCCATGTGTATCCAACATTATATTATCAAACGGTATCTGCATGTGTTTATGATAATACAAACACTTCATGACAATATATGAGCCCGTCCATTAGAAAGGGAACAGGTTGACTTGTGTGAACAGTGAAGATCCAGATCTACACTGTTCACATATTACTTACACAGGTTTGTTAGACAAATGACAAATTGTGTGATTCTGATGAAACAGAGTACTTACTAATCTTAATCTACACTGTTCACCAAAAAAAAAAATGCGCATACAACTCGGGATCATAAAATATTTGCACAAAGAACAGTATCTAGTCAATATTGTCGCGGAAAAAGATGTGGAATCTGGACCATTTTATATGCATGTTCACACACTATACATTCCCTCTGGTCAAAATAATTCGCAATAGATGAATTAACTCTTCTACCACATAAAAACAAACCTTAAAAAACAGCTAGGCACAACAATAGCACATAAGCATTTTCTTCATTAATTATGTTTTCAAAAGTCGTCTGCTGTAGATGTTTCAAGTTAAGTTTAATCATTCAATTCCATTTTTAAATATTTATTTCTTCCATATATTCCAATCGGAACACAGAGTTACACACAGTTATCTTTGCTGCATTTCCGGAGTTAACTGGATAAAAAGATATATGTTCTATGTTGTTCTGCTACTGGTGTTCTGTTTATTATGTTTGATGACAAGTTTGATTGATATACTTACTATGTTTAACTCGTTGAAAAAATATATGTTCTATGTTGTTCAGCTACGGGTGTTTTGTTTATTATGTTTGTTTACAAGAGTGATTGATATGTTTACTATGTTTAACCCTTTCCTACATACATAAATTATGCAGCAGTCGAATTTGAAAACATCTAGGAAAATACATGTAAAATTAATTATTAAGTTAATTATTAAATAGAGTTGAAAACAATGTGGCAAAATGAGAAATTGCTCATCATGAGCAATTTCTTCTTTTGTCACTATGTTTTCAAACTTCGCCTGCTGCAGAGGCGTCATATAGCGTATAATGTAGGAAATGGTTATTGTGTGAGTCAGTGAGATGCATAAGTTCCTTCCAATATAGGGCGTTGGTCAATAGTTTAGATAATACTGAATCTCCGGGACTTATTCACATAGGAGTACCTGATACTTTCTGTAAGTAAAGGTGGACTCGTGACATGCAGGTTACTAAATCACTGATTGTTAACCTTTTTCAGCATGAAACAAATCCACTGCAGAAGACTTTGAGAACACCAATGTTAAGCACGGAAAACATATTTGAATGAAAGTATAATTATTTGATATAATAAGAGTTGAAAATATCGGGGCAATTTCTCCTTTTACTACTACATTTCTGTTGATACTTTAAGATACGTTTACCCGAGGGAAAAGGGTTTGAAAATGATGATCTCTGTTTATATATTAAGTATATTGAATTGTGTAAATGTATTAACATGCGAAGCGATGATATTCTCTTCGCCTTTCACATTTTTTGTGTTACTTTAGTTTTCAGGGGAAGTGTTTCAATGTCAAATCTAATGTAAAAAAATAAACTGCTTTTTTCGGGCGGTAATCATTTGTATGTGTGTAGGTCTTCTACATGTTTCTGGTCAGTATAATGGATGTTGACTTTTAAATTGTCGGCACTCTACGAAATTAACATTTAGGCATTAGCAACAGTTGTAGATCCAGATCAGCCAGGGCATCCGTGTTGTCTGATGTGGATCTACATAGTTCGCTTATTAGTCATGGTTTTTTGTTTGAAAAGTTACTCTTCTATAAATAATAGAATCAATACATACATTAAGGAACATTTTTATTTTATCTATTTCATTGTTAAAAATTCGATTGCATGTACATTAATACTGTAAATAATTGTACGTCATTTTTGCATTGATGGTATGTATATAAATATAATGATAATAAACTGTATGTTATTTACTTCAATAAAATACGTTCTATTGTTTATTTAAGATTTAAAAGGGACTTGTTCGCTAATATACATCCTTGACTCAGTATGTTTACTATATACACATGTCTTTATCGGAGTTATCTCCAAGCAAAGTCTTCTCACTTGCAGACGCATTCTGACACATCTGCAGCAGTCTACATTTGGAAACATAGTGACAAATGTAGAATTTGATCACAATGAACAAGTTCTCCTGTTACCACAATGTTTTCAACTCTATTAAATAATCATACTTTTATTTCCTTATATTCGGTCTAGCTCTTTTCGAAGTTAGTCTGTTACAGATTCGTTGTTTGTTGGAAAGATTGGAGCAATTGAATTATATAATGTGGTACTTTAAAGAATTGTCTAAATGTCAACGTATACAGTTTAGAAGTCAAAGAAGGATTTTAAATCCAGAGCTCTAAAACGCGGTATCCTATCCGGTTCTACACTGTTTTAACTAGGAAGGAAGATTCTATCATTGATAACAAATGGCTTGACTTAGATAAATCCATTTGAAAAGCATTTAACCCTTTCCCACGGATAGACGCATGTTGACGCATCTGCAGCAGACGACTTTTGAAAACATCGTGAAAAAATAGGAAGTTGCTCAAAACGAGCAATTTCTCCTTTTACCACAATGCTTTCAAAAAATAAATCAGTAATTATACCTACAATTACAGAGATTTTCCATATTTTTTAGTAGACTTTTTCAAAGTCGTCTGCTGCAGATTTGCTGTATGTGGGAAAATAATAACAGCATTAACCCCTGTCCTTCTTGATTCCTGAAAACTCGAAGCATTAGCATTGATTTGTGACAATCATACTTTACGTGTAATATCAATGAAAAGCAAAAAGGTCGATTAATGTCCGACTGTGTTCTACATGTTTCGTCATTTGAATTTAAACTCTTTCTCCCTTACAGACGATTCATAAAGCCTCGACAGCAGGCGACTTTTGAAAACATTATGACCAATTTCTCCTTTTGCCACAATGTTTTTAATTCTAATCAATAATTAAACCTTTCATTTATAGCGGTTTCCAATAGGTTTGCCTAGATTATTCTAAAGTCGTCTGCCGCAGATATGCTGTACGTTGAAAAGGGTTAAACTCGTGTATAACAAGGAAATTAAATGTAACATATATAAACATCACGCCGTTTTCTGAGGAAACGGGTAACCTTGATCAATTTCAATTCTGTATAAACCCTTTCCCACCTGTAGACGCATTTTGACGCATCTGCAGTAGACTCCTTTTGAAAACATTGTGACAAAAGGAGAAATTGCTCGCATTTGCCGCAAAGCTTTCAACTTTTTTCATATACTTACAGCTAGAGATTTTTCATATTTTTAGTAGACATTTTTAAAGTCGTCTGCTGCAGATTTGCTGTATGTGGAAAAGGATTAAAATGTGTATATGTATGCAAAGCTGTGGTGTTGTTCCCATCCAGATATTTTACCTGTTTTTCTTCCGTCTGTCTATCTTGTTAGACACATTCGCATCATAAATGCATACGATTGGGGTCATGGTAATGTTCACAAAGAAGTAATTTCCTACTATTCTTATCGCTTCTAGTTTTAGCTCAATAATTAAAATTGTGGACAATATGACAATCTGTATTTAAAAGTACTTAGGCCACCGGCCCAAAATACATAACATAATATTTATACATCTATTACATTCTGAGAAATGTCACTAAATTTAAAACTCTTTCAACAGCATGTATACGGAGTGAGCTAAGGGTTGTTATATTGTAGTAAGCTGTAGAAACTAGTAGTGTTAGTACACGACTTATACCAGGTGAAAAGCTGTCTACTGCAGAGGCGTCAGAAAGCGTTTATATGAGGGAAAGGGTTCAACCTCTCCAACATGTAAACAATCTTCCACGGATGACATTGAAAGCATCTATGCCTATACATACAGAAAATATCTTTAAATGAAGGTAGAATTACTGAAAAAGATGAAAACAGTGTTGCAAAAGAAAAAATACTTTTTGAATTGCTGATATGTTCACAGTGTAACCATTTTCTTGTATATATAGACACGGACGCCTGCTGCAGATTCGTTGTATGTATAGACACGGACGCCTGCTGCAGATTCGTTGTATGTATAGACAAGGACGACTGCTGCAGATGCGTTGTATGT
This sequence comes from Serripes groenlandicus, assembly GCA_031761405.1. Lineage (NCBI taxonomy): Eukaryota > Metazoa > Mollusca > Bivalvia > Cardiida > Cardiidae > Serripes > Serripes groenlandicus. The sequence continues at coordinate 49,548,739 of JASEVX010000001.1, read as the reverse complement.
ATAGACAATGACGCCTGCTGCAGATTCGTTGTATGTATAGACAATGACGCCTGCTGCAGATTCGTTGTATGTATAGACAAGGACGCCTGCTGCAGATTCGTTTTATGTATAGACAAGGACGCCTGCTGCAGATTCGTTGTATGTATAGACAAGGACGCCTGCTGCAGATTCGTTGTATGTATAGACAAGGACGCCTGCTGCAGATGCGTTGTATGTATAGACAAGGACGCCTGCTGCAGATTCGTTGTATGTATAGACAAGGACGCCTGCTGCAGATGCGTTGTATGTATAGACAAGGACGCCTGCTGCAGATGCGTTGTATGTATAGACAAGGACGCCTGCTGCAGATTCGTTGTATGTATAGACAAGGATGCCTGCTGCAGATTCGTTGTATTAATAGACAAGGACGCCTGCTGCAGATTCGTTGTATGTATAGACAATGACGCCTGCTGCAGATTCGTTGTATGTACAGACAAGGACGCCTGCTGCAGATTCGTTGTATGTATAGACAAGGACGCCTGCTGCAGATGCGATGTATGTGTAGACAAGGTCGCCTGCTGCAGATTCGTTGTATGTATAGGAAAACAATCATTCGATTTTGTTATAAATGTAGATCAAGATCTACAAGTGCATTCATACTATCTGATCTACAAGTTTTACAGCTAACTGTGTGTACGAAATCCGACATTTGAAACGGCTTCTTTCATTAATTGTCGTATAGACTAGATCAAGATCGGACTAACGATATGAACGGGTTCATCTTCATCAATTCATCAACACTAGTCGCAAGTATTCCTGAGCCTCGGTAGCTCAGTCGGTAACGACATGGACTGTCAACCCAGGGGTTGTGAGTCCGAATCCAAGCTCGGCCAACATGCTTTCAGACGTTTGACAAAAGTCACTGTGACCTGCGTCATTCGTCTTCCACCATTGGGCTGTTTAACAGTCTATGTGGAAAAGTAGCCAGTTGCTTGGAAAGTATGTTTGTGTTGTGTACTGGTGTGGGAAAACCAGGAAACGTAAGAGTAGGTGAACTGGTCGCCGTGATATGACAGAAAAATTGTTGAAAACCTTATCAATCAATCCTGAACCGTCGCCTTTATCTTAGCATTATCAATCATAGTTAACCCTTTCCCACATACAACAGATCTGCAGCAGAGGACTTTGAAAAGATGAAAGCAGGGGAGAGGGAGGGGGGAGGAAACAGTGATACTTTGGTGAGACTGTACCCATATGCATCTTAAATTTAAGACCCTGTATATCCACCAAGCTGGGCTCATTTGTGACCGACTATATTCGGTCCTTTAATGACGTCATCACAGTCATAACGAGCACTTCTCCATTAAATGTTTCATTCTGAGGCAGCATAAACAATACATTTGTTGAAAACAGACAAATTATTAGAATGTCTTTTTCCTGGCAATGTTTTCTGAACTCGTCTGCTGTAAGTGCGTTTGAACTCTTTTCAAGGAACCATTTGTAAGTGTGAAGACAAAGACTGGTTTTAGATTTTACTTTTATTTATGCAAAGTATACTGCAATATACAAAACAAATATGTTAACGAAACAAAACAAACAGTAAACAAAATACATGCATCTTACATTAAAGTTCATAATATACATACTGGCATCCAACTGAAAATATGTCATTCATTCCCCATTTAGAGTACAGGAAATATTGATATTTATCGACTATATGGCAAGCCGTTTTACTATTAATTCAATTTAAAGATATCTCTCTTACCTAGAGAGATATCTCTGTAACTTTGAAATATATCTCTATAAGCTAGATATATATCTCTGTAAGATAGGGGGTATCTCTCTGTCTCAGAAAGATATCTCTCTAATTGATAGTTATCTTCTAAAAAGCAAGATATCTCTAAATTTTATAGAGATATATCTCAACTTTAGAGAGATATTTCACAAATCTTTAGAGATATCTCTCAAACGAATGAATAGTAAAATGGCTAGTCATACGACTAGGACATAACTTACATCGTATTGAGCTTTCTTTTCCTCGTTTATTATAAAATTTCTAAAAGTTCATTTGAGACAATTGATACAAAAAGCCAAAAAAATGTTAGACTAGTTTTTACAGGTTGATATCATTGTAACATGTATATATAAAATGCACAGTGTTAACCGTTTATCTATGATATGTTTATCAAGGGTCGTCTGATTTGAAAATACTTCCGGAAACAATAGCAATAACTGGACAATTGGAAACACATTTTTTGTCTTTAAGAATTGGATCGCGATTGCTTGAGCCATTTCAAAAGGGATTTGCTACAGAATCGTCAAATGTCGGCTGTATCCGGGAATCGCATGCAAATGGTGACTTCCTTCGCATGCTTAGAATAGTACATGCATTTTTAAGGAATTACATATTCCGATGGTATTTTCAAAGCAGAGGACTGTTGTTTTATAATATCTTTGAAACAGACGGTTAATCCTGAATGTTTTATCATACGTCTTTGAAATAAAGTTAAGAATTCTTGTATTATAAGAAATGTAGAATCAAACATTTGACTGAAGAACAAAGACAAGCCAAAACAATTGTCAATGACTCCTTGCAACAAACAAGGACACAACATTAAACTATATAATATCTAATCTGAAACAATATTTTCATTGATAATATAGACGAGCATACCAAGAAACATGCTAATACAAACAAACAAACCGGTTTCAAAAAACAATTTATAATACTATATCTTTGCAATAATATATTTTTTTTCATTTTCATCGCATGTTATCTAGAACTACTAAATCATATGGAAATTAATCATATTGAAAGTAAAGGTGCTGAACTTCAGAAGAAAGATATTATAGTCGAAGTTTTAAAACTGTTATCTTGAAGTATTAGAATCATACTTATGTGATAAAATCAGAGTAATAATTTCACTTTCCAGAACCATAAACATCTAAATATTTCAAGCGTTTGTGCTTCATTTTAACTAGGTAGACACATTTTGTACATTTTCATAACTTTCAATTGACTATTTTGTCAACAATTTCTAAATTTTGATCTCCACCTGGAGTTCAGCATCTTTAAAAGGAAACGTTTTCGCCAGCATAGCACTTTAGGTTGCACCATTTAGGCAAATTAGATAACAAATAAATGCACTATATGATTCTAAATACGAATTTCAGCCTCCCATCCATTCTCATATTCAGACCAATTAATCCGTTTTCTGGTGTTTAACCCTTTCAAGATTTACAGCAGACAATTTCATCTTGGAATTGAACTAGATCAACATAAAGGCTTAAAAGTTGTGCACTGCAAATTGACATTTCTCTGAGAGTAATTAACAATTATTAGAATATCTAATAAAAAGGATAATTCTAACAAAGTTCAGCTTATAATCTAATGTCAGAACGACAACCATTCTATCAGTCATTTCATACAGGAAACAAAAAATCGTTTTCAACATAGGAAGATTCAGATAAGCACAAACTCCTCTAATATTAGCCTCTAAGAAAATTACTAGATTCTATAGGCTGATTCTCGTTTAAACCTTTCCCTCATACCACAATTCTGCAGCAGACGACTTGGAACATATTTTGTCAAAAAATAGAAAATCTTTATAACTGAATGGATAACCTATGACTAAAAATGGAAAACATTGTGGCAAAAGGAGAAATTGCTCGTTTTGAGCAATTTCTTCTTTTGTCACTATGTTTTCAAAAAGCCGTCTGCTGCAGAGGCCTCAGAAAGCGTCTATATGAGGGAAAGGGTTAATAGCACTAACACATATGATTTAACTGGATAATATAGAGATTAACACTTTAACATTCTCGTTTATATCTCAGCAAATATGAAGCACGTTGTATTGTAATATAAACAACATTTCACTACCAGTTTTATAAGGTTACATAGAAGATTCACTCACAAATCATCTTCCATCTACAGAGGGTCTTGACATTCTGCCTGAAAATTCCTCATTGGTCGATTGACCTTAATTGCGAATTGTGCACACCCTGATCGTAGAGGTCCAGATAATGAGGGGTTTGCAGCTCTTTTCCCCCACAATATCTCTCTTATTATCCAACCAAACCATATGTTGTAGGTACTTAAAAGAATCGTCTCATTGAAACGATTCTTTTGAGTTCCCGCAACATAGGGTTAGCGGATAATTTAAGGATTTTAGAACATGCAAAACGCTCCTTATCTAGCGCTCTATACTGAACGCACTCATGAGAAGACCTGCTCTTGTCTACTTGGAGACTTTTAACTAATTATTCTAATTGATTCAAGTCACACGAAAACCGACCTTCGAAGGTTTTAAAATCAATATTAATAAACATCACACCGCATACTTGTAACGTTCGCTTCCCTTTACATAATAACCGTTCTCCTCAGGCTTTTAAAATACTGGGACGACTTGATGGCAAACAGATAGGATCCAGATCAGACCGTACGGAGGCACAGACTGATCTGGGTCTGTACCGTTCGATAAGTCCAGAAGGTGACGTTTTCGTGTGCCGTTTCTTATATCTAGTGGTACATAGAGCACCGAATTAACTATCAGCACCAATTACACTTAAGTTTATAAATCCTAAGTTTAATTACAATAGCATGGCCGTTGCTTTTTTTAGTGGGCACAGCACAGAATAAATAATCTTGCTTTCTGGAAGTTCTCAATTGCCTTTGTAAAATATGTCACAACTCTTATCCTGCTGGATCTATGAAGACTATTTTTCCAGTCTTGATTTTAATCACATAAAAACATATGTTTATGAAGGAGCCCTGCTACAAACAGAGCATGTAAACAAACTCAAAGTAAGACAATACTACATGTGCATGCTGATCTTGGTCTACAGTGATCATCGTCAGTCATGTCCATGCATGCACGATAGAGGGTTTCATATTTAAAACCCTTCCATAAAGTGTTTATTTTTCTGTGTTGTGCCCTTTTGTATGAACACAAATTTAACTTTATTGAACACATTGGTATTTAAAAGTAATTATTTAACCCTTTCCCTCATACGTCAATTATGCAACAGACGGCTTTGAACATATGTTGTCAATAAATAGAAAATCTCTATAAATGAATGGATAACCTATGACTAAAAGTGGGAAACATTGTGGCAAAAGGAGAAATTACTCGTTTTGAGCAATTTCTTCTTTTGTCACTATGTTTTTTTCAAAAAGCCGTCTGCTGCAGAGGCGTCAGAAAGCGTCTATATGAGGGTAAGTGTTTATTTAACGTTGGTATGACAAACGTCACTATTTAGCTAAGCTTAGGAATGAAGAAGCCTACATGTATGACGTTTGGCATAACAATGTCAGATATTTTCCTCTAATAATGAAAATAAATGGTACTTATATATACGATGAAACTGATGTGTGATTAATTATTGAAACCCAGAGTAGCCCGAGAGAGAGAGATATAGTTGAGACACGTGATAGCAGGACAATGACAGATGTAGAGACAAGATATACAAAAATGTACACTAGATGAAATCGAATGGTCAGAAACGAGCAGCGTCTCTCGACAAGGAATATTGCTGCACCTCCATCAACAATGAAGATAAAGATGTATAGAAGCAGGGTGAGTGTATTAAATAATACACTCACCCTGATAGAAGTGAGCCCGTAGTGCACCCGATTATTCTTTTTCGTCAGACAATACACCTGTACTAACGTTATGTGATCCGTGAAGGCTCTGGTTAGACTACATGTGTATGCACAAACTCATCTGACTCTTTCACTGTTCGTATATGCAATCAGACCCCAATGTCACAAAATGCAGCTCAAATGTTGAATGAGACCATGCATTCTCACTGGCTGGGGTCACAGGCAACACAGCATGATTAAGATATAACAGATAGTTAAACATGATGACTTAAAACAATCTACATTAACAATGACAAGATAAAAAAAACAAATGCCCTAAAATGACACGAAACGTAAGAAAACGTGATCATTAAGTCTTTTTGCGATTCTCAGAAATTCATATTGTTTATCCTACAGGTCACCGTCCCAGAATTAAATCGTCTACATAAAGTTGGTTTATTTAGAAAACATTTAGTTGTGTAATTTTGAATTGTTTAACTTCTGACATTTCCGAGAAAAAGAAAATATCTTCTAAGCCCAAAGATTACTTTTTACAGAATTACAGTTTGATATAAGGATTGCTCAGATAACCAAATAAATCATGGAATTAATGTAAAACGGTTATTACTACATCTGATAACAATATGTAGGTACATCCATTTTGCATGGAACTATCTAAACGCACATGAAGCAAGACCTTGTTAGATCTACAAAGTGCTCGGATCTAGGATATATGACCACGAGAAAACCAACAGTATATACACTGCGTAATATACCGTCCTAGATCAGCCTGCGCAATCCGCGCAGGCTAATTAGGGCCGACACATTTCGTTACCGAGGAATAGAGGTATAGAGAAATGATTCCTGAAACAGAAAATCCACAGGAGGCGAAAAGTGTCTATCCGGATAAGCCTGCGCGGCATGCTTAGGCTGATCCGAGTCGATACTTTACGCAATGTTGGTTTTCTCGTGGTATAGATCATATGGCCTAAAACTAAGACTATTCACATATTGGTGTATTTCACGTTCCAAAACTGTATGTCGTCGTATTCAATACAATCGTGACAATAAGACAAATTGTTTGGGTACTCACAACATAGAGTTCACTGCAACAGTAAGAGAGTTATTGTGGGACAAATACTTTTACTTCTCCTTATCTTAGTATTGACTATGATCATTGTGTAGTGCTACCTTAAACAGGGTAGGCTTTTGCTCAGCTGCGCTAGCCAGGAAAAAATATTATATTTAAAATTCCATATAAATAAACTGTTCTTCTGGAATCGCAAAAAGACATTGGAATATATCAAAGCCCTAAACACGTTGAATATATGGAATGAAAAATGTCTAAATCTTGTATTAAACCAGATACATGATAAAATTTTCAAAAATAATTTGGCCACTCTTTACGAAAATACACCTCATTGCAACAGGCGAAGATCCGGGTCAGCCTGCAACACAGCCTGATCAGAGTCGTCCCTGTTTGCCTTTAGAACGGTGCTCTGCGAAAACCAACCTTAACGTGATGATTACACTTGACGTAAAAGACTTGCCTGTACGTCAATTATTGTGATCCGAATTTATGTTGCCTAAAATCCACTATGACTAATTGTCGAACAGAGAGGACCGGGATCAGACTGCGTGGATGCGCTGGTTAATCAGGCTGATCTACACTGGTCGCGAACGCCTTATGGTTGGTTTTCGCGAGGGCCGCTCATACTATATAGATATATGCGTGCGCGTATCCGGTAGCATCTCAATAGAAAACGTCATTACAGGTATACACTCTGATCCTAATGTCCTTTAACCCTTTTCCACATACAACAAATCTGCAGCAGACGACTTTGAAATTTTCTAGGCAAAAATATGGAAAATCTGCAGGTTTAATTGCTAAAAAAAAGTTGAAAACATGGTGGCAATTGGAGAAATTGCTCGTTTGGAGCAATTTCTCCTTTTGTCACATTGTTTTCAAAAGTTGTCTGCTGCAGATGCGTCAAATAGTGACTGCATGTGGGAAAGGGTCCATTTTCGATAAGCGTTGTAACATGTTGACCCTTTCAACTGGAATTGTACTGTGTACAGGCACATCGATAGAAAAAAAGTAAAATTAAGATAAAGATATTTTGAATATTAATAAAATGAGGGAGAGTCCCTGATCGTATCAAAATGTTGCCCCGGTACGAGAGCTTCTCCCTCATCTTTTATTAAAAAATCTAGTTCATCTTCTTCAATATCGTTCATTTGAAACAACTCCAGCCCGGCGAAGTCACCGTCTGCCTCACTGTACAGTTTATAACAGACTCCTTCGTTAACTTGCGGCTGTTCCTTTCCTTCACAGAGCCTCTCTGACATATCTGACCAATCAGCGGATGTGGAAGGGAAACTGATATACGGTTCAGCAGAGAATCTCCGGTAGGGCGGCGGCGCTTCTGGAGTCATGTGATTGATGACGTCAAATGAGGCTCTTCTGAAAGGAGGTAGCGCTTGAGGTAATGGCGACATGTCTGTATAGGATCCTGAGAAAGTGGATTGAACACTCGGGTTTGGAGGGGATGTATAAGCAAATTGTGGAAACTGTTGAACACCAAACGATGGTGCTATGTCGGAATAATCGGAATAATCGGTTGAGGTGGTAGGTAGTTGAACTGAAGCCGTGGGGACGCTGTTCGGTAAAGCCAAACTTGATTCCTGCCTTGTGAATAGCTCCGAGACGTTGTATCCTGCTTCAGTGAATTTTCTTACAACATTAGACCGCTCACCTTCGAGTTCGGCCAACTGTTGCTTTAACTCGTCGTTCCGGTTTCTCAGTGATTCCAGTTCCTGGTAAGGAAATAGATGAAAATAATACAGCAGTGTTCTAGATAAGGTGCATGTCTCATGGTCTAAAACCCTTAGTTGCTCATTAAACCCTATAGTGTGGGTACTCAAAACCCGTCTTAATTGGACGATTCGTTTGAGTACCAATAAGATAGGATTGTGTTGGGTAATGAGACAGGTATGGACGATAAACGATCATTTCAGTCCTCATTGTCAAGGCATCACAAGTATTAAGATTAAAACATACTTATATAAATGAGCCCCGTTTTAGCGATTTGTGAATTCTGCAGCAGACGACTTTGAACGTATTTTGTCAAAACATAAAAAATCTCCATAATTGAATGGATAACCTATGACAAAAAGTGGAAAACATTGTGGCAAAAGGAGAAATTGCACGTTTTGTGCAATTTCTTCTTTTGTTACTATTTTTTTAAAAAGCCGTCTGCTACAGAGGCGTCAGAAAGCATCTATATGAGGGAAAGGGTTAATACAGAGGACTAGATAAGGAGGAGTGAACTGATCTTTTCCCATCAATATCTCCCTTATGACTTTACTAAAATGTGTGTACTAAAAAAAATAGTCTCACATAATCGATTCTTTTGAGTACCCCCAACATAGGTTTTGAGAGTCAAATAAGGATTTAGGGATGTGAAATACTCTTTTTTATCTAGAGCTCTGCAAGTTAATACCTCTGCTTACAGACAAACATCGGCGAGTCTGTACAGCCTCACACAAATCTTCATTGTCCGCATACTTAAATACGATAATGCACCGTCAGGCAAACAATTACGGGAAGTGTAAACGGTAAGAATAAAAATGTCAATACAAATACACTGTATAAGCTTACCTGAAATCCGTTGTCGAACACAACCTTTTTCTTCTTTCGACATTTTTCGGCCGCTATTCGGTTTCTCTCTCGTTTGACGTTCCTTTTTTCTTCCTCCTCTGCTGTCAGCTGAAATACAGCATGAAACAACTTCGTCAAATTACATGTGTCAATAACTATGTTGCATCTGTATGTGTTCTACTCCCTTCGTTCGGTGTTTTCAGATTGAATAGTGTATCAAAAGTTCTTCACTAAGCCACCAACCATTCGTATACCCAGGTAACTCTCCACGCTAATACATTTGTATCCAATTGGTAGAAGTAGACTCTTCCATGTTCAAAATCGGGCGTCTCCATTTCTCATGTAATACATTTTTGGATTATTTTGATGAATAAAAGGCAAACAATACTGATTTCAGGTGAGACAGCTCGTCACGAGCTGGCTCACCTGAATCTGTATTGTTTGCAAAAACCTCAATATTGCCTTTGGCGCTGAAAGAGTTAACACATTTGTATCCGATTGGTAGAAGACAAAATTACGCTAATCGCAAAGACTTTTATTTATCCATGATTGAGAAAAATGTCCCCCGCCGTTACCAACTTAGATATCGTGACAGGACCAATGTTTTCAGAATGGCCGTATCAGGGTTCAAACTCACGACCCTTGGTTAATAGCCCCTGTTGTTAACGACTTAGATATCGCGAGAGGACCCATGTTTTAAGAAAGGCTGTATCAATGTTCCAACTCACGACCCCGGGTTAATAGCCCCTGATGTTAACGACTTAGATATCGCGACAGGACCCATGTTTTCAGAATGGCCGTATCAGGGTTCCAACCCACGACCTGATTAATATCCCCCGTCGTTATCCGACTTATATATCGCTACAGGACCAATGTTTTCAGAATGGCTGTATCAATGTTCCAACTTACGACCCTGGGTTAATAGCCCCTGATGTTAACGACTTAGATATCGCGACAGGACCCATGTTTTCAGAATGGCCGTATCAGGGTTCCAACTCACGACCTGATTAATATCCCCCGTCGTTATCCGACTTATATATCGCTACAGGACCAATGTTTTCAGAATGGCTGTATCAATGTTCCAACTCACGACCCTGGGTTAATAGCCCCTGATGTTACCGACTTAGATATCGCGACAGGACCAATGTTTTCAGAATGGCCGTATCAGGGTTCAAACTCACGACCCCTGGGTTAATATCCCCCGTCGTTAAGCACTTATATATCACGACAGGACTACTATTTTCAGAATGGCCGTATCAGGGTTCCAACTCACTATCGCTGGGTTGATAGCACCCGTCGTTACCGACTTAGATATCAAGACAAGATCAATTGACTGTGAATGGAAGAATCCGATTATCCTGTCACCGATTATCCTGTAGGGTATATCAACCTATCCCTTATCCTGCTGAATCTGATTCTGGATTAGATTGTGAAACAAGTTCGACTTCTTATAATAGAGGAGCCGGTAACGACAATAGCTATCCATCAAGGGGTCGATTGTTCGAACCCGGTTCGGCAGTTTCTTTGTTACCGGTAATTAACAGTCACTTATTGGCTAAATGGTATAATTTGGAAAGTGAAAAGTGATATGAGAAGAATGCTGTGTGGAGTACAGGTAGGAGGAAGTCAGGAAACACGGGATAGGTGAACTGGCAGCTTAGATATAACTGATATAGCATCACTGTTTCAAATGTACAAATTGTGTTATCATCAATGAATTAAAGCACGGTGTCGCGGCAGTGTCTCCACTGTTCGCATATACATGTACATAAATGAGCCGCTTCTCATTATGTGGGGTCACATTGAAGATCCAGGAGAGTCTGTACATACACACAGACGGTCTGTTTGCATATATTTTAAACCATGAAGTATAAACCATGAAGTATAAACCGAAGTATAAACCATGAAGTATAAACCATGAAGTATAAACAATTGAAGAATAAACCGTGAAGTATAAACCATATAGTATAAACCATGAAGTACAAACCATCAAGTATAAACCATAGACGGTCTGTTTGCATATAGTTTAAACCATGAAGTATAAACCATGAAGTATAAACAGAAGTATAAACCATGAAGTATAAACCATGAAATATAAACCATGAAGTATAACAATTGAAGAATAAACAATGAAGTATAAACCATGAAGTATAAACCATTATATTATAAACCATGAAGTACAAACCATAAAGTATAAACCATATAGTATAAACCATGGAGTATAAACCCATAAAGTATAAACCATGCAGTATTAACCATGAAGTATAAACCATGAAGTATAAACCATAAAGTATAAACCATGAAGTATAAACCATGAATTATCTGAAAATAAAAACTCGAAATGTAGTCCCATAGGTTTCACTACCTACACGAGCTATTCCAGGAAAAAAACTAACATTGTGGACTTGTGGCAAAAGCATGCCGCGCAGGCTTACCCGGACAGAATATGTTCATGTCCTGTGGATTTCCTGTTTCAGGCATCATATATATACCTCTATCCCCCTGAGACGGAATGTGTCGGCCCGGATTAGCCTGCGCGGACTGCGCAGGATGATCTGGGTCGATACATTATGCAGAGTCCATTATGTTGAACGGTTCATATGATTAAGTTACGGAGAAGCAATAAGACCAAAATATCCAGTCGCGGATCAAATACAATAAGACCCATTTTCGCATGACGCAAATCAGGTCTTTTATTACGTTTGTCCGATGATAGTTGACGCGACGACGTGTTCTAGAGGCACGCGCCTTAGCCATGTTGCCGACCGCGTTACAAGCTGCATGTAGATATACTAACATGGTAAATATGCATGTGTGTATTTATTATGTAAGCTACGATGTGAAACAGGAACGTGACAAGTAGATTAGACAAGAGGGCCATCATCAAGAGGGCCATGATGGCCCTATATCGCTCACCTGATTTAATAGAACTTCCATAGTTTTCAAAGTTTTTACTCTATACATATAAGGAAACCAAGCAACCCCCTGGTGGCCATGTATTTCAACGGATCGGATTTATTTGATCAACCTTTGTAGAAGTTCACCCAAGGAGCATTTGTGCCAAAAAAAAATTAAATCAGGCAGGTGCTTTTGAACAAGAAGTTTCTTAAAGATTTTACAATGCACATATAAGGAAAACAAGCCCCGCCCCTGGCGGCCATGTTTTTCAATGGATTGGATTAATTTGAACAATTTTGATAGAAAGTCCCTGAAGGAACATTTGTGCCAAATTATCTTTTAATCGGCCCAGTACTTCTGGACAAGAAGATTTTTAAAGTTTTAACAATGCACATATAAGGAAAACAAGCTCCGCCCCCTGGTGGCCATGTTTTTCAACGGATTGAAAATATTTGAACAATCTTGGTAAAGGGTGTCCCAAGGAACATTTGTGCAAAATAATTTTCAAGTCGGGCCAGTACTTTTGGACAAGAAGATTTTTTAAGATTTGGCAATTTTCCCCTTTTCTGATGCCGCAGCAACCAAAGTTCTACTTGGAATTAAATTCTTTGAACAACTTTGAAAGAGGACCACCCAAGGACCATTCCTGTGAAGTTATTTTGAAATCTGTCCATTGGTTTAGTAGGAGAAGTCATTTGTAGGAAATTGTTAACAGACGGACAGACGCCGACGACGACGACGACGGACGGCGGACGGTGAGTGATCACAAAAGCTCACCTTGCACTTCGTGCTTAGGCACTTCGTGCTTAGGTGAGCTAAAAAGAACACCGCATCAAGGTTCCTGGTAGGTGTGAAGGACCTTATTCAACTCTTTCCCGCCTGCATATGTATTTTGAGCAGACGACTTCTGACAACATTGTGGCTAGAGCAGAAATTGATCGCAATGAGCAAATTTCCTTTTGCGACAATGTTTTCAACTCTATTCCACAATAAGTATACTTTAATTTCAAGATAGTTTCCATAGTTTTACTTTAATGTTTTAAATGTCGCATGATGCAGGTCTTGCTGTATGTGGGGAAAGGGTAAATAAAAAAAGTAAAAGATAAGATGGTTATTGCCAATTTGTCATGCTATATTATAGAATTCTTAAATATCTATAAATAATTCAATCGTAATTCAGGATCCCTGTTCTCATTTCCCATTTCGGGGTTCCAAAATTGTTACCGTAGTTCATGTAATATAAACACCAATTACCGTAGTTCTTGTAATATAAACACCAATTACCGTATTCGTATATTGAAAGTGTGCGCTTACATATCGGTTATAGTATCGTATTAACTGTGTTGTACTTAGAAGATAGTTCGAACCCCAGCTCGCCCAACATTCTTTCCGACGTTTGACAAAAGTCACAGTGACAAGCGTCATTCGTCTTTCCAGTCTATGTTAAAAAATAACCAGTTGCTTGGAAAGACTGTTTTGTGGAGTACTGCTGTGGGGAAGACAGGAAATGCATGAGTAGGTGAACTTGCCTCGTCTCCGCAATATGGCTAAAAAATTGTTGATAAAGTCAAAACATAGAAAATCTCCATAATTTAATGGATAACCTATGACAAAAAGTGGCAAACATTGTGGCAAAAGGAGAAATTGCACGTTTTGTGCAATTTCTTCTTTTGTCACTATGTTTTCAAAAAGCCGTCTGCTGCAGAGGCGTAAGAAAGCGTCTATATGAGGGAAAGGGTTAAGATGACATAACAAATCTTACTCTTATCGTTTTTTTAACGAGTCGTCTGCTTTGAACAATTTTCATACGGAACTGAAAATATTCTGGAGAAAACGCACATTTTGTGCAATTTCTCCCAATTCCTTAATTTGCTATTTTTAAAAGGCCCCCACATTCGCCAGTATTACCGAAACGAGAAATTTGCTTCGAGGACTGAACATACGTTAATTGAATTCATCTCTAAAAATGACTTTAATTATTTTTTATTGTTCGTAATTTTGTTTCCGATATTTAAAGAAAAGAGCCGTCCCGCGAGAAAACCAACTGTATGGCCTCTGTGTAATGTATCGACCCAGATCAGCTTGCACAGTCCGCGCATACTGATCCGGGCCGACACATTTCGTCCCAGGGGGATAGAGGTAAAAAGTAATGATTCCTAATACAGAAAATCAACAGGAGGCGAAAAGTGTCTATCCGGGTAAGCCTGCGCGGCATGCTTAGGCTGATCCGGGTTCATACTTTGCGCAGAGTCCACAGTTTTGGTTTTCTCACGGGACGGCTCAAAATGACAAAACCATACCTGGTACTTTTGTGGTTCTTTGAATACGGGTTTGGGTAGTTCCTTCTTGCCGGCGGCCATTCTGGAAGCTTGAATCTTCAGTTTCAACTCCTCCTTGACGATGGGTGTGATGGATCGAGTTTCGATGGATTTGAGCGTCGCCTCGATCACATCGAAGTGTAAACCTTCCATCTGTAAGGTTTCCGCCGTCTGGGATTGCTGTAACAATAATAGCAGCTGATTATATATTTGTAGCAAACAGTAATCCGCTCAATATATAGACAATACTGGGTTCCCACTAATTTCAAGTCTTATCAATGATATTTCATAAACAATTTTGACAATGTTGGCCGATTCATTACGTTTGACTTTGGTTTACAACCAATCGATTGATTGGGGGGTTGAACGCATCGTTTAAATTTTGTTCAGTCATATCGCAGCGACTAATTCACTACCAATTTATTTCCTACATTCCTCGAATATCTCATCTGAATTCCTAAATTACGTTTTGTTTAAACTATGTTCTGCTGTAGTTGTTTCTTTTGTTATGGAGGGAGGGGTTGTCTTTACAGCGAAACCGTCGGAAAATTTGACATGATCAAGAATATCACCAGATTGGTGATGCAATATAGAATTCTTATTACCATAATTACGTGGATCTAAACATGAATCCTGGTTCAGGAAATCCATTTTAACACAGATCCTATGTTGGTTTATTTGACGTTGTTGGGTTTTTTAAGTGAACGGCAAGTTTAGTTGTCCTAAAAGGCGCTTAGACAGCAATTCAACCCTTAACCCGTTTTTGTTTGTTTGTTTGATTGATTTACTCTCGCCGTGCAGAATTAACTAGTTAGCGAGCATACAAACTTAGATACAAGGGAGTCCGGGTACGATACCCTAGCTCTTTCCGAAAAGACCCCATGGTTCTTTTACGTGCCCGGTGTATAGCACTGATACACGCGAGATTATTTCTCTTGGAAAGGACCAGTACTTGACCTCTAGTTTAATGGGAGACGCTTAAAGGCACCCATTACATTTCAAGAACCCGGACCGGGATTTAAAGGCGTATGTTGAGTCATATTCAAGGCCAAAAGTTCTTATTTGTACTAAGAATAATAGCTCTAAGAATAATTGAGTTTTAAAACTTGATGTAGGTTGGTGTCCGCTCAAGTCAAGGTCATGGCGGTAACTTGATCTGATTCCGTTTTAAAATGTATTTTTTTCCCTTTCCCACATACAATAAATCTGAAACAAACTTCATTGGAAAAATGGCGAAAAAAATCTCCTAATGAAAGGATAGCTATTGAATTAAAATCATTGTGGCAAAATAAACAAATGCTCATTATGGGCCCTTTCTTTTTTGCCACAATAATTTTAATTGTCGGCTGCTAAAGATGCGTCCGGAATGCGTCTGTTAATGGGTTAAATTTAGGAAAAAGAAACTGTTGTTTTCTGGCGTTGTTTACCCTCGCACTCGGCTATATAGCCATTTGGCGAGTAGAAAAAAACCTAGACAATACGATGAGGTAAGTGTTGATCAAAGCCCGAAAACGTCAAAATATCAACAGAGCTTTAAGATGTGTGCTTGGACTATATTACGGAATTCTGTTTCCGCAATCGACTTGCAGACTTTTAAGCAACGCGATAACTTGATATTGGGCGAACGTATTAACCCGTTGTCGGCACACACTACCCCCGTTTAAATCGTCCCAACTCGAAATTATCGAGTTTCAAAAGTTCAGCATTTCTAGTTGTCGAACGTGCAGAAGTAGAGCGTCGGCCTTTCGTACCACAGGTCCCGGGTTCGAGTCCCGTAATGAGCGTGTTCTGCCGATGGGATTTGTCCACACTGACGGTGCGAGTACTGGTTAAGTCTTCAGGAAGCAGACATCGAGCGTGATTAATATAAGCTGAAAGCTTGTTTGGCAATCGATGTAAAATAAATAAGTTTAACCTTTTCCCTCATATAGACGCTTTCTGACGCCTTTGCAGCAGACAGCTTTTTAAAAACATAGTAACAAAAGAAGAAATTGCACAAAACGTGCAATTTCTTCTTTTGCCACAATGTTTTCCACTTTTAGTCATAGGTTATCTATTTAATTATAGAGATTTTCCATTTTTTGACAAAATATGTTCAAATTCTTCTGCTGCAAAATTGTCCTATCGCTGTCGGAATGAACAGGGATTTATATAGACTGGAATTGGTCCTTAACGATAATGTGTTAATTCAGCAATGAACCATTGAGTATACTCACTTTCCAGGAACTTGTCGAATAATCTACTATCATCTGCAATTCGAGGGCTTGGCGTGAAACAGTTGTAACTAAAAAACCTATTTTGAAAACCCTGGTTTAGGGGCAATTTTGACCCTTTTGTAAACAGTGGAAATTTAGGGTGCTATGGCTCAGAACGAGCAATGGCACCTAAATTTCCATTGTTTACCAAGAAAAATGAGTTAACGCTTATAAAGACTTTATGGCGAAGTGATTAACCTTGGTAAAAAAAATAACAATTTCAGTTACAACCGTTTCACGCCAAGCCCTCGAATTCTTATTGGTGCATATAATTAATCAAATAAAAACTTAAACAATATCAATCGATATAATTTGCTTACATTGTGTTTTACACCGCTGTCAGCATTTTAAAGTTATATCACGGCGTTACCTTAGCAAGTTACCAGTACTACTGTTACATTTTAAAGTTATATCACGGCGTTACCTTAGCAAGTTACCAGTACTACTGGTGCATTTTAAAGTTATATCACGGCGTTTCCTTAACAAGTTACCAGTTCTACTGGTACA
This sequence comes from Serripes groenlandicus, assembly GCA_031761405.1. Taxonomy (NCBI): domain Eukaryota; kingdom Metazoa; phylum Mollusca; class Bivalvia; order Cardiida; family Cardiidae; genus Serripes; species Serripes groenlandicus. Next base: position 49,531,540 of record JASEVX010000001.1, on the reverse strand, counting down.
TATTAAAGTTATATCACGGCGTTTCCTTAGCAAGTTACCAGTACTACTGGTGCATTTTAAAGTTATATCACGGCGTTTCCTTAACAAGTTACCAGTACTACTGGTACATTTTAAAGTTATATCACGGCGTTTTCTTAACAAGTTACCAGTACTACTGGTGCATTTTAAAGTTATATCACGGCGTTTCCTTAGCAAGTTACCAGTACTACTGGTACATTTTAAAGTTATATCACGGCGTTTCCTTAGCAAGTTACCAGTACTACTGGTACATTTTAAAGTTATATTACGGCGTTACCTTAGCAAGTTACCAGTACTACTGGTACATTTTAAAGTTATATCACGGCGTTACCTTAGCAAGTTACCAGTACTACTGGTACATTTTAAAGTTATATTACGGCGTTTCCTTAGCAAGTTACCAGTACTACTGGTACATTTTAAAGTTATATCACGGCGTTACCTTAGCAAGTTACCAGTACTACTGGTACATTTTAAAGTTATATCACGGCGTTTTCTTAGCAAGTTACCAGTACTACTGGTACATTTTAAAGTTATATCACGGCGTTTTCTTAACAAGTTACCAGTACTACTGGTACATTTTAAAGTTATATCACGGCGTTTTCTTAGCAAGTTACCAGTACTACTGGTACATTTTAAAGTTATATCACGGCGTTTTCTTAGCAAGTTACCAGTACTACTGGTACATTTTAAAGTTATATCACGGCGTTACCTTAGCAAGTTACCAGTACTACTGGTGCATTTTAAAGTTATATCACGGCGTTTCCTTAGCAAGTTACCAGTACTACTGGTGCATATTAAAGTTATATCACGGCGTTACCTTAGCAAGTTACCAGTACTACTGGTGCATTTTAAAGTTATATCACGGCGTTTCCTTAACAAGTTACCAGTACTACTGGTACATATTAAAGTTATATCACGGCGTTTCCTTAGCAAGTTACCAGTACTACTGGTACATTTTAAAGTTATATCACGGCGTTTCCTTAGCAAGTTACCAGTACTACTGGTACATTTTAAAGTTATATCACGGCGTTTTCTTAGCAAGTTACCAGTACTACTGGTACATTTTAAAGTTATATCACGGCGTTTCCTTAGCAAGTTACCAGTACTACTGGTACATTTTAAAGTAATATCACGGCGTTACCTTAGCAAGTTACCAGTACTACTGGTACATTTTAAAGTTATATCACGGCGTTTCCTTAGCAAGTTACCAGTACTACTGGTACATTTTAAAGTTATATCACGGCGTTTTCTTAGCAAGTTACCAGTACTACTGGTACATTTTAAAGTTATATCACGGCGTCTCCTTATCAAGTTACCAGTACTACTGGTACATTTTAAAGTTATATCACGGCGTCTCCTTAGCAAGTTACCAGTACTACTGGTACATTTTAAAGTTATATCACGGCGTTTTCTTAGCAAGTTACCAGTACTACTGGTACCTTTTAAAGTTATATCACGGCGTTACCTTAGCAAGTTACCAGTACTACTGGTACATTTTAAAGTTATATCACGGCGTTTCCTTAGCAAGTTACCAGTACTACTGGTACATTTTAAAGTTATATCACGGCGTCTCCTTAGCAAGTTACCAGTACTACTGGTACATTTTAAAGTTATATCACGGCGTCTCCTTATCAAGTTACCAGTACTACTGGTACATTTTAAAGTTATATCACGGCGTCTCCTTAGCATGTTACCAGTACTACTGGTACATTTTAAAGTTATATTAGGGCGTTTTCTTAGCAAGTTACCAGTACTACTGGTACATTTTAAAGTTATATCACGGCGTTTCCTTAGCAAGTTACCAGTACAACTGATACATTTTAAAGTTATATCACGGCGTTTCCTTAGCAAGTTACCAGTACTATTGGTACATTTTAAAGTTATATCACGGCGTTTTCTAAGCAAGTTACCAGTACTACTGGTACATTTTAAAGTTATATCACGGCGTTTCCTTAGCAAGTTACCATTACTACTGGTACATTTTAAAGTTATATCACGGCGTTACCTTAGCAAGTTACCAGTACTACTGGTACATTTTAAAGTTATATCACGGCGTTTCCTTAGCAAGTTACCAGTACTACTGGTACATTTTAAAGTTATATCACGGCGTTTTCTTAGCAAGTTACCAGTACTACTGGTACATTTTAAAGTTATATCACGGCGTCTCCTTATCAAGTTACCAGTACTACTGGTACATTTTAAAGTTATATCACGGCGTCTCCTTAGCAAGTTACCAGTACTACTAGTACATTTTAAAGTTATATTACGGCGTTTTCTTAGCAAGTTACCAGTACTACTGGTACATTTTAAAGTTATATCACGGCGTTTCCTTAGCAAGTTACCAGTACTACTGGTACATTTTAAAGTTATATCACGGCGGTTCCTTAGCAAGTTACCAGTACTACTGGTACATTTTAAAGTTATATCACGGCGTTATCACGGCGTTTTCTTAGCAAGTTACCAGTACTACTGGTACCTTTTAAAGTTATATCACGGCGTTTCCTTAGCAAGTTACCAGTACTATTGGTACATTTTAAAGTTATATCACGGCGTTTTCTTAGCAAGTTACCAGTACTACTGGTACATTTTAAAGTTATATCACGGCGTTTCCTTAGCAAGTTACCAGTACTACTGGTACATTTTAAAGTTATATCACGGCGTTACCTTAGCAAGTTACCAGTACTACTGGTACATTTTAAAGTTATATCACGGCGTTTCCTTAGCAAGTTACCAGTACTACTGGTACATTTTAAAGTTATATCACGGCGTTTTCTTAGCAAGTTACCAGTACTACTGGTACATTTTAAAGTTATATCACGGCGTCTCCTTATCAAGTTACCAGTACTACTGGTACATTTTAAAGCTATATCACGGCGTCTCCTTAGCAAGTTACCAGTACTACTGGTACATTTTAAAGTTATATCACGGCGTTTTCTTAGCAAGTTACCAGTACTACTGGTACCTTTTAAAGTTATATCACGGCGTTACCTTAGCAAGTTACCAGTACTACTGGTACATTTTAAAGTTATATCACGGCGTTTCCTTAGCAAGTTACCAGTACTACTGGTACATTTTAAAGTTATATCACGGCGTCTCCTTAGCAAGTTACCAGTACTACTGGTACATTTTAAAGTTATATCACGGCGTCTCCTTATCAAGTTACCAGTACTACTGGTACATTTTAAAGTTATATCACGGCGTCTCCTTAGCATGTTACCAGTACTACTGGTACATTTTAAAGTTATATTAGGGCGTTTTCTTAGCAAGTTACCAGTACTACTGGTACATTTTAAAGTTATATCACGGCGTTTCCTTAGCAAGTTACCAGTACAACTGATACATTTTAAAGTTATATCACGGCGTTTCCTTAGCAAGTTACCAGTACTATTGGTACATTTTAAAGTTATATCACGGCGTTTTCTAAGCAAGTTACCAGTACTACTGGTACATTTTAAAGTTATATCACGGCGTTTCCTTAGCAAGTTACCATTACTACTGGTACATTTTAAAGTTATATCACGGCGTTACCTTAGCAAGTTACCAGTACTACTGGTACATTTTAAAGTTATATCACGGCGTTTCCTTAGCAAGTTACCAGTACTACTGGTACATTTTAAAGTTATATCACGGCGTTTTCTTAGCAAGTTACCAGTACTACTGGTACATTTTAAAGTTATATCACGGCGTCTCCTTATCAAGTTACCAGTACTACTGGTACATTTTAAAGTTATATCACGGCGTCTCCTTAGCAAGTTACCAGTACTACTAGTACATTTTAAAGTTATATTACGGCGTTTTCTTAGCAAGTTACCAGTACTACTGGTACATTTTAAAGTTATATCACGGCGTTTCCTTAGCAAGTTACCAGTACTACTGGTACATTTTAAAGTTATATCACGGCGGTTCCTTAGCAAGTTACCAGTACTACTGGTACATTTTAAAGTTATATCACGGCGTTATCACGGCGTTTTCTTAGCAAGTTACCAGTACTACTGGTACCTTTTAAAGTTATATCACGGCGTTTCCTTAGCAAGTTACCAGTACTACTGTTACATTTTAAAGTTATATCACGGCGTTTTCTTAGCAAGTTACCAGTACTATTGGTACATTTTAAAGTTATATCACGGCGTTTTCTAAGCAAGTTACCAGTACTACTGGTACCTTTTAAAGTTATATCACGGCGTTTCCTTAGCAAGTTACCAGTACTACTGTTACATTTTAAAGTTATATCACGGCGTTTCCTTAGCAAGTTACCAGTACTATTGGTACATTTTAAAGTTATATCACGGCGTTTTCTAAGCAAGTTACCAGTACTACTGGTACATTTTAAAGTTATATCACGGCGTTTCCTTAGCAAGTTACCATTACTACTGGTACATTTTAAAGTTATATCACGGCGTTACCTTAGCAAGTTACCAGTACTACTGGTACATTTTAAAGTTATATCACGGCGTTTCCTTAGCAAGTTACCAGTACTACTGGTACATTTTAAAGTTATATCACGGCGTTTTCTTAGCAAGTTACCAGTACTACTGGTACATTTTAAAGTTATATCACGGCGTCTCCCTAGCAAGTTACCAGTACTACTGGTACATTTTAAAGTTATATCACGGCGTTTTCTTAGCAAGTTACCAGTACTACTGGTACATTTTAAAGTTATATCACGGCGTCTCCTTAGCAAGTTACCAGTACTACTGGTACATTTTAAAGTTATATCACGGCGTCTCCTTAGCAAGTTACCAGTACTACGGGTACATTTTAAAGTTATATCACGGCGTTTTCTTAGCAAGTTACCAGTACTACTGGTACATTTTAAAGTTATATCACGGCGTTTCCTTAGCAAGTTACCAGTACTACGGGTACATTTTAAAGTTATATCACGGCGTTTTCTTAGCAAGTTACCAGTACTACTGGTACATTTTAAAGTTATATCACGGCGTTTTCTTAGCAAGTTACCAGTACTACTGGTACATTTTAAAGTTATATCACGGCGTTTCCTTAGCAAGTTACCAGTACTACTGGTACATTTATCCTCACCAGGAACTCAGTCGTAATGCTAACCTCACAATTCTGAGCGCTAAGGACGGAAAAAGACATTTCTTCCATTTACAGTATTCGGTATGACCCGGCCGGGGATCGAACCCTCGACGTCCCGCACACGAGGCGGACATTATATCACTGCACCGACGAGGCCGTACACATCTGAAGAAGGAACCTGTCTAGAATTTCATTTCCATGTCTACTAAATGTATCCTAAATGGAAGATAGTGGTGCAGTGGTAGAGAGTCGGACGCTTGAACGAAAGGTCGTGGGTTCGCATCCTGTCATAAGCGGGTTCTGCCTTTGGGATTTTTCCACACACACGGCGCGAGTACTGATTTATCTCTAGGAAGCGAGCGTGATAAATATAAGCTGAAAGCTTGTTTCGCAATCGATGTAAAATAAACTAAATGCTAGTTTCGATAGCCGTTGTGATCGCAGTGTGAGTGAAGATTAGCCTAACGACAAATGAGCTATACTTTGGATTGTGCATTGGACATCACTTCTGACATTAAAGACTTTTACGGAATTCGAGCATGAATGCAAAATTAGTTATTCCCCCAGACTGAATGAAAACCACGAAGAAAAACAAATTGTCAATTTACAAAGTCGAGATTTATTATCTTACAAACAGATATAATGAACGGAGACTTACTTGCCTCGGCATGCCTTTTAAGATTTATTAATGTCCTGAATAAGTTACAGTAAACGACCAAGAGTATTAAAACGTCTCAGTGTATGTATGTAAGTGCACTGTGTGATAATATGTATAAATCGACTTGAAAGATGACACTTCACCATTCCGTGGTTGCATCAGCCTACCGTTTGGATCGTATGAAGCTCACAATGTCTGAGGTATTTTCAAACCAAATTAGATTAGCCAAAAACACCGAGCACGCGGGCGTGTGTTAGTTAAACCCTATTATTTGTGGTGACCATAAATGTTTCTGTTAGGTATTGGTATAAAACCAAAAGGGCTACACTTCGAGTGTGTGTGTCAGAGTATGCCGTTTGTTTGTGTGTTTGACAAACATGTGGACATTTATTGATCGAAACCATTAATTAATTATATATGTCGTGTTATTTCGAAGCATTTGGACATTTCATAAAAGGCTGTATCATAGATGAACACCACCAGGACGTACAATAAATACATTAACACATATTCGGTTAACGTTAAGATGGTTGACCCGTTATAGTTGTTCGACTTTGGGTAATACGTAATCGCATAATAACCAGACTTTAACTTCCGTGAAGTAACAATTGCTCGTCTAAGTCTGATGATTGCCTAGTACAGGTCGTCTCAGATTGACCTTTGCTTGAGCCAATCAAAGTGTCGCCCTGTGGTTTCAACAGGGGAGATAACCCATATTAATAATGGTGATTGTCGAGTGTTCCCATTAAATGAAGATTTAAATGTATTTAGTTAATTCGAGACGATCTTTCACGCAGTGTCGCAAGAAGAGAAGTATTTGGTCTAGTTTGGGTTATACGGTTCTGTCGATTTGGAGTCTTATTGACACTCCGATTTAAGCCATATAACTTCTCGGCGTCACTTCTAGAGTCGTGTATGGAGACGTATTTATGACTATTTAACATATGGGAGTACAGTGAAGACTCTTGTGAGAATGCACGCATACACAAACTCGCCTTCAATGAACTCGGATGCATTAACCCCTTTCCCACATACAATAACTCTGCAGCAGACATATTTGTGAAAAATCTCTATAAATAATAGTATAATAATTAAATAAAGTTGATAACATTGTGACAAAAGGAGAAATTGCTCGTTTTGAGCAATTTCTCCTTCTGTCACAATGTTTTCAAAAGTCGCCTGCTTCAGAGGCGTGATAAAACGTCTGTGTGTGGAAAGGTTTAAGACTAAAGGTTTTACTCTAGCAATGACCGGTGTTTCTGCGAAAACCAACCTTAACGTAATTATTACATGTATACGGAAAAAGACATGCGTGAGCATCCCTGCTAAGGATTCAAATGAATACAGTTTTACAGAAGTCCTGTGAGACAATCTATGACTACTTGGCGAACAGTACAGAATCAGATCAGACTGCGCGGATATACCTGCTGATCTTTACATGCACTGCCCATCGGTAGATTTTCGCATAGCGCCACTAAAATACTTAGGCAGTCCAGGGACAATATATACACGGTCCCTGGGCAGTGCTAGCTGTATCGAGAACATTCACTTCCGTCGTTTCCAATGGTATTAAAATGGAAATCATTAATCTTTAGTTATGACAAATAATGATATTTATCGGGAGAGAATGCGTCTAAATGACTATCGAAAAGTGGCAGATGTGACGTTTTAAAACAACAAGTTGGCAATCATGAAATAGATCCGTTCGGATCCGCCTGTGTATTTGCCTAGATTTAACTAATTAATTTTAGATTTTATAACCACTGCTTCTGTAAAGAAACAGGACGTCGTGATAGCATTGAAAGAATGTTGAGATTGTTTACTTATTGTTTAAATAGATATACCTACATTACTTAAGACGAATTCCACTTTGCATCGAATGTCCTTTATATGATAATTTCAAAGTAAGAACACATTGTTTTCTACAAAACTGAAAACAATACTCTATCATTTAACATCTGTTCAAAACTATTGTAGCATTCGATGACAAAACAAAACCTGAGTTAGTATCCTGGTTTGATATCTCCAATTGGCATTTGAAGACATTTTACTCATAGGCCTTTGCATGGACCGACTCTATTCGTATTTCTATAGCTATCGTGATGTATAGTTAAACCTTTCCCTCATACGACAATTCTGCAGCAGACGACTTTGAACGTATTTTGTCCAAACATAGAAAATCTCCATAATTGAATGGATAACCTATGACTAAAAGTGGAACACATTGTGGCAAAAGGAGAAATTGCACGTTTTGTGCAATTTCTTCTTTTGTCACTATGTTTTCAAAAAGCCGTCTGCTGCAGAGGCGTCAGAAAGCGTTTATATGAGGGAAAGGGTTAAATCGCATGAGGCTTCCTCTTTACTTTGGTTCAAATGAAATATATAATCTGAGCCGTTCCACGTGAACACCAACAGTGTGGACTCTGCGTAATGTATCAACCCAGATCAGCCGAATGATTTCTGAAACAGAAAATCCACAGGAGGCGAAAAGTGTCTGTCCGGGTAAGCCTGCGCGGCATGCTTAGTCTGATCCGAGTCGATACGTTACGCAGAGACCACAATGTTGGTTTTCTCGTGGAACGGCTCATATATATACAATATCATATAATTGCTAGTAAATGTTATGATTTATTTTGCCAACCTCGAAATTACTTCTAGGTATTAAAATTTTGATTGAAAAATACATAAATAATCACAAGCTAGAAATACGATATATAAGAAAATAAGCTCTGGCCTTTGTACGACCCCCTTGACCCCCGTAACCCGCCCATATCTATGACGTAGGTTGTACTTTAATCGTAATACCACGCCCTGATTGGCTGTCGTTGGTTGAACATTTACATATATTGTAAATGGATGGTCTGATTCGCTGAACGGATAATTATATATATTATAATTTTTTTCGTATTTACTTGAGAAGCAAATATTCTATTCATAATCCTACACAGTTTTAACCCTTTACCCCCATATAGGCGCTTTCTGACGTCTTTGCAGCCGAATACTTTTTCAAGACTTAATCAAAACGAGAAATGTCTCCTTCTACCACAATGTTTTCGACTTTTTCCAATAAGTATGCCTTCATTTATGGGGATTCTCCATTTTTTGGCCTAGATGTTTTTAAAGTCGTCTGCTTAATTTGTTGTATGTGGGAAATGGCTTAAAGTACACCATTACAGCAAATCTCTAGAAGACAACCTTGAAAACCTCACGTAAAATTATGGAACTTCATCTACTCTAGTGATTATAGTAATTATTGCACAGATTAAGAATACATTGTGGAAAAACGGAAATATATTTTTTTGCTACAATATTTTCAACATACTTAAATACATAAATTAGCAATACATTTTACCATAGCACCTCTTGATCGTAAGAATAAATAGATGCAGTTCCTCTATTCACAGAATGCTATGAAATGTATAAAAAAAATAAAAAAATATATAAAAAAAACGATAATATCAGTTGCTTTAATTCTGTCGTTGATGCAGATAACATTTAACACCTATGCTGTAGATATACTTAGAAAATAGTTTTGAGAAAATGAAAGAAATCTTAACCCTTTCCCTCATACGACAATTCTGCAGCAGACGGCTTTGAACACATTTTGTCAACAAATGGAAAATCTCTAAAATGTAATAAATAACCTATGACTAAAAGTGGAAAACATTATGGCAAAAGGAGAAATTGATCGTTTTGAGCAATTTCTTTTTTTGTCAGTATGTTTTCAAAAAGCCGTCTGTTGCAAAGGCGTCAGAAAGCGTCTATTTGAAGGAAAGGGTTAAAAACGATATATAAATGTGTCCTTTTCCTGATGATGTTATCAACTCGGTATCAAAATTACTTCTTCCATATTTAAATAAGATTTTATTTTATTACCAAACTGACACACAAAATGAATTAGTACAGTAAACATTTAGTGCCATATATCATCATGGTGTTAAACGATCAATTTCCCCTTGTGCCAGAATGTTTTCTAAAGTTGACTGCTGCAGACTTCAAACTGCGTTTCAGTGAAAGCGTTAAAATGTTATGTGTCAATATATATTTATTTAAGACACACTTGTTTCCAACGAATCTAAACTGTATCATGATGGAAAAAATAAAGGTTTGTACTTGGAACATAGTGTGTAAACAAATTTCACTTTAACACAAGTAAACATGGAAATAACCCACAATACAATAATTCATTTGAATTCAAAAATTGCATACACTCTGTTCAACAGTTTTAAAGTCATATCACAGCGGCCAGTTCACATTCTCATGCATTTACTGGCTTTCGCACAGCAGTACTACACACAACATGCATTCCAAGCAACTGACTGCTGTTCCATCTTTTCCACATATACTGTTAGCCCATTGTTGAAAGACGAATGAGTTGACGCATGTCACAGTGCTACAGATGCATAAAAATGCGTCACAGGTTGAAAAGAGTCATCAAACGAGAAATTATCGAACAACTACATATATATAATTATTTTCTAAATTGCCTACTGTCCTCTCCCTCAATAATATTAGTCTCCTTGTCGACTGAGTCCATGGATAAATGGTGGGCTAACATTCCCCTTTTAGTATCTAATTCGAGCGAGCTATAAACGTGCATAAGTCTTCATATTGAACTGTAGTAAAAGTGTTATAAAGTATAATAGGTGCATGGCCATGGATTGTTTTCAACGTATGATTATATAGTGTCATTTATAATTCCCGAATTAACACGTTATGTCATCAGCTTTATATTCTATAAGTGTCGACCTGTTATCCCTATTCCTCATGCAACACATATTGAACAGACGACTGTGAACATATCAAGTTAAAACGGGAACATCTACATAAATAAAAGTGAAAGTATTAAATATGGTTGAAAACACTGTGGCAAAATGAGAACTTACTAATTATGATCACTTTACCCTTTTGTCACATTTTTTGCAGTAGTCTTCTGCAGATGCATCTGCAAATGGGAAACGATTAGACCATATGTACGTATGATGATTAAACTTTTGAAAATGTGTCGATCCATCTTGGTTAAATTATATAATTAAGTTGGTAGACATTATGAGTTTATTCTTTTCTTCCCCTATGTTAAAAAAGTCGTCTGCTAAAGATGCGTCTTATTCACTTTAGTGCATTGTGGGGAAACTATAGTACAGGTAACACAAATAAACAATTAAGCGCGCTTCAAAAACCAAAAGTAAGGCATTAGCGTGTAGACCATGGTCAGCCCGTGAGTCCGCGCAATCTGGTCTGATTCTGAAGTAATCACCAATTAGTCAAAAACGGTTTCAAGACTCGTATGTGAAGCAGTATCTATTTGGATCCTTAGCATAAATGCACAGGCAGGTGTTTTTCCTGTAAACACACGTGTAATAGTTACGTGTACGTTAAAATGTTGAATTTCCTGGAACATAGCTCAATTATCATGACTAAATAGGAGGACTAGATAAGGAGGAGTAAATTCATCCTTTCCCATCAATATACATTGTATGACTCAAATTAGCCATATGTTGTTGGTACTCAAAAGAATCGTCTCAACGAGACGATTGTTATGAGTACCCACAACATAGGGTCTGAGTCATTTCAGGATTTCGCCATGTGAAATTCTCGTCTTATCTAGAGCTCTGTAGACAGACTCATCAATACGTATTGCTTTTCAAACTCTAGTATGTAGGTACTCATTAGGAATAATAACCGGCATGTCAATCTGGTTGGGCCTTATCATAATCTCCACAAGTTGACCGGCATAAACTCCCAACTTGTACTTTTCCTCATGGCAGACTCAAACGAAATTATCATTGATAGCCAAGGTCTTTTATATGCATGTAGCCCTGGACTGCATTCTAGGCAAAACTAGTGCCATTACATATAACGAAAGTGTATTTATTCAATAGATCCTTACTTGAAAATATTGTGACAATGGGCAAATACAAGCTTTCCATCCTTGCTAAAACGTCTTCTACAGATATATGTAATTATAATTGTTTTAATAATAAGAATTCAGTACAGTGTTTATAATAATCAATGTTCCATCAAATATCGAGTCAAAAAGAAAGAACTGCGACCATAACATGCGACAGACTGCTACATAAGAGTCTTCAGTGAGTGTCTACAGAACATGCATGCATGATGCAATGAAAGACAGCTGTTGTTGGGAAACGTTTCCTTCTAGGGACACATTGAAATTATCAACAGCAAATGATTCGATTTGTTTTGCATTGTTTAAGCAGCTTTTATGTGTTATATCAATCCCCTCTATGATCAAGTTTGCACTTATTTCTGCGTATTTTGGGACTTAAAAAACCTAGCTCTATTTCCTTTCTCGAAACAGTATTCGTAAAGGAAACCGACTGGTTGGTGTCATAGTTGGATGCAAACATGAAAAGCAATAGACCTATTAGAGATATCTTATCCATACTACATCAATATCATTCTCCTTTTTTAAGATAATATTTTCATCTTTACTTATTCAGTTAGAAGTCAAAATGTTCATACATTTATTTAAAAAGGTAAATATGCACATTTTCATACGAAATCAAATAAAGAGAAGTCATAATAATATACTCTGAATTCTTCTTCTCCTTCTTGAAACATTTCGATCACAAATTTGTTTGATGTAATATTTTCTGTAAAAAATCCAAAGAGTCACTTTCTAAACGTTTTTTCCAATATGTCCGACCGACGTATGATAAACGTTTTCACTTCAATTCTGCTGACACATTCTCAAGATGGCCGACATTTTCACTGGAAAAGGGGGGGGGGGGCGGATAGGCGGGGATCAAACGTACGTTTCTTGACAGAGTAGATCTATATCTTGCAAAACATATGAATTAAATTTTACATTTAAGTTTTTAACTTTTAGATGAGGGAATTAAAGTAACGCATCAAACGCGTATTAAAAAGTATTTGCTTAACCCTTACTTGCGTTCGAGGAAATGTCGTCTGCGTTTAACAGTTTACAGTATTATTTTAAGTCGACGACTCATTTCGGGCAAAAATGAGATAAAAAGTACCTAAAACACACTTCCAAAGTTATTCCATCAGATATCAAAGTTTCTAAATGAGAACTTAAATAACACGACTATGTATCTAAATATAGTTATAAAAGTTATAAGTAAGAGTAAAAAGAATGTCACAAATGATAAGGAAGTTTTTTTCTAAACATATAATTTTAAGATGCATCTAAAACAGAAAAAGCATGCTTGAAAAGGGAGATTATACAATAACAAACAGTGTTTATTTTTAGATTAAATCTGATATAAATATACATGTAAACTATTTTGTTTCCCCCGGCCTAATCAACCTCAATCAATCAACATTTATGATAACATCAATTAAAATAGACAATATATATAAAACTTGCCTCCATTGGCTGCATTGTAGATTTAAATCCCACTGTTTAAATGATTGATAATCGATTATCGGCTAAACTCACGTTTAACAATGACTAGAGTATACCTATGAATGAAAAGCTCAGCAATTTTTGTGCGAGTCTGGACATGTTTCAAAAGCACATGTTTCGCTAGCAAGGGAGATAACAATCAAAACAAACCGGCCTGGATGATGTCGGTAGTCTCTGCGAAAAAGTCCGATAGAATCCGAATGTGCTGCATCCACGTCACTTGGAATGACGTTATCCGTGAGTTATTTTAAGCCAATAGGGGAATTACCGAAACTTAAAAATAGCGCGGATAAACGTGAGGCCAGAAAAGGGTAAATATAAATTAATTAAAGTAATAGTATAAACTCGCAGTTACTTTGAAACTATGAAACATTACATCAGAAAAATAGATATTAGTTTGAATGCACGCTCGCCTGTAATTGCTATTGCATGCAAATATCCCATTGTTTCACTTTGTTTTTGCAACAAAGCAGACACCGCAAAAAGGGGCTATAAATACCCCCTTGTTCCAACATAGCTGCAGATATTTTCTAAATTTAGCCTTATTTATCCATACATTGCACTTTCAAAAATACACATGTACAGTATTTTATTCTTGAAAATAACAGAGTGAATTCTGATTTATTACCATGCAGCGTCAATTTGTTGCTTAAATAAAACATGGACATACACATCATATGAACAATCAGATGGGGGTCTATCCAGTGGGAAATAAGGGCGTCTGTACAAGTTGGAACATGAAATTTCCCTGCATCAGTGAGTTGCGGGATGATAAAATGTGTCGAGTAGGCGGTGACCTTATCTGAACTGGGGCCGACTGAATGTATCGTTTACGCTTTTCTACATCACGAACGTCTGCAACAGACGACTTTGAAAAATTGAATAAAGATATGTAAAAACAGAATGGCAAACGGGACAATTACCCAGTAAGAGCAGTTTCTGCTTTTTCCACACTGTTTTCTATAGTCGCTTCAAAAAAGTGTCTCCATGATGGATTGTGTTACATATTTTTGTTCTTGAAGAAGACGCCCTGTGTATAACAAGTTACCATTTCTCTGATAATTAAACTACTTTTGACTCCTTGGAACTTACGGCATTAGAGGACATCAAAGTGGAAAAGGAAAACTTATCAACATGAGTGATTTGTCCTTTTCCAATAATGTTTTCCAACTCGATACAAGCTGCACTTATGAATTTCCTGCTGACGAATTTACCCTTTCCCAAATGCAGCCGATTTATGACGCGCCTCTACATTTGAAAACTTAGTGGCAAAAGGTAAAATTGCTCATAATGACTAATTTCACCTTTTGCCACACTGTTTTCAATTCTATTATTTGTATACTTCCATTTAAAGGAATTTTTCATATGTTCGAAAGCGTCTGCTGGATTTGTTGTATGTGGCAAACAATATTTGTATTACAAATCAGTCAAAAGGTATTCAACTTTATTAAAAAATACTTTCAACTTACTACAAAATCATTATTGTCCAACGGGAGACCACTTCAGTCTTATGGATTCATATGAAATAAATTATCTGCCCGCCATCAGATCCGAATTATTTACCATTGACCTCTAGCACAAATACAATACATTCCTCATACAATCCCAGTTTTACGCCGCTTTCAACATTATCCCAATTCAAAACAGTCCCGCCAAAATAGCTGAAGTCGGTTACGAATTGGGCTGTTGCTTCGAGGGTCGTAAGTTCGAATCCCAACTTATATCGTAAAATGAAAAAGATATACATTTTCTTGGAGATGGCCAGCGATATGTCGTGTACTTAATTAAGATGTTTTCACAAAAACGTTTTTAACGCTGGAGAGGCATGAAAAGAGGTCTATATCAGAGAATGCGATTCCCACATTCAGCAATTTTGCAGCAGACGACTTTTAAAACATGTATGAAAAAGGCCGAGCACCGGTAGCTCAGTCGGTGGCGACGCGGGTTGTCAATCCAGGGGTTCTGAGTTCGAACCCCAGCTCGGCCAACATTCTTTTCGACGTTTGACAAAAGTCACTGTGACAAACGTCATTCGCCTTTCACCAATGGGCTAACAGTCTATGTGGAAAAGCAGCCATTTGCTTGGAGAGTATGTTGTGTAGGGTACTGGTGTGAGAAAACAAGGATACATTTGAGGAGGTGAACTGGCCGCCGTGATATGACTGAATACGGCGCTAAACCCCAATAAATCAATCAAATGTATGAAAAAATATGCAAACTCTTCATAGACGAAAGTATACTTATTAAATAGAGTTGAATGCATAATGAGCAATTTCTCCTTTTGCCACAATGTTTTTAAAAAGTCTGCAAGTGGGAATGTGATATAATATATAAAAAAAAGTCCTGTAGACATATTTCCTGTTTATAAATGCATGTTCTATAGGAAGCGCGTCAGGTCAAAACGCGTCTGTACATCGTCTCCGTAACCCTTGAGAATTGTCTCCGTTTTCTACTATTGTTAACCCTTTCCCTCATACGATAATTCTGCAGCAGACGACTTTGAATATATTTTGTCAACAAATAGAAAATCTCTATAATTGAATGGATAACCTATGACTAAAAGTGGAAAACAGTGTGGCAAAAGGAGAAATTGCTCGTTTTGAGCAATTTCTTCTTTTGTCACTATGTTTTCAAACAGCCGTCTGCTGCAGAGGTGTCAGAAAGCGTCTATATGAGGGGAAAGGGTTAGAAGTCGTCTGCTGCAGTTTTCTCAAAATATGATATCTGACTAAAGAGAGTATCATTAAAATGTATCTGCGTGTACACACAAGTGTTAAATTGGCGTGGACGTTTATACTCGTAAGGTTGCACTCATTCTATGTGTGTCAGGATATACATCTAAGTCTATAGTACAAATATACGACCAGTGAAGGCTGTGCTGAGACTGTGCCAATGTGAAGGCTGTGATGAGACTGTGCCAATGAGAAGGCTGTAATGAGAATGTGCCAATGTGAAGACTGTGATGAGACTGTGCCAATGTGAAGGCTGTGATGAGACTGTGCCAATGTGAAGGCTGTGGTGTGACTGTGCCAATGTGAAGGCTGTGATGAGACTGTGCCAATGTGAAGGCTGTGATGAGACTGTGCTAATTAGAAGGCTGTGATGAGACTGTGCCAATGGGAAGGCTGTGATGAGACTGTGCCAATGTGAAGGCTGTGATGATACTGTGCCAATTAGAAGGGTGTGATGAGACTGTGCCAATGTGAAGGCTGTGATGAGACTGTACCAATGTGAAGACTGTGATGAGACTGTGCTAATTAGAAGGATGTGATGAGACTGTACCAATGTGAAGAATGTGATGATACTGTGCCAATTAGAAGGATGTGATGAGACTGTACCAATGTGAAGGCTGTGATGAGACTGTGCCAATGTGAAGGCTGTGGTGTGACTGTGCCAATGTGAAGACTGTGATGAGACTGTGAAGGCTGTGATGAGACTGTGCCAATGTGAAGACTGTGATGAGACTGTGAAGTCTGTGATGAGACTGTGCCAATGTGAAGACTGTGGTGAGACTGTGCTAATTAGAAGGCTGTGATGAGACTGTGCCAATGTGAAGGCTGTGATGAGACTGGGCCAATGTGAAGACTGTGATGAGACTGTGCCAATTAGAAGGCTGTGATGAGACTGTGCTAATTAGAAGGCTGTGATGAGACTACCAATGTGAAGGCTGTGATGAGACTGTGCCAATGTGAAGACTGTGAATGAGACTGTGCCAATTAGAAGGCTGTGGTGAGACTGTGCCAATGTGAAGACTGTGCTGAGACTGTGCCAATGTGAAGGCTGTGCTGAGACTGTGCCAATGTAAAGGCTGTGATGAGACTGTGCCAATGTGAAGGCTGTGCTGAGACTGTGCCAATGTGAAGGCTGTGATGAGACTGTGCCAATGTGAAGGCTGTGATGATACTGTGCCAATGTGAAGGCTGTGATGAGGCTGTGCCAATGTGAAGACTGTGATGAGACTTTGCCAATTAGAAGGCTGTGATGAGACTGTGCTAATTAGAAGGCTGTGATGAGACTGCCAATGTGAAGGCTGTGATGAGACTGTGACAATGGGAAGGCTGTGGTGAGACTGTGCCAATGTGAAGACTGTGCTGAGACTGTGCCAATGTGAAGGCTGTGCTGAGACTGTGCCAATGGGAAGGCTGTGATGAGACTGTGCCAATGTGAAGACTGTGATGAGACTGTGCCAATTAGAAGGCTGTGGTGAGACTGTGCCAATGTGAAGGCTGTGCTGAGACTGTGCCAATGTGAAGGCTGTGATGAGACTGCGCCAATGTGAAGACTGTGCTGAGACTGTGCCAATGTGAAGGCTGTGTTGAGACTGTGCCGATGTGAAGGCTGTGATGAGACTGTGCCAATGTGAAGGCTGTGATGAGACTGTGCCAATGTGAAGGCTGTGATGAGATTGTGCCAATGTGAAGGCTGTGATGAGACTGTGCCAATGTGAAGACTGTGGTGAGACTGTGCTAATTAGAAGGCTGTGATGAGACTGTGCCAATGTGAAGGCTGTGATGAGATTGTGCCAATGTGAAGGCTGTGATGAGACTGTGCCAATGTGAAGACTGTGGTGAGACTGTGCTAATTAGAAGGCTGTGATGAGACTGTGCCAATGTGAAGGCTGTGATGATACTGTGCCAATGTGAAGGCTGTGATGAGGCTGTGCCAATGTGAAGACTGTGATGAGACTTTGCCAATTAGAAGGCTGTGATGAGACTGTGCTAATTAGAAGGCTGTGATGAGACTGCCAATGTGAAGGCTGTGATGAGACTGTGACAATGGGAAGGCTGTGGTGAGACTGTGCCAATGTGAAGACTGTGCTGAGACTGTGCCAATGTGAAGGCTGTGCTGAGACTGTGCCAATGGGAAGGCTGTGATGAGACTGTGCCAATGTGAAGACTGTGATGAGACTGTGCCAATTAGAAGGCTGTGGTGAGACTGTGCCAATGTGAAGGCTGTGCTGAGACTGTGCCAATGTGAAGGCTGTGATGAGACTGCGCCAATGTGAAGACTGTGCTGAGACTGTGCCAATGTGAAGGCTGTGTTGAGACTGTGCCGATGTGAAGGCTGTGATGAGACTGTGCCAATGTGAAGACTGTGCTGAGACTGTGCCAATGTGAAGGCTGTGATGAGACTGTGCCAATGTGAAGACTGTGAATGAGACTGTGCCAATTAGAAGGCTGTGGTGAGACTGTGCCAATGTGAAGACTGTGCTGAGACTGTGCCAATGTGAAGGCTGTGATGAGACTATGCCAATATGAAGGATGTGATGAGACTGTGCCAATGTGAAGGCTGTGATGAGACTGTGACAATGTGAAGGCTGTGATGAGACTATGCCAATGTGAAGGATGTGATGAGACTGTGCCAATGTGAAGGCTGTGATGAGACTGTGTCAATGTGAAGGCTGTGATGAGACTGTGCCAATATGAAGGCTGTGATGAGACTGTACCAATGTGAAGGCTGTGATGAGACTGTGCCAATGTGAAGGCTGTGATGAGACTGTGCCAATGTGAAGGCTGTGATGAGATTGTGCCAATGTGAAGGCTGTGATGAGACTGTGCCAATGTGAAGACTGTGGTGAGACTGTGCTAATTAGAAGGCTGTGATGATACTGTGCCAATGTGAAGGCTGTGATGATACTGTGCCAATGTGAAGGCTGTGATGAGACTGTGCCAATGTGAAGACTGTGATGAGACTGTGCCAATTAGAAGGCTGTGATGAGACTGTGCTAATTAGAAGGCTGTGATGAGACTGCCAATGTGAAGGCTGTGATGAGACTGTGACAATGGGAAGGCTGTGCTGAGACTGTGCCAATGTGAAGACTGTGATGAGACTGTCCCAATTAGAAGGCTGTTGTGAGACTGTGCCAATGTGAAGACTGTGAATGAGACTGTGCCAATGTGAAGGCTGTGCTGAGACTGTGCCAATGTGAAGGCTGTCATGAGACTGTGCCAATGTGAAGGCTGTGCTGAGACTATGCCAATGTGAAGGCTGTGCTGAGACTGTGCCAATGTGAAGGCTGTGATGAGACTGTGCCAATGTGAAGGCTGTGATGAGACTGTGCCAATGTGAAGGCTGTGATGAGACTGTGCCAATGGGAAGGCTGTGATGAGACTGTGCCAATGTGAAGACTGTGATGAGACTGTCCCAATTAGAAGGCTGTTGTGAGACTGTGCCAATGTGAAGACTGTGAATGAGACTGTGCCAATGTGAAGGCTGTGCTGAGACTGTGCCAATGTGAAGGCTGTCATGAGACTGTGCCAATGTGAAGGCTGTGCTGAGACTATGCCAATGTGAAGGCTGTGCTGAGACTGTGCCAATGTGAAGGCTGTGATGAGACTGTGCCAATGTGAAGGCTGTGATGAGACTGTGCCAATGTGAAGGCTGTGATGAGACTGTGCCAATGTGAAGGCTGTGATGAGACTGTGCCAATGTGAAGGATGTGATGAGACTGTGCCAATGTGAAGGCTGTGATGAGACTGTGCCAATGTGAAGGTTGTGATGAGACTATGCCAATATGAAGGATGTGATGAGACTGTGCCAATGTGAAGGCTGTGATGAGACTGTGTCAATGTGAAGGCTGTGATGAGACTGTGCCAATATGAAGGCTGTGATGAGACTGTACCAATGTGAAGGCTGTGATGAGACTGTGCCAATGTGAAGGCTGTGATGAGACTGTGCCAATGTGAAGGCTGTGATGAGATTGTGCCAATGTGAAGGCTGTGATGAGACTGTGCCAATGTGAAGACTGTGATGAGACTGTACCAATGTGAAGGCTGTGATGAGATTGTGCCAATGTGAAGGCTGTGATGAGACTGTGCCAATGTGAAGGCTGTAGTGAGACTGTGCCAATGTGAAGGCTGTGGTGAGACTGTGCCAATGTGAAGGCTGTGATGAGACTGTGCCAATGTGAAGGTTGTGATGAGACTGTGCCAATGTGAAGGCTCGTCTGAGTTGTCACAGTAAGAAGATGTAACAAGGCCTTTATTCGCCTGACGCGAACCATACGTAATTACAAAGGACGGAACAGTGAAGTGGCTAGTCGCCGTTAATTGTGCAAAGATCTATCGGAAAGGAAATTTGAAAAGGATGTGGAAGATCGTTTTCTGCCGATAATCCTTGTCGACTAGTTTTGTTTATCCTTATCCTGCAAAAATCATTGTTGATCTTTCACATTTATTACTAGTTTATGTTTTTAAGTATTGACCCTTTCCCACACACATATGCTTTCTGACGATTCTGCTTAAGTGCGAAATATATGTAAGTAAGTAAATGAATTGTTTATTATTATGACAAGTGGTGTGTTAAATCAAACAGTTAATTATATGAATTCATCATTTAACAATTATTAATTGATAAGTCGCATCCGGCCCAATGGGCCTATAAGTCACCAAAACAGCCATGTTTCCTTTTATCATACAGCATAAAAATAAATATCTTGTATCTTGTATCTTTATGATATTTAAATGAGCAAATAAAGGATACTTTATCGTGAAAAACAATTAGAAATACATGTACACAGAAGTAATTTGATTCTTATTGAAAACCTTATAATGTAACTTGGACAATCTCTCTTTTGTGGATACAGGTTTTCAAAAGTTGAATGCTGCATGAACACCAAATGCTGTCAGTATTAAGAAAAGTATCGACCTATTATTATTTCTTCTTTTAACATTTCAATGGCAGGTGTCAAATGTCGTCTGTGTCAAGTAATGGATTAAATAGTCCTAAATGCATCGCCTTACAACAAACCGGAAGTTTAGAATAGCAGATGTTCACCAAAACATGTACATATATAACATAAAATGATGTCAAATCAGAATGTGGCCATAAGACATCAAATCGCCAGATTCGGCCCATTGCTTAGAGTGTTTAGCTGCCCAGTCTGTTGCTTCGCTATCTGTTTGAGGGATCTTTAAACCCTGCACAATTAACCCTTTCCCACTTAAACTTTCAGTAGACACATTTGAAAATGTGTCTTGGCAAACATGTGGGAAAAAAATCTCCATGATAGAGAGTTTAAGCATTAAATAGAGTTGAAAACATTCTGAGACAAGACAAGACGATATAACCCACTATAAGCAAGTTTTCCTTTTGTCACAATTGTTTGCAAATGATGCGTTAACATCTGTCTGCATGTTGGAAGGGGTTACATGAGAGCGCTAGCCAATTCATCTTGGTAGACTGTACGTAGGACATATGCGTAGTTATATCCTTTATAGTTACATCGACGAACCAGATGAGCTTGCGCAATCTAAACAGGACCAGTAATCAAAATGTTGAATAATCGATATATATATATATATATATAGGTAGTATTATTGATAAATATGATGATAGTTAAAAAAAAAGAGTAATGAATGTTGTATGGTGTAATTCATAGTCAATGTTAAAACAAAAATCCACGTAAATATCAATACAGATGTCGTGAAGAGGCCGAAATAATAGCCATTAAACTAGTGTATACCATTTACAATCCCTTTCCCATATACAACAAATCTGCAGCAGACGAATTTAAAACTATCTTTGCTAAACAGTGTAAAATGTCCACGAAAGAAAGTATCACTATAGTATTGAGTAGAGTTGAAAACGTTGTCATTTAGTAAATCATTTTATCAAAAGTCGTGTACTGCGGTTGCGTCAAAATGCGTCTGCATGTGGGAAATGGCTATCTCTTATTCCTTTATTTTAATTTGTCAATTGTGTTGTTCAGTGAGACATTTCTCTCAAGTACCAACAACAAAGGGAATGTAGGGCAAATAAGACAGCATACAGCATACGACATTTACCTAGTAGTCTGTGCTGTGATGTGGCTAGTGTTGGTTGTTACTGAGATGTCCTGAATGATTTGAATATTTCGTGAACCTTTTATAGGTACTTTTTCAAACAGTTAACTCTTTAGCTTTAACTTTAAACATGTAATTACTATTCATCGAAATGCCTTAATACAAGGAGATGTAAATACATTTTCCAGTTGATAGGATTCTAAATAAACCATTTCTTGTAGGACTTGGTTTCCGTTTACGCAAATGTCTATAAAATGTCGATTGTCTTGTTATAAATGTTTTTCACTGGTCTTGATTAAAATTTAATATTCATGTTCATATATGCAATTACAATGATTCTCTTTTTTTATTATAAATTTACAATCTTCTTATATTTATTACAACATTCTATAAATATCTAATGATATGTATTCAGAAAGTTAAGTGCTATATTCGACCAAACAATGGTTAACCTCTGATTGTGTTATCATAGGTCAGTATGTATAACGCCTTGATGCTTTCTTACCAATGCCTTCATAAACACGTGGCCCTGAGGCCTGTCCTTTTAACATTGACGAAATATTTCAGCACAGGAGTCAATCGATTTGTTGCCTTTAAACTCGTAAACTTGATTTAAGCTACGAAGATAGACGAGTCGGACCGGATTGAAATGGAACGTTTTCTAGTGTCAGGTCAAGTGAACTGGTGTCCCTCTCTGGGGCCCTCTGTTGAGCACAGCTCTGGAAAATTCCAGATGACATTGATGAAATATTTCATGATTCTATGTAATTTCAAAAAGAGTGTTTCACCCTTACGCCGAATACAGATAACAAGCAGACAACTTTTGAAAACATTGTGGGGATTCTCAATTTCTCTTTTCTCCCAAAATGTTTCCTAATCTGTGTAAATTTGAGCCCGTATGAGGTAAGTCACTGCTGAAATTCTACATTTTCAGACGCTGAAAATCCCTGTTATAACAGTTTAGCCTGTATTCCCTGTAACCTTCGTCTCCATGTAACATTGCAGCATAGTTCACCTTGGCAAGGGTAATCCCTGACAACGTCTCCCCGCGGTGACGGTTAAACCGTTTGTAATTGATACACGATGATGACGAAATCCATGTAAGGGAACTAGCTCGTATGTCCTCAAGTAGCCATTATGGTATACATCTTAGTGTGGTAACGTTTGACCTTTATACCACACATATATATGTCAATTTTAGGGTTGACTGCTTTGAAAACGTCACAGAAGGTAACCTCCTTCAGGAAAGATTGAAGGAGAGATCTATCATTGCCAGAGGTTTCATGAAAAATTCGGGAATCTGTGGTCGAGTGGTTGGCGTCGGGGATTTCGAAACCGGGTGTCCGGGTTCGATCCCCAGTCGCGGCACTACGGTCATGGTGGAGTGCCCTTGGGCAAGGCACATTTTCTAGCCTAGTACTGGGTTGTTTACCCAGGGATCATGAATAATTAAATTTAATTGCGCGCTAAATGACCTTAGCTGTCGATGCGCCATAAAACAATATACATTCATTCATGAAAAATTCTGTAAATAAGTACCGAACAATGCACGTAGCAAAATAAAACCTGTAGTACTGGTCGACTGAAACTGGTCATTTTGACCGAAAGTTGGTATTCTATATACTATATCTTATACTATTGAATTGTAACTAAATGTCCATGAAACAGACGATTTTCGACGTGTATACAGCAGACGACTTTTAAAAACATTGTAAAAAAAGTAACGATAGTTTACAAAACGAACAGGGTCTTTTTTTTGCAATATGGTTTTCCATTTTGTTTCAAAATAAAACTGTCAATATTGAATGTGTAACATTAAATCAGGAACACCTTATATAATATAATATAATATAATATAATATAATATAATATAATATAACATAATATAACATAATATAATATAATATAATATAACATAATATAATATCGATTCATTAACGGAACTCGTGTTAAGACATTATTTACAAGCCGCCTCATAAGAAAAGAGGACTTGATACAAATAGTGAAGACTCTGACGATCCTGCTTGAACGCACAGTCTTTCAATCTTCATTTACATATTTATGCCGTTTTCAGAACTATTTAAGTTATATCGAGTTGAAGCACGAAAGCAGAGTCAGCAAATATGAGGGCTATCAATTCAGAGGTCGAGTATTCGAACCCCGTCCACTCGTTTATCCTTTCCGATGATTGACAAAAGTCATTTCGTCTACCAGGAACACTCGTACTCGGTCTCACGGAATCCGGAATCCGATGTCGAAGGGTTAGCGTCGGGGATCTGAAATCGGGGGTCCCGGAATCCGGAATCCGATGTCGAAGGGTTATCGTCGGGAATCTGAAATCGGGGGTCCCGGAATCCAGAATCCGATGTCGATTGGTTAGCGTCGGGGATCTGAAATATGGCGTCCCGGAATCGATCCATAGTCGCGGTACGACGGTCGTGTTGGATTGCCCTTGGGCAAGGCACGATCCCTAGTCGCGGCACTACGGTCATGTCGGATTGCCCTTGGGCAAGGCACATTGCCTAGCCTAGTACTGGTGTGTTTACTCGGGGATCATGAATTGAACTGTCGCCGTGATATAACTGAAATAATGTTGAAAACGGCGTAAAAACCCAATAAATACGAAAATAAATATAAAACTGATCTCAAACCCAATACACGCTAACCATTTCGTATATAATTCAAAATGTAAAACTAAAACGTTTTTTCAATAACAGCCCCCATGTCGTCCGAAGCGACTCAAATTGATACAGGAGAAGGCCAAGGACGATGTCTGTCGAATCGACCCAAATTGATACAGGAGAAGGCCAAGGACGATGTCTGTCGAATCGACCCAAATTGATACAGGAGAAAGCCAAGGACGATGTCTGTTGAATCGACCCAAATTGATACAGGAGAAGGCCAAGGACGATGTCTGTCGAATCGACCCAAATTGATACAGGAGAAGGCCAAGGACGATGTCTGTCGAATCGACCCAAATTGATACAGGAGAAAGCCAAGGTAGATGTCTGTCGAATCGACCCAAATTGATACAGGAGAAGGCCAAGGACGATGTTTGTCGAATCGACCCAAATTGATACAGGAGAAGGCCAAGGACGATGTTTGTCGGATCGACCCAAATTGATACAGGAGAAGGCCAAGGACGATGTTTGTCGAATCGACCCAAATTGATACAGGAGAAAGCCAAGGACGATGTCTGTCGAATCGACCCAAATTGATACAGGAGAAGGCCAAGGACGATGTTTGTCGAATCGACCCAAATTGATACAGGAGAAGGCCAAGGACGATGTTTGTCGGATCGACCCAAATTGATACAGGAGAAGGCCAAGGACGATGTTTGTCGAATCGACCCAAATTGATACAGGAGAAAGCCAAGGACGATGTCTGTCGAATCGACCCAAATTGATACAGGAGAAGGCCAAGGACGATGTTTGTCGAATCGACCCAAATTGATACAGGAGAAAGCCAAGGACGATGTCTGTCGAATCGACCCAAATTGATACAGGAGAAGGCCAAGGACGATGTTTGTCGAATCGACCCAAATTGATACAGGAGAAGGCCAAGGACGATGTCTGTCAAATCGACCCAAATTGATACAGGAGAAAGCCAAGGACGATGTCTGTCGAATCGACCCAAATTGATACAGGAGAAGGCCAAGGACGATGTTTGTCGGATCGACCCAAATTGATACAGGAGAAGGCCAAGGACGATGTTTGTCGAATCGACCCAAATTGATACAGGAGAAAGCCAAGGACGATGTCTGTCGAATCGACCCAAATTGATACAGGAGAAGGCCAAGGACGATGTCTGTCGAATCGACCCAAATTGATACAGGAGAAGGCCAAGGACGATGTCTGTCGAATCGACCCAAATTGATACAGGAGAAAGCCAAGGACGATGTCTGTCGAATCGACCCAAATTGATACAGGAGAAGGCCAAGGACGATGTCTGCCGAATCGACCCAAATTGATACAGGAGAAGGCCAAGGACGATGTCTGTCGAATCGACCCAAATTGATACAGGAGAAGGCCAAGGACGATGTTTGTCAAATCCTACCTGGTATGAAATCCCCTTTTCTGAAGCAGACGACGGATCACTTTTAACCCTTTCCCACATATAACAAATTTGTGAGAGACGACTTTGAAAATGTTTACTAAAAAATATGGGAAATCTCTATAATTGTAGGTATTATTACTAAAAATAAAGTTGAAAACATTGTGGCAAAAGAAGAAATTTATTGTTTTGAGCAATTTCTCCTTTTGTCACGATTATTTCAAAAGTTACCTGCTGCAGATGCGTTAATAGGTTGGAAAGGGTTAACAACGCTGTTGGAGAAAGGGTGAATTGTTCATATTGAATAACATCTCATTGGACTATATATGCTCCCGATTGTTTAGAAGTGACATTGCTTCCCCTTAGGCCGAGCCCCGGTAGATCAGTCGGTAACGACGCGGGCTGTCAATCCAGGTGTTGTGATAATTCGAACCCCAGCTCGGCCAACTTTCTTTCCGATATTTGACAAAAGTCACTATGACTTCGTCTTCCACCAATGGGCTAACAGTCTATGTGAAAAAGCAGCCAGTTGCTTGGAAAGAATGTTGTGTGGAGTATTGGTGTGAGAAAGTCTGAATTACTGAAAATGGCGTTAAACTCCAATCAATCAATCAATCGAACCTATCCCTGAGATGACTTCAGTCAGACGACCGTAGAAATGTGACATCCGGTTAGCGGTTAACCCTTTCCCTCATATAGACAATTTATGAGGCTCTGCAGCAGACAGCTTTTTGAAAACATAGTGACAAAAAGAAGAAATTGCTCAAAACGAGCAATTTCTCCTTTTACCACAATGTTTTCCACTCGTAGTCATAGGTTATCCATTCAACTATAGAGATTATCTATTTTTTGACAAAATATGTTCAGAGTCGTCTTCTGCAGAATTGTCGTATGAGGGAAAGGGTTAAATATTGATCGTTTTTATTTTGAACTCGTATAAAAACTATCAAAAATTCATTGATTGATTTTCAAATAATCAATAATAGTCGAGTGAGTTTGATCATCAATCGAGAGATTAGGCCACGTATCTCTTTACCACATGTAGACGCATTTTTATCCGTCTGCAGAAGACGATATTTGAAAATATTTTAGCAAAAGGAGAAATTGCTCATCATATGCATATTCTCCTTTCGCCACAATATTTTCCATATTTTTGCCTAAATGATTTGGAAGTTGTCTGCTGCAAATTTGTTATATGCGGCAAGGGTATATAATGAAACGACTTGCTTAAAACCCTTTGCATGTCGAGCCACGATAAGTGACGATCCTGAATTCGAATCTCGGCTTATAAGTTCATTTCTTTCGATCATTGACAGGTCATTTTGACCGATGTCATTCCTCTTCCACCAAAGAGCTGAATCATTAATTTGGAAAGGTAGCCAATCAATTACCTGGGAAGAATGTAAGGAAGGTAGCCAATCAATTACCTGGGAAGAAATTAACGCAAGAGTCCTTGTGTGATAAAGCAAGAAACTACATGGTCCAGCGAGATATAACTTAAATACAGTTGAAACGACGTTAAACTTCAATCAATCAAGCAATTGAGGCGCCATATCAGGTGTTATCCCAGGGTACTTTATACGGTTTTACAGTCCGTTCACAGGCCTCGCATTGCCTAAAGCCACAATGGACATATCAAAGCATCGGGCGAAGAAAGAAAAGACGATAAACTGCAAACTAGTAATAAAATAGTTTAATTAGAAAATTATCAATGAGAAATAACATATAAAATGTAGCTATTAATCTTAATAATACCTATCCAACCTATCTATAAATCTAAAAACATCCATCTTTTATCACTCATATATTGTTTTGCCATTTTTTAATCAATCAAAAACAGTAGTGATGACAAGCAGGTTCGTCTCATTAACTTGTTATCATTAAAATGTCAGGGTCCATTTTTAATTGAAAAATCAGATTTCTACTATAACTGAAACGTGTGCCTCTCCACAGGAAAACTTTCCGCCATGGGTTTTTAGAAACCCTCTTTCTCCAGAGAAGATGACTTTTAAAAACAATGTGACATGTTATAAAAGGGGTCACAATGATTAATTTTAAATAGAGATGTTCAATGTTTTGCCAAGATGTTTCAATATTGTCTGCTGCAGGTCTGTTGTTTGTGATAACAATGGATAAAATCCATTGGGCTCAGAATGAAATAGCAAATCTATTTCATGTTATGTAACATTGGGCATCACCTTTCTACAATTATTCTAAGAGTCTTAACTTTTTCCCTCATATAGACGCTATCTGACGCCTCTGCAGCAGACGGCTTTTTGAAAACATAGTGACAAAAGAAGAAATTGCACAAAACGTGCAATTTCTCCTTTTGCCACAATGTTTTCCACTTTTTGTCATAGGTTATCCATTCAACTATAGAGATTATCTATTTTTTGACAAAATATGTTCAAAGTTGTCTGCTGCAGAATTGTCGTATGAGGGAAAGGGTTAATCTACCAAATGATGCAAGGGGAAGATCCTGATGAGACTGGGTGAGTACCCAGGTTGATCTTGGTCTTCTCTCATCATAAACCCTGTCAGGGCGGTTAACCTGCGGTGGATCTACTATCATTATATTGTGACAATTTGTGTACTATTTTAACAATACTGAGATGGGTGTGTTTATTATTGTAAGACATATCAATACATTCTCTAGCATGAACATGAGAAATATAGAGACAAGGTGAAACATGCACAATCTTTTTTCCTATTGGAACCTAACCCTTTCCCTCAATGACATTGTATCCGCTCCTCCATGTAAGAAAACATTTAGATGGCAGGATGTACGTAATTCTAGGCAGAGCTCTATATAAATGGCCATTCCATGTTCTTAAATCCTTAACCCTTTCCCTCATACGACAATTCTGCAGCAGACGACTTTGAACATATTTTGTCAAAAAATACAAAATCTCTATAATTAAATGGATAACCTATGACTAAAAGTGGAAAACATTGTGGCAAAAGGAGAAATTGCTTGTTTTGAGCAATTTCTTTTTTTGTCACTATGTTTGTAAAAAGCCATCTGCTGAAAAGGCCTCAGAAAGCGTCTGTATGAGGCAAAGGGTTAATGCATTCCATTACGTTAAAAAAGTTAGATGTGACTAAATGTTGACCACCAGTCTTTATAATAGGGAAAAGGTTATGCAAATTAATATATATCACTATTGAGATCCAATAACATCTTTTACAGATAACAAGAATTAAATATACAATAATATTACAATAAACATTATGTGATTCAATGTAATTGTTTAGCCTAAGTTGCATTGTAATGAACAAAAGTGTACAGTATAGCATTTAAGTTGCAACACATGATCATACATGAAACAAGATGTTTAAGTGACAATTTGTGACTTAGTTATAAAATTTGACTGGCTCTCTGTTAAAACCAACCGTAATGCATTCCCGATGAGTCACAGTGTAGATCAAGATCAGCTTGCACATCCATGCAGTTTTATCTTGATCTGTACTGTTTGGTAATTAGTTGAAGAAGGTTGAAGAAGGTTTCAAGAAACTTCTGTTAGGCAGTTTCAATTTGGATTCTTAGCATGGAAGTGCAGACACGTTTTTTTCCAACACCTACTATTATAACATTAAGGCTGGTTATCCTGGAGAACCACTCATCAAATGATGTATCAAGTTATCTGTGTTAGAATTTAAAAAATAATAGATCTAGATTTTACTATTGCAAATTACTATAATTATTTATGAACAAAAAAGGTTATCAATTATGAATATCACATGTGCACTCACTTTGGACTAGATTAACAATGTTCTTTTACAGTTGCTTTCAGAATGTCTTTCCAATGTCTAACCTTTAACCATTTACCCACATACATAATCCTTTAACCCTTTCCCACATACAACAAATCTGCAGCAGACGACTTTGAAAACATAGTGACAAAAACATGAAATATCTCCATAAAAGATAGCTTTATTGTAACATTGTTTGTTGCCAAAGGAGAAATTGCTCATCATGAGCAATTTCACCTTTGGCCACAATGTTTTTAAAAATTCTCTGCTGCTATTGCCTCAAAATATGCCTGCAGGTGGGAAAGTGTTAATATTGCATTTTTAAAAGATGACATTTCATGATTTGAAAGTATTGTGGCTAAAGGAGAAATTCCTAAAAAAATAGGAATTCCTCCATATGCCACTTTGTTTTCTACTCAATTTCTAAATCAAACTTTGATTTCTAGAGTTTCCATATGCATTTATATTCACCTATAAGTTTTAAAATGTGTCTGCTGCAGAGTTCGTCCAAGTGGGAGAGGGTTAATTTATGGTAAGTAAACCAGTCTATCCTAGATAATGGCACATATTTGTTTCAAACAATTTCACTATCTACCTGAAAAGACATTTTATGTTTGGACAATTGAAAATACAGAGTTGAGTCAGTTGACATAATTTTGAGAAAAGAAGAAATTGCACTTTTCAAACAATTCCTCTTTTTTCCAAAACACTTCAAAAAGTCCTATTTTTCCTAGATGTCAACTGCTTTCCATATCAAAGAATGGGTTGATATAATCATTTCTAGGCATGACATATTCCATCTCTCAAAGATGACAACAAAATTTGTGTTAAACAGCATCAAAGTGTTTGTACCACAAACAAGACATATTGTAACGGGCCGCCTGTAAAACAGGTGTGTACAAAACCTACACAATTGTGTGCTAATAGTAAAGCAAAAAATATCATTTTTTTAATTCCATAATTCTTTTTACCCTTTCCCTCATACAACAATTCTGCAGCAGACGACTTTGAACATATTTTGTCAAAAAGTGGAAAATCTCTATAATTAAATGGATAACCTATGACAAAAAGTGGAAAACATTGTGTCAAAAGGAGAAATTGCATGTTTTGTGCAATTTCTCCTTTTGTCACTATGTTTTCAAAAAGCCGTCTGCTGTAGAGGCCTCCGAAAGCGTCTATATAAGGGAAAGGGTTAACAAGAACGCATCAGGTGTTTAACAACAGATAGAGTGCAGGACAGTCATCTGTTTACACGTTGCAAATGAGCATCATCATGCCGAATCAAATCTTCCCTAAAATATTTCAGAAAAAGCGTTGTAGGTTTTGTAATGCACATGCACAATATGATATCAAAGCATTGCGTATATAATAACTTATGGGTGTTTTGATTAAAGTTTTTCCTCATGTCTTTTCAACACTTATCAGCAAAGAAATTGAGTCGCACTAAACGAAACCAGACGTTATATGATAGATGGACCAGGTTATTTCCTGGTCGGAATATAGTCTTCTATCAAATCGCCAATTTAGTCATCAATTTTGACAACAAAAAGTGCAATTTCGCCTATGTCATCATTGATCTTGAAACATCCAAAGGTTGGCTTTCGTTTTGTGTGGTTCAAACTATAACTCCTATCTCATAACCCTTTCCCTCATGCAGGCATATTGTTAGGTAATCAATGATATTTGAAAACACTGTGACAAGAAGAATTACTCTTTTTACTACAAAGTAAATTCCATTAAACCATTATACGTTGACTTATAGATCAGGGCTGTTATAGATGCTCTTACTTTTGCCAAGAATTCAAATTGGTATGTATGAGGGAATGGGTAAACAAATTCTAAATAATCTATCTCACCAAAGATGCAGCTTAACAATACAACCAGTCAACTGATCCATCATACGTTTTTCATCCCCAAAATAGGAGATTCACACTCAAAAACAAGGCCTGACTTATCTAGCCTTCCATACTATCTCCATACTGAAATGATGATCTTCCTACGATACTTTACATGGCGAGTGCTTTAATGCAAAACGGTTTAACTATAACTTTTATCATATATAGTTACTACTGTTTTGTATACAAATACAATTTGTACTATTAAATGAATGGAATATAAATGCTCTGTTGCAAGTATCATTGCATTGAACAAATGCGCACAAATCAGAACAGAACTTTAAGGAAATATATAACTGTTGGCAATGTCATCGTACACACAATTACCGACTTGCATGCGCCGAGCTTGTCCTCAACCCCGGGTACGTCGTTCAGATTAAGACGAGTACCCTCAGAACACCTCCCATCCTTTACCCCCTAAACAAAGTAGTAATGAAGTCCGTCAAAATGAGATTGGGGCCTCAAGACACTGAACTTCCGGTACACAGCTGAGAACTGGTTTCCGCCATGCGCACGGGCATGTTATTGTTGTTTTTTTCTGCAATTGCTGTTGGAAAAGAATCCATGGGCACGGGCATGTAATTGTTGTTTTTTTCTGCAATTGCTGTTGGAAAAGAATCCATGGGCAGGTGTTTGTTCGGGTCATAGTTGTTGTTGTGGTTGTTGTTGCTGTATTCCATCATTGTTGTAAAATTTGTATTGACAGTCCCTTTGTTAAAGTTAACATTAACATCGACGCAAGCGTCACTGTTCATATTCTCGGGGACTATTTGCATGGACATATTGTCAGACAAGGACACGTTGGTGACTGGTACATTTTCGGGTATGGTAGGAGGATGGGCATGGGGATTCGCTGCTTTAGGGAGATAATGGTGAGGACACCAAGGGATTTTAACACAGCTTTTCAGATATTCCTCCACTATGTGTTTCTCAGCCTCTAGCTTTTGGACTTTGTCAAGTAAAACTTTGTGATGTACTTCCAGGGAATCCAATGTCTGAAAAAATAAAAATTGATTATAAGACTTTCCATAAACCAACTAATTCGAGCCATTATGTGACCTTCTACGGATCGTATTTGCATCTGCGTACAGTGAAGACTGGGATGAGTCTGTGTATATGGACCATCTCACCAGAGCCTTCACTGTTCATCTACATGTAGAATGTAAGTTCGTACACAACATGTGTAGCTCATCTTATTAACCCTTTCCCTCATACGACAATTCTGCAGCAGACGACTTTGAACGTATTTTGTCAAAACATAGAAAATCTCCATAATTGAATGGATAACCAGTATGACAAAAAGTGGAAAACATTGTGGCAAAAGGAGAAATTGCACGTTTTGTGCAATTTCTTCTTTTGTCACTATGTTTTCAAAACACCGTCTGCTGCAGAGGCATCAGAAACCGTCTATATGAGGGAAAGGGTTATGTATACACCAATGGTTAATTAAATGATACCAAACCGTAGTCAATTAGACTAAAAAACAACAGAGGCGACCCAATTATATCCATGCATCATCCCAACAATCTTTGCCATCTTAGGCATCTATCATACTTACAACAAATAATAAACATAAACATATTTCATTAACACTTTATTTTTGAAGACAATTATTTTGTCTGAAATCATTGATAACATGAACACACTAAAAACAGTTGGTGCTACACCAAGATGCAAGTATATCATGTTAGTATTTCATGTAAGTATATCATGTAAGTATTTCATGTAAGTTTATCATGTAAGTATTTCATGTAAGTATTTCATGTAAGTATATCATGTAAGTATATCGTAAACAAGCTATAACCCATCCAAATGCCCAACTCTTTGGTACTTCAGCTTGCCATATCATTCATTGATTTCTAGCTAATTTTCATATGAAGTCCCCATTATGTACAATATAATAATTATAGTATATTCTTAACCCTTTTCCATAGGCCGAAACATGTATCTGCAGCAGATCACTTTTGAAAAAGGGACAAATTGTTCATACACAGCAATTTCTCTCTTTGCCACAATATTTTCAACTGTAGTTCTGTAAGAGATTTTCTACCTTGTACTATTTGTAGCCTGAAAAATTTAACCCTTTCCCTCATATAGACGCTTTCTGACGCCTCTGCAGCAGACGGCTATTTGAAAACATAGTGACAAAAGAAGAAATTGCTCAAAACGAGGAATTTTTCATATGAGGGAAAGGGTTCAAGCCATAATCTACAGTCACCGTTTTATAGAGAAAGGGTTGATCATATATATCCCTCAGGAGTCAATATTAAGGATTATGAAATTACCTTTTGCGCTGAACTGGCCTGTTGGCGACGCCTTTGTCTGTAGTTCTGGGCTGACAATTTGTTTCTCTCCTTTCGTCTCTCCTTTTTAACCACAACTGGGTCCTGAAGTAAAAAAAAAAATAGGTTCATTAACTTTGTTTAGTTAACCCTTTCGCACATACAACAAATTTGTGACAGACAACTATATATAACAGACATCTAAATCAAAATATGGAATATATCTACATTATGAATTAAGAAATTACAATTTTTTCCTTTTGGATAAGCCCAGAGCTCTAGATAAGGGGCGTTCTGCATGTTCTAAAATCCTTATTTTACCCTCTAACCCTATGTTGTGGGTACTCAAAAGAATCGTCTCAGTGAGATGATTCTTTTAAGTACCCACAACATAGGATTTGCTTAAACCTTTCCCTCATATAGAAGCTTTCTGATGCCTCTGCAGCAGACAGCTTTTTGAAAACATAGTGACAAAAGAAGAAATTGCACAAAACGTGCAATTTCTCCTTTTGCCACAATGTTTTCCACTTTTAGTCATAGGTTATCCATTTAATTATAGAGATTTTCCATTATTTGACAAAATATGTTCAAAGTCGTCTGCTGCAGAATTGTCGTATGAGGGAAAGGGTTAATAATAAGAGAGAAATTGTGGGGAAAAGAGCTGAATTATAACCCTCCTTATCTGGACCTCTGTAAGCCTCAACATAAAAATATAAACTTTTTGAGTTCTATATAGTTCCATTATTTACTTTTTCAGAATTTCAAATATAAATTAATATGGTGGCTTTATTACAACTTGTAATCTTACTAACCCTTTTCCGCATATAAACTTATTTTAATTCATCTGCAGCAGGCAACTTGTAATCTTATTAACCCTTACCCACATATAAACTTATTTTAATTCATCTGCAGCAGACAACTTGTAATCTTATTAACCCTTACCCACATATAAACTTATTTTAATTCATCTGCAGCAGACAACTTGTAATCTTATTAACCCTTTCCCACATATAAACTTATTTTAATTCATCTGCAGCAGACAACTTGTAATCTTATTAACCCTTACCCACATATAAACTTATTTTAATTCATCTGCAGCAGACAACTTGTAATCTTATTAACCCTTACCCACATATAAACTTATTTTAATTCATCTGCAGCAGGCAACTTGTAATCTTATTAACCCTTTCCCACATATAAACTTATTTTAATTCATCTGCAGCAGACAACTTGTAATCTTATTAACCCTTACCCACATATAAACTTATTTTAATTCATCTGCAGCAGGCAACTTGTAATCTTATTAACCCTTACCCACATATAAACTTATTTTAATTCATCTGCAGCAGGCAACTTGTAATCTTATTAACCCTTACCCACATATAAACTTATTTTAATTCATCTGCAGCAGACAACTTGTAATCTTATTAACCCTTTCCCACATATAAACTTATTTTAGCAGGCAACGTGTTACCTAATATTATTATTAAACATTTCCCACATATAAACTCATTTTAATGCATCTGCAACAGACAAGTTTAAAAATCATTATGACAAAAGAAGAAATATTACATAATGAACAATCTCTTCTTTTCGAAATACATTAAAAAATTATAGTATCATTGATTATAGTTTCCATATTTTTACCAAGATATTTTCAAAGTGGTCTGCTGCATGCATATATGTGCTGTTTATGGGAAAAGGTTAACTTAAATTGTCTCTTTCCTCAGTAGAATACATACAACAAATAAATATGCAGTAGTTTCAAGATATCAATGTTAAAATATTGAAATTCTCTATCAAAGAAAGTATAATTGAGCTGTGCTCCAGGAAAACCAACCTTAACCCTTTCCCTCATATAGACGCTTTCTGACGCCTCTGCAGCAGACAGCTTTTTGAAAACAAAGTGACAAAAGAAGAAATTGCTCAAATCGAGCAATTTCTCCTTTTTGACCCATTGTTTTCCAGGTTATCCATTCAGTTATAGAGATTTTCTATTTTTAAACAAAATTATGTTCAAAGTCGTCTGCTGCAGAATTGTTACAATGTATGAGGGAAAGGATTAACAAAATCATGACACATTATACAGATGCCTGTACATTCATGCTACTGATACAATTACAAATGAAAACTGCTTTAACCCTTCTCCACATACAGCAAATCTGCAGCAGATGACTTTGAAGACATTTAGTAACACTATAGAAAATCTCTATAAAGTATAATTACTGGAAAAAAGCTGAAAAGATTGCAGCAAAAGGAGAAATTGCTCATTTTGAGCAATTTCTGCTTTTGCCACAATGTTTTCAAGAGTTGTCTGTCGCGGATGCATCAAAACGCGGTTGCAGGTAAGAAAGGGTTAACATAAGTTTCTTGAAACTTTGCTATAACTTATTTTTGAACAGTACAGAATATGATGAGACATTCAGATTCCAGACTGATCTGGTTCTATAGAGTTTACAGAGTTTGCAAAATTAATGATGTATGGTTGGTTTTTTTGCAGATCTAAATCAATTAAATAGAGTTGAAAACGTTGAGGCAAACCTCATTTGCTGGAGCTGCACAACAATTCAGCTGGGTTTGGGAAAGGTTTTAATTGACCAATTTCAAAAAAGAAAGCATTCAAAGTCTGAATGGTAGTGCTACATTTTTTGGATCTAATTAAATAAATATATCAAAACAATAGGAATGTTAAAAAACCTGTCCAACCATTATTTCAGTATAGGAGTCCATTCATTTTCTTATATTCAAAGGTGAAAAGGATAGATCCAATTTGTAAAAAATTTAGCGATTTGCTCTGCATACTTTTACCTTGTTTCTGTTTCTTATCAGTATTTTCATTATTATCATATTTAATTAATATTATTTGAATGATTAAAACTATTCTTAAAAAAAATGAAATGAATTAAGTAATCTATCATACACTGTACGTTTACCCTTTCCCCACAAATTTGCAGGCTTACGACTTTGAAAACATTTATACAAATGTGAAAAACATTAAAAAAAATAGTGTAATCCTATATAATAATTATTGAAATTAGTTGAAAACATTGTGGCATAGTTAGAAATTGCCCATACAGAATTTTCCTTTTTGCAGCAGTGTTATCAATAGTCGTCTGCTGCAAATGCATCAAAATGCGTCAACAATGTGTAAACAACAAACAGGTCTAGCAGCGGCAATATAAGTAAATTGTTGAGATAAAACAGTTTATAGCGTTTATCAATTCTACACTTGACATATTTTTCTATTTCTATCCAGATCTTTATGACGCAATTAAAATTTCGATAACAAAAATGCCTCATTTATCTAAACTTCAGTTTATTTCGGTGTTCAGAGATATCATAACGCGACCCGGCTCTGTGTGTAGATTTATTGACCGAATTTTTCATCATGATTTTAACTAGTTTAAGCCGACCCAATTCCTGGCCACTTTCCGTGGGTTCTTTCGTACCAACAGTCTATGAATCGATTATTTAAAAATAAAATAAGATAAAACAAAATTGTTGACAAGTTACGCAATGTTTTGTTCAGTTAAATATAACGTTTAGTAATACGATTAGGCAATCAACTGTAACTTCACGTGAACAGCCGGTGACAACGTCCTTGATCTTGTTCAGTTCTATAAATAGCATATTGTATCATAAAGCGTAGTAAATTCCTTTGATATGTATAAAGTGCTTTACAACAAGTTAGCTCTATTTACGTACTGTAGTAACGTAATCGAATATATTGCTATCGATAGTTCAGTATTCCTCGCTCTACGCCGATTGAATCTGGGATTTCCCCGCGTGGTGGCGCTCCGATGTTATACACCGGTTAACAGCTGATTCACAGCTGATCACGAAGTCCTCACGTAGCTTTCAGAAGCTTGTGCAATGATAAGTATGACGGAAAAAGCCCAATTACTAACTCGATACTATTAAAAATACAAATCTGTTTTATTCTAAGTTCTAAAAAGACACTTTCCTATTTATATTAAGTGAAAAAATGAAGAAAATCGTATCCTAATTTGAAGTGACCGAGATAAAAAAAAAAATTATATTCGGTCAATGTATGCGTCATGAAGGGTTACCTGGTTTAAATGTGTGTCGCCGATCTCTTTCTCTGTATATTTTAATGTAGCATCCTCCTCCGACTCCACACCGCTAAAAGAATCATTCGTGTCCGTGTTGGAATCCATCGCGAGGTTGCCAGACCCAAAGCGGTCTTTGTGCATGAACAGTTTATCCGCATCACTCAGTGCAGAAAGAGCTTTCATTGCAGCAAATCTGTCAATCATATCTTCACCAGAACTGTGCCGGCTCCTCGGAGTGCTAAAACCTGAACTAATAACACGAACCATATTTCCACAATGTTTAAATATTCCAGAATATAAAACCAAATAAAGAATAATAATTGTACAACAGCGATATCTTGTATAAGCCTATATAGCGATACGCTAGTGTTCACGACTGAATCGATTGTGAGTGTAGCTTGTTTAGCGATCAGCTGTAATGTCGGGGCTTCACGAAGTGGCTGCGTGATCCGACACAAATAAAGGGCTTGTATTGGTAAATCGGTAGAGTGCTTGCATCAGCTTTGGTTAGTGGTTCGCTCTCAAGGACGCTAAATGGGTAAATCTGGTGTGGGCTTACGTGTATTTTATTTTTCATAATTTCGCGAAGAAGAATATTCTAGAAATATATACATGATAAAATAAGTGAATTATGTAAAACATATTTGGGATCATTATATATTTTAAACTCGGTTGGTTTTAGTTTCACATGAGAAATCGGCCATTCGAAGTAGGTTCATTGTAATTTAAGATATTATGTAAATAATTGAAAATATGATTTTGAAGCAGGGGGAAAAACATTGCTGTGAAGTGTAAAATTATTCGCGATGAAAAATATAAATAGATTTATAACTTCCGAGAAATAAGGAATCGTTAATTAAATTCCATTAAATTTCCAATTTTTTTTTAAAGACGTATACAAAAAGATGAATCCTAACCATTTTCCTAATCAGAAAAATATAGTATCATCTTTGATTCTAGAACGAAATTTATATAACATGTTGATAAGAATATATTTCAGAGAGAGGGAGAAGGAGAAATTGCTCATAAATTGATGAACATTTGTTCAAAATTAGGTTTTGCAAATGCGCCAGATATCTTCGGTATCAGGGAAAGGGTAAAATGCAATGTAACCCTTTCTCCACAGACGCGTCTGGGCCGACCATTTTTGAATAAAAATCTTGACAAAAGAAGAAATTTATTATTTTGCTACAATGTTTCCAACTCTATTCGATACTTATGAATTCATATCAAAGGTTTTCCAAAGTTTCACCTAGATTTTTTCAAAGTCGTCTGCTGCAGATGTATTATATGCGGGAAATGGTAAATTAAGCGCAATTTAACAATGGGTATGAATCTTTTCCTTAAGTTATTTTAAAAATTATTAAAAACGAAATCATGAAGAACATATACTAGGACAACGAACCTATTAACTCCAAATGTCAATTTTAGGGACGCCCTAAATGACGACATAGATAAGGCTTAAATCAGTCAAAAATTGGCACGCGAAACTAAACACACATACAATATAGAGAGATATATAGATATATACGAATTGTAGCAGGTATTTTCGACTCGAGCGTCCCTTTCGAAAAACCAACCTTAGTTGATCTGTGACAGGTGAATAGTTAGGTCCATGTGTACATCCATTTTGACTAATCCAGATGTTAATTGTATATCAGATGGTTGTTACGAACATATATACATGTATAGCAAACAGTGTAGAACCAGATCAAAGTGCGCAACCGCAGACTATGATCCGGTTATACACTTGTCGGAAATCCGTCATGTCGGTTTTGTGGAGTGTCTCTCATTTGATCTTCAAGTACACATTTGTTTGATTGATTGGTTGGTGTTTTACGCTGCTTTCAACATTTGACGAGTAACATCATGGCGTGTCCTGGGTAAGTCACCAATACTACTGGTTCATTTATCCTGAAACCAGTCAGTATGTCGTATTTTATTTATTTATTGGGGTTTTAAGCCGCTTTCAACAACATTTCAGTTATATCACGGCGACAGTTCACTTATTCATGATCCCTGGGTAAACAAACCAGTACTAGGCTAGAAAATGTGCCTTGCCTAAGGGCACTCCACCATGACCGTAGTGCCGCGACTGGGGATCGAACCCGGGACACCCGGTTTCGAAATCCCCGACGCTAACCACTTGACCACAGCGGATTCCTTCAGTATGTCGTAAAGCTAACCCCGCAACCTTGAGCGCCAAGACGGCAACCATTACTACCCATTTTTAAAGTGTAATTGCGATATAACCCGCGACCTGTCGCACCCGAGGCGGACGCTCTACCCATTAACCATCGGGGCGGTAAAGTAACAATTTGATTCGCTACCCCCTATTTCACACGAAAGCCTATTGTGTTGGTTCTATTTTGAATCGTTTAGGGTACTCTTGTCTTTTAATTTGAACGTTTGATGAATAACTGTTGTAAACTGGAAATCCCAATAAATAACACGTGCAATTTACATGATTGACATGGTCGGCGCGTGTAAAATTTATCTGGATTCCCAACTACAGGGGCGTAGCTCCCATTAGGCACTGTAGGCACGTGCCTACACATTTTTTCTCAAAATGCCCCTAAAATGCAGCTGCGGCAATAGACATCTGCGTAATATATCGACCAGATCAGCCTGCGCTATCCGCGCAGACTGATCCGGCCGACACATTCCGTCTTAGGGGGATAGATGTATATAGCAGTTATTCCTGAAACGGAAAATCCACAGGAGGCGAAACGTGTCTATCCGGGTAGGTGTGGCATGCTTAGGCTGATCCGGGTCGATTCTTTACGCAGAGACCACAATGTTGATTTTCTCACGAGACGGCCTACACATTGGATTATTGCAAAGCTACGCCACTGAACAAGTATTTAACAACTTCATAAGTGAATATTTGGGAGATATGTTCGAATTCTAGATGCATATTCAGACTGATCTATTATAGAACACGAAGATGCATGATGAAAGAGCACTTATGAAACAGGATTAAACCACTTCATTGTAATTTCCTTCACAAACAACAAGTAACTTACCGATCTCGTTAGGTCTAATTACAGATCCAGCATGATGAAATCAATGGTATGTCACAACTGTTTGCAAAATGTCATATTAGTTCCGTTTAAGTGTAATGGATCAACTTATTTGATTTGTCTCCGTTTTTTGTCTCCGTTTTTTTTAAATCAAATGCTTAGATACCAGATCAGACTGCATCTGTGCAAAGTCTATCTGAAAATAAAAGGTTGAAGTCTAAGTATGGTACAGATTAGAAAGGATCGAGACATGGAAAGACATTGTTAATTTGAGTAATTTCTTATTCAGCACAGTGCGTTTACTCCCTTCCGTCGAGCCTTGGTAGTTCAGTCGGTAGCGACGCGGGCTGTCAATCCAAAAGGTTGTTAGTTAGAAACCCCAGCTCGGCCAACATTCTTTCCGACGTTTGACACAAGTCACTGTGACCATGCAGCCGGTTGCTTGAAAAGTATGTTGTGTGGAGTACTGGTGTGAGAAAGCCTGGAAGCACATGTGTAGGTGAACTGGCCGCCGTCATATGACTGTAAACTTGTTGAAAACGGCGTTAAAACCCTAATTAATCAATTGTACCTTTTTTCCCATACAACAAATATGCAGTAGAATATTTTGTAAACATACGTGCAAAAATATTCAGAACCTCAACAAGTGAACGTAAACTTATTTGTATAAAGATGAAATGTTGTGGCAAATGGACTTCTCCTTTTACCACAATATTTTCAAAACATTAAACGAATCCACAGCCGAAGACTTTGAAATCTGCATTGGCATGAGATGTTAGATCAGAGACATATACACACACATGTTTATATGTCTCTGGTTACATGTATGGGGAACGGATCGACGGTACGTGCCTGTTACCACGATGCACATCTTCATGTATTCTAAAAGTTTATGAACCCTTTCCCACATCTGCAGGAGACGCTTTTTGAAAACATTGTGGCAAGAGGAGAAATTACTCACATTGCCTACTTTTAATTAATAGAGAATTTCCCTTTTTTTACCTAAAAGTTTTCGAAGTCGTCTGCTGCAGATTTGTCGTAAGTGGAAACGTTTAAATATTTGTTTACCTATGTTTCGAGCTATCTGCCCTGAAAATGATCGAGTTATGTAGCAAATTTAACGTATTACAAACATGTCACGTGGTATATAGAGTTGAAAACACTTTTGTGGGAAACAGAGAAATACTCATTTCTTTGCAATATTGTTTCGTCTCCCCCTCCCCCCGAACGAATGTTTTTAAATGACAACTGCTGCACAA
This sequence comes from Serripes groenlandicus, assembly GCA_031761405.1. Classification (NCBI taxonomy): domain Eukaryota; kingdom Metazoa; phylum Mollusca; class Bivalvia; order Cardiida; family Cardiidae; genus Serripes; species Serripes groenlandicus. The sequence goes on along the minus strand of JASEVX010000001.1, from coordinate 49,489,316 downwards.
ATGAATCAGATAAAAGCGTTCTTGTTTAATACTTTATTTAAACATATGTTCCATTCTAATTTTTTGAACTATTTAGAAGTGGTGTGAAGGATCTTTAACACAGGGGTAAAGATAGGTCAAATATTTAATCCTATGAGGACAACTGCTGTAGGTTGGTGACCTGGTTTTAAACCTTCATATTAACCCTTCCCATATTAACTCTTTTCCTCATACGACAATTCTTGCAGCAGACGACTTTAAACATATTTTGTCTCTATACTTTTTTTATATATTTTTTATTTTTTGTTGTATACTTTGTTTGTTACGCATGTAACTATGAAATGACGAGGAACACTTGATGTTCAAGTCTAATAATAATAAACGAATTGAGTTGAGTATAATTGAATGGATAATCTAGGACTAAAAGTGGAAAACATTGTGGCAAAAGGAGAAATTGCTCGTTTTGAGCAATTTCTTCTTATGGCACTATGTTTTCAAAAAGCCGTCTGCTGCAGAGGCGTCAGAAAGCGTCTATATGGGGGAAAGGGTTAACACACCTTCAGCTGATAACATTGGAGAACATTTTGACAGCGGGGAAATCTCCCCTTTTCCCACAATGTTTTCAACTTTATTAAAAGATTGAACTTTCAATGCAAGAGCAAATGCCTTATATCTAATATTCAAAATGAAAGCACTTATTAGGACTACCATTACAGCCAAAAATGAAAACGCTTATTAGGACCATCATTACAGCCATTTCACGAAGTAAAAATAATATAATAATAATAAAATAATGCACCACTCTTGCCGAATCGGGAAAATATTTTCGTACTACAAAAAAAAAGTATGGTTTTTGAGCCTGTAAGTAACATGGTTTCGTGTTTTTGGGTTGTTTTTGTTGTTGCTATAGAAGCTAAATATGTTGGTCTTATATTAGTAGGTGGACAGTGACAGAATTCTGATGAAACTGTACGGACGCCAGGACCTTCATTGCTGATTTGTATTACCGGCCTTTGAAATGTTTTTGTTCTGTTTATAATATTTGAACAATTACAGCATATATCGTGTTTTATTTATTTTGCTTCTCGTAAAATTATTACGTTTCAAAATCGAAGTAATCAAATATTTATTTTATTAGATATACAATATTTATGTATGCTAAAATCTATTTTTCTTAACATTATAATTTGGGAAACAATTGGATATTCAGTTATAAGTGTACGATGGCTGTGAAAATGATGTGTAAATGGAATAGGAAATAAACAAAGAGAGTGATTATATTGTTGTGCCACTGGTTTTGGTTTGTGTGTAAAGGGACGGTACTATGTATTATATGAAGTTAATTCCGATATATGCACTAAAACGTTTCCAAGATAAGAGACAGGGGAACGAACCAAAATCTGAATATGAACATCGTCTCTAGCGTTACGGTATATCGGCGTGATACTAATGGGACTTCTACTACAGGACATGTAGACGGAAAGTGGTTGCTCAAGCTCGTCCGAGTCTTCACTGTGCGCATATGCATTTACCCCTTACCAAAGATCTAGACAAGGGGCGTATTGCATGTTCTAAATTCTAGCCCGATGTTGTGGTTACTCACCAGAATCGTCTATATAGGTTTTGCGTTATTAAAAGAGAGAAATTGTGTGTGTGGGGAAAAGCTGAATGCCCTTCCTTTTCTGGACATCTGTCCTTTCTGACCCTATGTTGTGGGTACTCAAAAGAATCGTCTCAGTGAGACAATTCTTTTGAGTACCCACAACATAGTTGTTGCTTTATTAAAAGAGAGAAAATGTGTGTGGGCGGGGCGGGGGGGGGGGGGGGGGGGGAGAATAGCCGAATAGCCTTCCTTTTCTGGACCTCTGCCCCTTTCCGACATACAAAACATCAGCAGACGACTTTTAAATCATTTCGGCAAAAATGTTGAAAAATGCTAGGGCTCAAACCTTGGACCGTTCGGTCCAAAGATGAACCAGAGATACCACCCACGTCTATACCATCCTATAGAAAACGACCGTGATATGCACGTGCAGATGTATCTTCATATCAATTAACAAGGTTTAAAACCAAGGAGGCAGTTAGGGGAAAGAAGCCGTCCATCATACGATGAGCAATGCATACTGTTCTTATTAAGTTTGTGTTTCTGTCAATGTGTTGCTAGGAACTAGTAAACAAATTTAGATGCTGTTATTCATGACCGTTTCAGTCACTGAACACGATGTGCTTACATGATTATGTGAACGACCGATAAACTACATGAGTATGTATTGCATATATATACCAGTACATTTACACTCACTTTCTTGCTTTGTTTGCTTTACTTACTCTATATCTATGTTTAACCAGGGACACTATATTACAATATAGTAATATAGTGTCCCTGGTTAAACATAACCCTTTCCCTCATATAGACGCTTTCTGACGCCTCTGCAGCAGACGGCTTTTTGAAAACATAGCGACAAAAGAAGAAATTTCTCAGAACGCGCAATTTCTCCTTTTGACACAATGTTTTCCACTTTTAGTCATAGGTTATCCATTCAATGATTTTCTATTTTTTGACAAAATATGTTCAGAGTCGTCTTCTGCAGAAGTGTCGTATGAGGGAAAAGGTTAAAACTTAAATCAATTTCTATGTTACATCTGAATTGCAGGTAGAAAATCATGTAAGAATTCGTTGTTTTTATCATTGATAAGACAGGTAATGTGAACTATATGAACTGGATTTTACTCACGGAGAAAAGTATATTTGTAGAAAAAGGGAAGTAACACAAATTCACGATTTACATATTATGCTTTTTATTCAATTTCACAGATATCAGACACATGGCAGCTGAAAAATTACGCCTTGAATAAAGCAGCCAACTAAATTGCCTGTTTTGTGTTATTTTCTTTTATTCTCATTGGATTTTAACCATGTCCCACTTGCAGACGCATTTTGCCCGTCTGCACACTGAGATGGATTTTGAAAACATTGTGAAAAATGGAAAATGGAGAACATTCTTATACGAGCAATTTCTCCTTAAATGTCTCACCAACTATACTCAATAACTGAACATTAATTTATAAAGACTTCTGAGTTTTTCCTAGATGTTTTCAAGGTCGCCTTTTGAAGGGATTCACAGGTTGACAAGGGAAACAATCATGTTCTATCAGTATTGATTTATATTATAAATCTATGAAAGTTATCTCCCATTATCTAAGTACGCAAAAAAAAAGTTAATTCTGCACTAACGGGGAGAATAAATGCATGTGCTTATGATAGTGATAAAACGTCTGTTGGTAGATCTTTGTTGGTTAAGTTATGAACGTGGCTTTCAACAATAGCCCTGTTGTATAACGGCTAATTATTGAACTGAATCATTTTTTTCGCCAACCGCACCTGTCGATAAGTGATAAATTCCGTGCTATTTCTACTGTTTCCCTGATGAAATATTTTCAGAGCCGTTTGCTTTGAAAACATCGAATGGAGAATCGTAACACTTTTCAAACAGGGTACACTTTATGACATTGAGAAGATGCTCCTTTTGGTACAATGTCGCATCTGTAAGTGCTAACCCTTTCCAAATTACGAAACATCTGCAGCAGACGACATAGTTAGCATCTAGAGAAAACAAAGGAAACTCTCTCTTTATATACTTTTGAAAAGTTTAGTTTTAGAATTGAGTTTATTTATAACATTGTGGCAACAGACAAAATTGCTCATAATGAGCAATTTCTCACTTTGCCAAACTAAATTCAAAGCAATCTGCTGCAAATATGCAAAAATACTTCTGCACGGCGGAAAGGGTTAAATGGTGTGTGTGACTCAGCTACGGGAATCGAGTTGTTGAACTGGCATCAGTCAAGACAAGAACACTATAATAACACTTATATTGTAATATAGTGTCCCTGGTCAAGACAAAAACACTTTCCGATTTTCAAAATCAAACTCTTCCCTTTTCATTTTGTCTCGCATTAAATTACCATTATGAAAAGTTTGACAGGTTTTCTGGTATTAAGGTATTTGAAGAAATTCAAACCAGTACATTTCCACCAGGTCCTTCATCTAGATCTGAACTGTTAACTATTAACCTTAAGTGATGTGATATATGTAGTTTATTCTTCTGATTTATGAAATATTTAAAAAAAAAAAAATGAAGTAAAATTTATTAAATTCTTTGTATACTAGAGTTAAACACACATCATGGCAAAAAGATTGATAGTTTGATTGATTGATTGATTGATTTATTTATTTATTTATTTATTTATTTATTAATTAATTGGGGTATATCGCCGTTTTCTACACTATTTCAGTCGAATCACGGCGGTTCACCTTCTCATGTTTTTTCTGGCTTTCTACCAGATACCGGAGCTCTGCGGCTGCAAAAAAAGAGAAATCCTATTTTTTTTTTCAGACGGGCAATGGCACCTACATTTCCATTGTTTATCAAGACAAATGATTTAACGCTTTTAAAGACTTTATGGCAAGGTGATTAACCTTTGCAAAAAAAATACCAATTTTAGTTACAAACGTTTCATGCCAAGCCCTCGAAATGGTGAAAGGTGAATACTGTTCACCATCTAGTCGAGTCCCGGTAGGTCAGTCGGTTAAGACGCGGGCTGTCAATCCAGGGATTGTGAGTTCGAATCCCGGCTCGGTCAACTTTCTTTCTGACGTTTGACAAAAGTCATTGCGACATGCGTCATTCGTCTTCCACCAATGGGCTAAGTCTATGTGGAAAAGCAGCCAGTTGCTTGGGAAGATTGTTGTGTGTAGTGTGTGCGAAAACCAGGAAACATATGAGTAGGTGAACTGGCCGCCGTAATTGTTAAAAACGGTGTTAAACCCCAATCAATCAGTCAATCAATTGTTTACCATCTAGATCATAACCAGTGTTGTAATCCCTAATTCTGAACCACTAACTACAAACAGCATGTAGATCATAACCAGTGTTGTAAACCTTAATTCTGAACCACTAACCACAAACAGCAGCAGACGATGTTTAAACCCGCTATAGGTGTAAGTGAAAGTATTATTATTCGCTGTAAACATTGTGTAAACATTGTGACAGTTGGTGAAATTGCTTATTGTATCACAATGCGTTCAAAAGTAGTCTGATTCGGGTACGAGAACATGCGTCTTAATGTGGGAAGGGGTAGGGTCAAACTTGGTCTGCAGTGGTTGCGGTCCCCAGTCGCGGCACTACGGTCATGGTGGAGTGTCCTTGGGCAAGGTACATTTCCTAGCCTAGAACTGGTTTATTTACCTAGGGATCATGAATAAGTGAACTGTTGCCGTGATATAACTGAACTAATGTTGAAAGCGGCAAAACCCCAATAAAACAAAACCTTATATGAGTCTCTCTCTCTCTCTCTCTCTCTCTCTCTCTCTCTCTCTCTCTCTCTCTCTCTCTCTCTCTCTCTCTCTCTGTCTCTCTCTCTCTCTCTCTCTCTCTCTCTCTCTCTCTCTCTCTCTCTCTCTCTCTCTCTCTCTCTCTCTCTCTCTCCTCTCTCTCTCTCTCTCTCTCTCTCTTTTGTCACAATGTTTTCAACTTTATTTTATAATTTGTTTGTCATTTTGTATGAGGGAAAGGGTTTTAAAGGGTTATAGAGACGGCTGGCGTAAATTTGCATATGAAAGGGTATTTCACAAGGATTGTGCAATTCAATATCGTATATCCCAATTCGTGCCTCATACGTTAATTTATATTCATTCTGTTAGCATGTTTTCACTACGCTATTTCCAGGGCCCATCTCTCAAAAATATTATGCTAACGTGGCCTACAAATTGAGTTCACTTAAAGGTTTCTGATTGACGCATTCTTAACACTGACTTAATGCTCCACTCATGTAATTTCTTGGTTTGTTGCATCAGAAAAAAACAATCTAGGTTATTGTTTACTTTGCCATATTTTAAGGACACGTATGCATACATGGAGCTGTCAGACGAAGCGAATGTCTTTTCTATATTCCAGGGCCGCTATAATGTTTGTTCATTTTTCGGGTGATTTTGAATTCAAACAGTCACAAATTTATTTATTTAATTTTCGTAATGCTGACATTTGTCATCAAAGTCTAGACGGGGCGAAAGCATTATACGTTGCCATGTAAACAATGCCAGATACAGACAATCTTTCATCGATCGACCGGCTTATGAATATGCAAATGAACTCCATGTGATTCATTCCCACATGACCGTGAATACGCATGCTCACCTGATTACGAGGGTATTTCCAATACGGCTAAAAATAGAGATTAGCAACTCTTGTAACTCGATGCTTGTTGCGATTGATGAAGTGGGGAGAACTCAGTCTGCACCTCCGGGATACGGCAATATAAGATGATCGGCCCATTCCATGCAGTTGACTTTTGACGCGTCTGCAGCAGACGACTTTTGAAAACATTATAACAAAATTTGCTCAAAACGAGCAATTTCTCCTTTTGCCAAAAAGTTTTCAACTCTGTTCAAATATTAAAATACACTTTATTTTAAAGATTATTTTCTATATTCTAATTTGACTAGATATTTCCTACGTCTGCTGCATATTTGTAAGTGGGAAATGGTTAAAAGATGATGAAATCACTCGCGTTAATTTAGAATAATGATTATATATAAGTCACTTTAAATGATTTACGCGAGATTTTTTTATAGTCGAAATATCCGTAATGAGAAGACTATATAAGATCGGAATGAACAATCTCATCTGCACCTGAGTTTGTGTTTGAACTCGTTTTGGCAATAACAGGAATTGACCTTAATAAGTATGTTGTTCTATTCTCAAAGTGTATGTAATTGTCATCAAATGAAATCTGGAAATATTTAATTCGTCGTCTGCTGCATATTTGTTATATGTTGAAAATGGTAAATCTGCTTTAGATGTGTAAAAGGGTTGGGAAGGGATAATTAATGAATCAACTTTAACGCAATTACGATGGTCGGGTTTCTCCAGTTTCCGCCGTAGCCGAGCGGAACTAGTTCGAAGAATTAGAACCGGGCGTCCCAGGTTCGATCCACAGACGCAGCGATCATGATGAATTGCCATTGAGTTCGGCATATTTCCTAGCATAGTAATGGTTTGTTTACCCAGGAATCTTGAAAAAACGAACTGTCGCCGTGATATAACTAAAATAATGTTGGAAACGGCGTAAATAAACCCAATAAAACAAACCAATTTCTGTAGAACAACACTTTACCTATTGCTGTATATAGAGAGGTTATTTACGTTTATGAATTTCTTACTTTTCCCCTTACAAATAAAATGTTTGACATTTAAAGTATTTTTGGTAATAGAGAACTTACTAAAAATGGAGCAATAGTCTTTTTCCTTCAATGTTTGCAACTCTTTATCAGAAGTGTGTTTTCAATATTCCGAACTTTACAAGGGGGGGAAATCAGATGTTCATTCAAAAGATAGATTATCAGGGCAATAGTTAGAATAATCATTTCAAGATCATTATAGTGAACCTCGAGATAGTTGAAGTATACAGGAGTGTCAATATTTCGTAAACGTTTAACATTTAACCCTTTCAATGCTGAATTCTTAAAATGGACTTTTCCAGCTATTTCATTGGGAGAGTCTATAGCAAAATTAATTTGGAAATACGAAGTTAAACATATTGAGTTGAGAAGCCAATAGTATAGTGCCTGGTCTTGGTTTATTCTGGTGGCAAAGGCTTCACATAATGTTGGTTGCAGCGTTCAAAGTGTTAATGAATCTCTTTCCCTTATTCAATATTGTATTCACGGGTCTAAAATACACACACAAGGAGTGGCCAAACTATTTAATAAGCGCGTCATGTAAACAAATACATTTAACCCTTTCCGACATACAGACGCGTTATAACGCCTTTGCTACAGACCACTTTTGAAAACATTCTGACAAAAGGAGAATTTACTCATAATTGCCACACTGTTTACAACTATACTCAACAATTATATTTTCATTTATAGAGATTGTTCATATTTTTTGCCAAGCCGTGTATTCAAAGTCGTCTGTTGCAGATTCGTTGTATATATGGGAAAGGGTTCGGTAAAGAACCACGAAGATTTCTTCACAATCAACATTTTTACATTCATTTTCATACAGATTTAAAAACAACTTCAATTTAGTAAAAAGCAAACTACTTTTCCTTATTTTCACAAAAGCATTTTCTTAAAGCCGTCTGCTGCAAAGTAGTCAAATATCATCTAAAAATGATTTGAAGACAAGTCTAGCTCAGTCATTTTCCACATACAGACGCTACCTGACGCCTCTGATTGAAGCTTTGATTCACACAAAAATGATTGGCTTTTTCAGCACACGACTTTTAAAAACACTATGACAAAAGAAGCTCATAACTATTTTCAGTAATACGAATTTCGATTTGAGATGTTTTCCATAGTTTCACCCTGTATGTTTAAAGCCGTCTGCTGCAGATTTGCTGTATGTGGGAAAGGGTTTACATAAGCAATCGTACATCGTTGTCCAGTTCATCTCCGAGACTATGGGTCGATCGATTTACCGAGCGTTCCCTGTATAACAAGGCCATCCGTGACTCACGGTAATCTGGTCAGTGATGAGGTGTGATGGAAATACGTATTTATTGATGCTGTTACCAGGCACATATCTATAGAACCCAATCACGTCCAACTATTTCCTTTAACCCTTTCCCTCATATAGACTCTGCAGCAGACGGCTTTTTCAAAACATAGTGACAAAAGAAGAAATTGCACAAAACGTGCAATTTCTCCTTTTGCCACAATGTTTTCCACTTTTAGTCACAGGTTATCCATTCAATTATAGAAATTTTCCATTTTTTGACAAAATATGTTCAAAGTCGTCTGCTGCAGATTTCTTGTATGTGGGAAAGGGTTGAACCTTTCCCATCTGCAGCAGACGGCTTGAATATATATCTCGGTAAAAATATGGAAAAGTCTCTATTAATTAAAGTATACTTATTGAATAGACTTGAACTCACTGTGGCAATTGCTTGTTATGAGCAATTTCTCAATTTGTCACATTGTTTTCGAAAGTCACCTGCTTTATAAGCGTCAGAAAGCGCCTGTATGTGGGAAACAGACTTAAACACCTTTGCACAAAAGGTCATTTGGCAAGTATTATCTCATGATTGTGGGGTAGCGGACGAACAATTTCTCCTTTTCCAACAACGTTTTCCAAGAATAAATGTATCATTATGATTTATTTCCCACCTATTATGATATCAAGACTTCCCTTGCTGTTGTGACGTCTATCAATTAGTCTGTGCAAAAAGGTTAATGTTTTTTTGTTTTGTTTTAGAACAGTGTCCAACCATTAATATAGCTTTTCACAATGTCCATATTTTAACAAGTTTTTTAACGAAATCTTATATTGATGACATCTGACAATCGGAAAACCATTATGATTTCCAAATATAGATCTTGATATCAAGAAACAGGTCATAGAGACAAATGTAGATCTTGATATCAAGAAACTGGTCACAAGATACAAATATAGATCTTAATATCAAGAACTGGTCATAGAGACAAATGTAGTTTAAACTTATTTATCTTACGTCGATTGCGAAAAAAGCTTTCAGCTTATATTAATCACGGTCGATGTCTGCTTCATGGAAAACTTAACCAGTACTCGCGCCGTATGATCTATGTAGATCTTGAAATCAAGAAACTGGTCACAGATACAAATATAGATCTTGATATCAAGAAACTGGTCACAGAGACAAATGTAGATTTTGATATCAAGTATTAGTAACTGGTGGAATAGGCAATCACAGATATTAACATTAAGTAACTGGTCTCAAAGGTATAGGCATATCTTAATATCAAGAAACAATGCACATAGACAAATGCAGATTCTGGTGACAGAGGTTTTTCTGGTCATGGAGGCAAGGACATATCTTTATATCTAGTTTCTGGTCAGGGAGGCAAGGACAACTCTTTATATCTAGTTTCTGGTCATGGAGGCAAGGAAAAATCTTTATATCTAGTTTCTGGTCATGGAGTCAAGCACATATCTTTATATCTAGTTTCTGGTCATGGAGGCGAGGACAAATCTTTATATCTAGTTTCTGGTAATGGAGGAGAGGACAAATCTTAATATCTAGTTTCTGGTCATGGAGGCAAGGACAAATCTTTATATCTAGTTTCTGGTCATGGAGGCAAAGACATATCTGTATGTCCAGTTACTGGTCACAGAGGCGAGGATAGATCTTTATATCTAGTTTCTGGTCAGGGAGGCAAGGACAAATCTTGATATCTAGTTTCTGGTCAGGGAGGCAAGGACAAATCTTTATATCTAGTTTCTGGTCATGGAGGCGAGGACAACTCTTTATATCTAGTTTCTGGTAATGGAGTCAAGGACATATCTTTATATCTAGTTTCTGGTCAGGGAGGCAAGGACAAATCTTTATATCTAGTTTCTGGTCATGGAGGCGAGAACAACTCTTTATATCTAGTTTCTGGTCATGGAGGCAATGACATATCTTTATATCTAGTGACTGGTCGCAGAAGCAAGGTCATATCTTTATATCTAGTCTCTGGTCACATAGGCGAGGACATATCTTTATATCTAGTCTGGTCGCAGAGGCAAGGACACATCGTCATATACAGTTACTGGTCACATAGGCGAGGACATATCTTTACATCTATTTGCTGGTCATGGAGACAAGGACAGATCTTTATATCTAGTCACTGGTCTCAGAGGCAAGGACAGATTCTTTATATCTAGTTACTTGTCGCAGAGGCGAAGACAGAACTTCATTTAAAGTCACTGGTCACAGAGGCAAGGACAGATATTTTTATCTAGTTACTGGTCATGAGGCGAGAACAGATCTTTATATCTAATTACTGGTCACAGAGGCAAGGACATATCTTCATATCTTGTTACTGGCCGCAGATGCAAGGACAGATCTTCATATTTAATTACTGGTCACAGAGGCAAGGACAGATCTTCATATCTAGTTACTGGTCGCAGATGCAAGGACAGATCTTCATATTTAATTACTGGTCACAGAGGCAAGGACAGATCTTCATATCTAGTTACTGGTCGCATATGCAAGAACAGATCTTCATATCTAGTTACTGGTCACAAAGGCAATGTCAGATCTTCATATCTAGTTACTGGTCACAGAGGCAATGACAGATCTTCATATCTAGTAACTGGTCACAGAGGCAAGGACAGATCTTCATATCTAGTTACTGGTCGCAGAGGCAAGGACAGATCTTCATATCTTATTCCTGGTCACAGAGGCAAGGACATATCATTATTTATAGTCACTAGTCACAGAGGCGGGGACAGATCTTCATATCTAATTACTGTTCACAGAGGCGAGGACAGATCTTCATATCTGGTAGCTGGTCATGGAGGCAAGGCAAATCTTAATATCTAGTTCTTTACATCTAGTGTCTGATCACATAGGCGAGGACATATCTTTATATCTAGTCTGGTTGCAGAGGCAAGGACATATCGTCATATACAGTTACTGGTCACATAGGCGAGGACATATCTTTACATTTAGTTGCTGGTCATGGAGGCAAGGACAGATCTTTATATCTAGTTACTGGTAGCAGAGGTTTTGACATATCTTTATTTTAGCTTACTGGTAAGGAGAGATTTTATATCAAGTTACTGCTCATGGAGGCAAGACAGATCTTCACACAAAGTTGCTGGTTTCTGTCCAAGCAGAGGAGATGACAGATCTTTATATCTAGTTACTGGTCACAAGGGTGAGGAGAGATCTTTATATAAAGTAACTGGTCGCAGGGGCGAGGAGAAAACTTGATATCAAGTAAATGGTCCCAAAGGCGGAAACAGATATTCATATAAAGTTACTGGTTGTAGGTGCCAGGACGGATTTCAGGTTATTAACTGTTTGCAAACGTGCTTAACTCAAACAAAAGTGGAGCAATATATGAAAATATTAAACAGGATAGATTTTGATTTTTTATTATCTTTTCTTAACAAATATAAACATTACAATATCCATATCAAAAATCTAGTTAATTACTAGTTTAACAACAAACTTAAGTTTTAACTTGGCCATTTTATATACATAACAGTCAAAATAAAATGAGCTCTTTGCAACATACCGAGGGCTTGGTGTGAAACGGTTGTAACTAAAAACCTATTTTGAAAACCCTAGTTTAGGGGCAATTTTGACCCCTTTGTAAACAATATAAAATTTAGGTGCCATTGCTCAGAACGAGCAATGGCACCTAAATTTCCATTGTTTACCAAGAAAAATGATTTAACGCTTATAAAGACTTTATGTCGAGGTGACTAACCTTGGTAAAAAAATACCGATTTGAGTTACAACCGTTTCACGCCAAGCCCTCGATACAGACTCATTTGGACGCATCTGCAGCAGACAAACTTTTTAAAGCATTGTGGCTCATAATCATAATTTTTACTCCTTTTGCCACAATGATTTCAACTCTTCTGAATTATTATTCATTCAACTACAGAGATTTTCAATATTTTGACCAAGATATGGTCAAAGATGTCTCTGGCAGATGTGCTGTATGTTGCAAAGCTAACATAAATTAAAATAAGTGTGACTGGTGGTTTTGTGGAAAGGTTATTTACTGGTATAACTAAAGTAATTTAACCCTTTCCCACATACCACAAATTTGCAGCAGATAACTTTGAAAACATCAAAGCAAATATATGGAAAATCTCTATAAATGAGAGGGTAAGCATTGAATGAAGTTGAAGACTTTGTGGCAAGAATCAAAATTTGCTCATGATGATCAAGGTATTTCTCCTATTGCAATATGTGACTATATGGTACTGTTTCATATTTTTTTTCAACACATTTTAAAGCATTTGCAGTCAACTTTTGAAAACATTGTGGCAAAATGAGAAATTACTCAAAACAAGCAATTTCTCCTTTTGCCACAATGTTTTCCACTTTAAGTCATAAGTTATACCTTCATTTATAGAGGTTTTCAATCTTTTTTCCTAAATTTTTCAAATTCATCTGCTGCAGATTTGTTGTATGTGGGTTAGGGTTATACTTGTATCAACAAGACAAAAACTTACCAATATAAATGAATTGACTAGGAAACGGTCAAAGAATTCTCTACTTTATATGAACATTTCACAGGTGAAGTGGCTTTGGCCATTTTATTTTGATTATCTACACAACATAAAACTTTTATTTGCCTGAATCCATCTGGATATATATGTGTATTATCGCATGTACACAGATACTTTCAACCGGGATTCAAACAAATGCGTAACATGTACATAACAAGTCCTATCAGTGTCTAATACAACAAGTCAACACTCTTTTACAGTTACATTAGGTTACTTTTACCTTGAGAAACCACCTCTCCACTTTTTAACCCTTTCTGGTTAGTGGAAAACACTGTCAGTTACCGACTGCTAAACAAATACTAGACCTGTGGCTTTTTGGGAAATTCTAAAGAAAACTGCCAAAAAGAAAGATTTGCTTGATTAACCCTTTCCCTCATACGACAATTCTGCAACAGACGACTCTGAACATATTTTGTCAACAAATTAGAAAATCTGTATAATTGAATGAATTTTATAACCTATGACTAAAAGTGGAAAACATTGTGGCAAAAGGAGAATTTTCTCATTTTGAGCTATCTCTTCTTTTGTCACTATGTTTTCAAAAAGCTGTCTGCAGCAGAGGCGTCAAAAAGTGTCTATATGAGGAAAAGTGTTAATTAAGAGAATCTCAAATTTCATACATTACACCTCTCTGCAATATGACCCCAAATACCCTGATAGACATCAGTTAGACATCTCTATATGAAGTAGATCATTTTTGAAAAGAGATGATCAAACTACGAACAATAGACTCGACCCTTTCCCACATGTAGATCCATTTTGACGCATCTGCAGCATCCAACATTTGAAAACAGTGTGGCAAATGAGGAAACTGCTCACAATGGGCAATTTCTCTATTTCCCACAATATTTTCATATTATAGAGAATAACAATATTTTCATATTATAGAGAATAACAATATTTTCATATTATAGAGAATAACAATATTTTCATATTATAGAGAATAACAATATTTTCATATTATAGAGAATAACAATATTTTCATATTATAGAGAATAACAATATTTTGCACAGATCTTTTCCAAGTGGTCTCCTGCAGATTTTTTTATAAGTGGGAAAGGGTTAAAGATGCTTAAATGAGCAAAATCAAAAAATAGTTTTAGCAAAAACAAGTAAATTATTTGTGACCATGTGACACTTGGCAACATTTCAACAAAGGACAACTTAACGGCCTAGTTAGGCTATTATAGTTCCTATTCAAAGTATAACCATTTTTTTTTCTAAACTTTGTAAAGGTGGTTTTTTTTTTGAAAGGGGTGTTTTTTCTTAAAGGTAATACAATGCTGATAATTGATATGATTAAGTATTGAGACAACAAATAAAAACCAGCCAATGTGTATTCAAAGTACCTGACACCTGACCTCCATAAGGTGTTTCAACCATGATAATTGAAGTAAAAATTTAGCTATGCTCAAGGAAAACCTTATGGCAAAAGGAGAAATTACTCATCATAAGTAATTTCTACTTTTGCCAAAATGTTTAAAAAAACTCGTCTGCTTCGATGTCCCAAAAAGTGTCTTGCATGTGGTAAAAGGTTAATCTCTTTGGTCATGGTATGTGTACACATGTATATCATCAGTTTCACCAGTTCCCACACATAGATGCAAAAGGAGAAATTGCTCATTATCTCCTTTTGTCACAAAATTTTCAACTTTTTCCAATAACTTTAATTTTGTTTATAGAGATTGTCTATATTTATGCCTACCGGTAGTTATTTTCAAAGTCGCCTGCTGCAGATTTGTATGTGAGAAAGTGTTAATTATTTTATTAAACATTTATGAATTTAGACCTTTTCCAATCCATCAACCTTGGAAATTGATAAATGGTTGATTAAACTGATATACATGTATATTATAGATATGTCAGGATTATTAACATCAAGTCAACAAGAATGCATGGGTAGCATGAAAACATATTTGTCTTCTAATTTCTTCTTTAACCCATTCCAACGTACAACAAATCTGCAGCAGACAACTTTGAAAACATACCGAAAAAAATTGGAAACTCTTCTTTAAATGAAAGTAAAATTATTGACCAGAGTTGAAAACATAATGACAAAAGGAGAAATTGCTTGTTTTGAGCAATTTCTTCATTTGTTGCCATGTTTTCAAAAAGCCGTCTGCTGCCAGTCTTGAAAACATTGTGGTACAAAGAGAAATTGCTCATCGCAGGCGTCAGAAAGCGTCTATATGAGGGAAAGAGTTAACCCCCAACTAGCAGACAAGTCTTGATGCATCTGCAGCGGACAAGTAATCTGCTCATCTTGCCACAATGTTTTAACCCTTTCCCTCATATGACAATTCTGCAGCAGATGACTTTGAACATATTTTGTCAAAAAATAGAAAATCTCTATAATTGAATGGATAACCTATGATAAGTGGAAAACATTATGGCAAAAGGAGAAATTGCTCATTTTGAGCAATTTCTTCTTTTGTCACTATGTTTTTCAAAAAGCTGTCTGTTGCAGAGGCGTCAGAAAGCGTCTATATGAGGGAAAGGGTTAAACTCTATTCAAACTCTGTTTTACTTTCCTTTACAACTCATTATCAATTTTTTGACAATACGGTTTCAAAAGTTTGTCAACTGTTGGAAAGGGTTAAAATGTTTTGGCAAAAACTTCATGATTGCCCTAAAATGGTAAATCAATAATCCATGAAAAAGATTAACAAGTGTATTATAGATATGTCATGATGATCTGCATCAAATTAGCAAGACTTAGTCATGGGAGGCATCATATATATATATTTTGCTAATTTCATCATCAACCCTTTACCACATATAGATGCTTTCAGACTGCAGCAGACTACTTTTGAAAACATTGTGACAAAAAGACAAATTACTCAACAAGCAATTTCTTCTTTTGCCACAACATTTTCAACTCTTTACACTATTTAAACCTTCATTTTTAGAGAGTTTCTGTGTTTTTGCTGATATTCTTTTTAAGTTGTCTGCTGCAGATTTGTTGTATGTGGGAAAGGTTTAAATTTTGTTTGGCTAATTCTGTAGTATTGCCCTTTACTTATAAATGGTGGATTAGTGCTTTACACTAAAACACGTTCTTGTCTATGAGTCAAATTAATGGTCTCATAATATTTTAACTTCCATCCTCCACATCAATGACTATTGGTATATTTCTAATAAGTTAACCCTTTCCCTCATATAGACGCTTTCTTACGCCACTGCAGCAGACAACTTTTTGAAAACATGTCGACAAAAGAAGAAATTGCTCAAAACTATCAATTTCTCCTTTTGTCACCATGTTTTCAACTCTGTTCACTCATTGTACTCTCATTTAAAGAGAGTTTTCATTTTCTTTCGGGTATGTTTTCAAAGTCATCTGTTGCAGAATTGTTTAATGTTGGAAAGGGTTACAAAATTAATGTTTTAATACATTATAACAGTACAAACAGTTGTTTCTGTGAAGTGTCTACAAATACGAGGTTCACTGAACATTTTGTTTATTTTTAAACGCTTTCCCACTTGAAGACACAATTTTCCACATTTGCAGCAGATGACATTTGCCACATTTCAAAATCTATTCAATAAATCATACTTATACTTTAACCCTTTCCCTCATATAGACGCTTTCTGAGACCACTGCAGCAGACAGCTTTTTAAAAACATAGTGACAAAAGAAGAAATTGCTCAAAATTTCTCACAATGTTTTCCACTTTTAGTCATAGGTTATCCATTCAATTATAGAGATTTTCTATCTTTTGACAAAATATGTTCAAAGTTGTCTGCTGCAGATATGTCGTATGAGGGAAAGGGTTAAAAATGTGATTTTCCACATTTTTGGATTGATATTTTCAAAGTCGTCGTCTGCTGCAGATTCTTTCTATTTGGAAAAGATTTTATAAATATATAAACTTTTGGTTGATAGAAATATAACTCTCAAACAATACCTTCACATTTTGTCTAAGCACTTAGTTTTATTCAACAAAACAATAGACACACAAACTGTACTGTTTTCTTGAATCACTTTGTAACCATTTTTTAAACAAAATGGGCGATTCAAGTCACTTACATTGTTCATTCAGCCTGTGAACTAAGTCACATGACACGTCGGACAGTCAATTGACATTTCAGGGGTCCATGTCGACAGGTTTTTTGGTTTTCTGTTCATCTACCAATATGACATCATGAGATTCTCAGTTTGGCTTTCATCACTGGACAGACATCACCATGAATTTGGAGGATGTCCATCAGGTGGTCTCGCTCTTTTATCAACTGTTTAATCTCCAATTTGTATTTGGACTGTTCTTTCGCAAGAATTTTGGTCTCCTGAAAATATTATGTTAATAATATTATGTATGTGCTTGATTACCGTACTTCGTATTTTTGTTGACACTTTGGTGCTTCCAGAAGCCCAAGATACTGAGGAAATGACCAGAAATGAATAACGGATTTCAACATTTTCCCACTTAACCCTTTCCCTCATACGACAATTTTGCAGCAGACGACTTTGAACGTATTTTGTCAAAACATAGAAAATCTCCATAATTGAATGGATAACCTATGACTAAAAGTGGAAAACATTGTGGCAAAAGGAGAAATTGCACGTTTTGTGCAATTTCTTCTTTTGTCACTATGTTTTCAAAAAGCCGTCTGCTGCAGAGGCGTCTGAAAGCGTCTATATGAGGGAAAGGGTTAAAAACAAATCTGCAGCAGAACTGACAGTTATGTTAGATATAATATCTATGTTTCATTTTCTTCCTTCTATTTTGTAAGTCCTAGTTTAACCCTTTCCCTCATACAACAATTCTGCAGCAGACGACTTTGATCATATTTTGTCAAAAAATAGGAAAACATTGTGTCAAAAAGAAGAAATTGTTTGTTTTAAGCAATTTCTTCTTTTGTCACTTTGTTTTCAAAAAGCCGTCTGCTGCAGAGGTGTTAGAAAGCGTCTATATGAGGGAAAGGGTTAACCTTTCTCCACATAAAACAAACATGCAGCAGATGATTATGAAAACATTGAGGCAAAAGGAGACATTACTCATTATGAGCAATTTGACTCTTGCCACAATGTTTCCAATAGTCGTCTGCTGTATCAAAGTGCGCCTGTATGTGTGGGAAAGGCTTCATCACATGTAGTCAACAGTTTTAACCCTTTCCCTCATATAGACGATTTCCGACGCCTCTTCTGCAGACGGCTTTTGAAAACATAGTGACAAAAGAAGAAATTGCTCAAAACGAGCAATTTCTTCTTTTGCCACAATGTTTTTCACTTTTAGTTATAGGTTATCCATGCAATTATAGAGATTTTTTATTGTTTGACAAAATATGTTCAAAGTCGTCTGCTGCAGAATTGTCGTATGAGGGGAAGGGTTAATCATTAATCCTGTTGCCACCTGCCAATGCAAGTTGATGCTTTAACAGCATATGACATTTGAAAACATTGTTGCAAGTGAGGATGTCATCTATATGTGGGGAAAGGGTTAGGTTTTTGATTGGTCTA
This sequence comes from Serripes groenlandicus, assembly GCA_031761405.1. Lineage (NCBI taxonomy): Eukaryota > Metazoa > Mollusca > Bivalvia > Cardiida > Cardiidae > Serripes > Serripes groenlandicus. Next base: position 49,470,821 of record JASEVX010000001.1, on the reverse strand, counting down.
AGAACCTAGAAAATAATGGGGAATGAATATTGTTATTATCTTTGATATTATCAAGATCAACTTACGTCTTCCAGTACATCTGCAACTGCTCTTTTCTTGCTTCTACACTTCTGAGCTGCCATCTTATTTCTTTCCCGTTTTTCCATTCTTCTCTCTTCTTCCTCTGCAGTCAGCTAGAAGTACAGAGAGGAAACATTGATACGTAACACCAACTACATAATGACAACATAACAAGTTATTCTTGGGGGGAAAAAAATGGAAAAGGAAGATTTTAGCACAAACTTTTTCTGATATTAAAATGTTTATGTTTAAGTTTTATGAATTTTAAAACCAGATTACAAAAAAGCTCAAATTAACAGTGTAACTGGGAAATATCTGATGAAAATCTTGTAGCGTTTGGTACATTTAGCATTTTGACGCATCTGCAGCAGCGACTTTTGAAAACATCGTGAAAAAAGAAGAAATTGCTCAAAACAAGCATTTTCTCCTTTTGCAACATTGTTTTCAATAATTTTCAATAATCATATCTACAATTATAGAGATCTTCCAAAGTCGCCTGCTGCAGGCTTTCTGTATGTGGAAAGTTAAGATACTAGGATTAAAGAACCTACCATTTCAGGGGGAGGAGGTAGGAATTCAACTTTAATTTCCTCTTTGCCCTCCTTTCTTCTCTTTTCCAGGATGGATAATTTGAGTCCGTTGCGAAGAAATGATGGTATGTGTGTTGACACTGAATCCATGGACGATGCAGTGTCAGGCGTTGGTGGAGGTAGAGATTCTGTGTACGAGCCCGAGTATGATGAACTCGGGCTGAATGGCGTGGATGGGGATGTTGGTGGTATTTCTGTGTCGAGCATGAATTCGTCTGACCCGAGTAATGTCTGAAAACTGTCATTTCCGATGTATGGTGGGTATTGGAATACAAGCTGCTCGTGTTGTTGTGACCCTGAGGTAGATGGTGTCTGACCAATGTCTGAGGAGGCATCTGTAATAACTTCCTCAATTGGTACACAATTGTCATCTGCTGAAAGGGTGAAAAAATCATTATATATAACTTATGAGCTCTAGATAGGGACATATTTCATTTTGTTAAATTGTTATTTTGAAAAATTTGTGACAAAAGGAGAAATCGGTCAAAACAAGCAATTTCTCATTTTGCCACAATGCTTTTTTCAATGATATGCCTTCATGTTTTGAACTAAATGTTTTCAATGACTTTTGATGCAGATTTGTTGTATGTAGGAAGGGCAGGGCCTGCGCAAGTTTAAAATGTTTTCGACATCGTTTTCGCCAAATTCGAAAAGTTTTCGCCACTTTTTGGAAATGTGAGCCAAATAATTTGCCAATGGAAAACAAATATTTCGCAAATTATTTCCTTTGTTTGCCCTTTTAATTATAAAGTTTAAATTTTTTAATTACCTAAAAAAGCATCCTCTATAAAATTAGGCGCCAGTGTTATATCACTGTTGTCAAAGATGTCATCGATATTGAGTTGTTGGTCTAACTCCCTGTGGCTTGGGATGTAAATGTTTAATCCTCCATCGTCAGATACTGTGCCGGCTTTATCTCCGAAGATTATATCAAGAAAATCTATTTGATTGGTCATCACCATTTTGTCTGGAAAAATAAATGAGTTTTTTTTTTAAAAGATTGATACACATGTAATTGGAATCAACAAACTACAGTGTTTGATTGATTTAATAACTTAATTGATTGGTTTAACCCTTTCCCACATACAACAATTCTGCAGCAGACGAAAAATAGAATATCTATATAATTGAATGGATAACCTAAACCTAAAAGGAAAATTGCTCATTTTGAGCAATTTCTTCTTTTGTCACTATGTTCTCAAAAAGCCATCTGCTGCAGAGGCGTCATAAAGTGTATATATGAGGGAAAGGTTTAATAATTTGATAAATTAACTTTTTGCCACTTGACGCATTTTGACAAATCTGCAGCAGTTGACACTAGAAAATATTGTGACAAAAGGAGAAAATTTCTTATGATGAGAATATCTTTTTTCACAATGTTTTCAGCATCATTCAATAGTAGTACTCTCATTTATGCAGATTTACCATCGAACATGGTAGTGTCATCTCTTTCTTCTTAACAACTCTTTTGGAGAAAAATAAACAAGACTCTCGTGTTTTAGTGTATCTTTCATAGGGCGGTTCTATTCTCTTCCATTCAATTCCTTCCCGTCATGCATCTCGCAATAGCTCTACTTGTTAATTTAAAGTTTATTATGCGGTCGTGCATATAACAATATAAATACTCTTAAAAGTGTTAATCGTGATTCTATATAGATTAACAATAGAATCACGGTGTAGATGTAGCCTGTAAAATCGCTGACGCAGCGAATATCGCAGTCAATATATCTGGAAACTATTAATCGATTTCTCGATGTTTATTATTCTTTGTTATTGAGACTTGTCATTGAAACGGAACTGTTTACAAACATAACCTAGTTTCCGCATAGTGATCAGAGGTTCAGATAAGGAGGGGTATTCAGCGCTCTTTTCCTCACAATTTCTCTCTTATTTTTAAAGCAAACCCTATGTCGTGGGTATTCAAAAGAATCGTCTCACTGAGATAATTCTGTTGAGTATCCACAACATAGGGTAAGATGGTCAAATAAGGATTTTAGAACATGCAGAACGCCCCTAATCTAGAGCTCTGGTGATATTGGCTTACTTTGACTCGTCGACATTTCCTCATTAATGTTAATATTGTTTTAAACGGAAGACAAAGAATTATTTTAGAAAAATTCACTATTAATGTGGTCTGGTTACAATGCCTGACAGACTCTCACTGAACGAGAAAATATATATTCAGACCGATCCTGTTTTATTTATGCGGCAAGCGACAGTCTAAAAGTAGCTTGCCCCGCCCAATGACATCATTGCGCATGCGCACTGTGATTATTATTTGGAAACCCCCTAATTATCAATCCATGTCAACCGCATTCCACGATGGCGGAATATTTTCCATGTAGCTTTCGGCGAGAGTTTTTTCTTTAGTAAAATAACGGTATGAAACACAGAGACAACTTTTATAATATCGCAATATAAGAAATACAAACTGTTTAATAAGAATAAGAGATAAACTATTCATGTCAATCGCGTCAAATGAAAATAAGTGACTTTCTTCGTACGTCCTGGCCTACATATATTATATTGCATTCGTGCATGAGTATCCCATATCTTTTTTAATGATTTAAAATGAACAAGAAAACTTCTTTGTTTTTAGCTAATTTACCAAGACAACTTTTATTATTGCTCAAGGGTATTTAAATGCAAGTTGTTGAACTTGAGTGAACATTTTTAGCAACACCGACATCCATGCACTATTGAAACGCTGCTGATTCTGGAAAGACATAACTAGCCCGTTAAAGCGAATGTGTACGATATATACACACATGAGTTTATGATCTTATTGCCTCTGCATGACACGATCATATATAGTTAAATAGGCACACATCGAATGGGATTAGTAAGGGTTTTTTTCTTTTCGTTTTTGTCTAACATACATCTAGGACTAAATTACATGTAGACGGATAGAGAAGGCTCTAGTAGGACTATTCGGGAGAAAAAGGTTCGCCAGAATCTTCACTGTACGCAGTTGCAGTAAGACCTAAATCGCTGGTAGCAGCACATATGTATGCATATGTGCAATACAATAATATGTCAAATTAAGTTTCAATTCTGGATTTATTTGAGATTTGAGAATCAACTAAAACATTTTTAATCAAATCGAGATTTATATTAGCTCACATGGCAAGGAAAACATTTGAAAAAAGTTCTACAAATTTATTGAAACTTTTCATTCGCTATTTTACGGCGATTCAGTTGGTCATACATGTATGTACCTTTATGCCTTTTGCTCGCTCATTCCTTTCATTCAACAACAATGCACCACTTCCAATCTCGGTTCATGTCGGAGTTTGGGATTGTCAATGGGGACCCGGTATCCTCGTCATCGAGCCAGAGGACCCAACGCAATCAGCAGCCAGTTGCCGAAATGTCCCAAGCCCGTGCATTTTAGATAAAGTAGGCCGTCATATTTTCGCTTTTATTATTGGCAATAAATGTAGGCCTACCTTTCTCTGATTATTCCTAAATCCGAAAAACAAACTATTCCAGTTCCCAGAAAATTTCTCACAAACATAAAAACGTTTTACACACGTTTGTTTTGATCTGTACAGTTCGAATGCTATTCGACAATTCAGCTCAACGTTGTGAAATACTTCTATAAATACCTTCGCCTGTCGGTTCTATTATTAGAACAAATCACGTGATGGGGTTACGTATTTATAATGTGTATCAACACGCTAAAATAGATCAGCCGGCCGGTATTTAAACTCGAAGTCGTCTGTGATATTTTTAATTTTTGCAAAACGTTTCGCCTCGAAAGGATGAATCGATGTATGCATTAAATCATTTATGACAAAGCTTTATTTTAAGTTGATAATTTATTTATGACAAATAAACCAAAGAATTATTTATATATTGAAAACTAACCTCATGTATATTTTGTCATATGACTTGTATATCACGTGGTTAAATATCGGAAAATGTAAACATTCAGAGCGACGCTGTTTTGAACAGCGTGGCCAATATTGTATCGTCTGCTTTGAAAATATTGATGAATCATGGTTTGATTCATAATGGCGGGAAACCAACCGCGCGGCGGCAATTCGCGAATGTTCTATTATATTCGAACTGGATTTTTTTCGTTTCCTTTATTACTTACTACTAACTTAAGCATCATTATTTGTTGATTTCATTGGTAATAACTAAAAACAGTAATTACAAATTATAAACAGTTGCGTGTAACATGTTTTAGGAAAACATTTTTGGCAGGTTATTATAGACTAGTCGACTAAAGAAATAACATTCTCTGCAACTAATTATAGGTACCCAGTTTCGCGTAATCCTGTGTCCAACAAAAAAGGATCGATCTTGGCATTCACACATATCTACTTGACATACTTCTAGATAAGTCAAGGTCGAACGCGGGAATGATATACGGTAGTTAACTGATGCAATTATATAACAGTCACGCTTTCAGTGATAGGGTCCTTATACACTCACATCTGTTGCTGACAAGATGTGGGAAAAAGGGAAAGTGACAGATGTCTCCATCTTTGACACAGAACAATCATAACCATAATGGCATTGTCCAAGATCTGATATGTATCTTGAAATACTTCAACCCGTTCCCCTTCAACACATCTGCAGCAGAAAACTTTTTAAACATAGAGGAAACGCACGGAACAATCTCTATAAATGAAAATATATACTGACTGCAAAAAGTTGAAAACATTGTGACAAAACGATAACCTGCTGGTTTTGAGCAATTTCTCCTATTGTCGAAAAGTTTTCCAAAATCGTCTACTTTAAACGATTCGGCGCTGAAAGGGTTAAGGTGAATGTTTACAAAGTCTTCTTCTGTAGTTGAGTAAAAATGCCTGTTTTATGTTGAAAAGGGTCACATTGTTTTGATTGAGTGTAACCCTTTCAGCGCCGAATTGTTTAAAGTAGACTCTTCCATGTTCAAACTATTTTTTTTCATGTTTTAGGATTTTTGGAATATCTTTATAACTCACAGCCAAACAATGCAGATTTCAGGTGAGACAGCTCGTTACGAGCTGACTCACCTGAATCTGTATTGTTTGCAAAAAGCTCAATAATGCCTTTGAGGCTGAAAGAGTTAACGTCATTTTCATCGGTTATTTCAACTATATTACGGCGGCCTGTTCAGCTAACGTGTGTTTCCTGGCTTTCTCACACATGTACTCCACACACCATTCTTCCCAGGTAACTGGTGACCTTCCCACAAAGACTAGTAACGAAATTTACACACTGATGGAAGACGAATGACGCTCTATATATTAAATATATAGTAACAAGGACTCGAAAAGAAATAACGGCCGAGCTGGGGTTCGGACTCACATTGATTAAAAGAGCTATCGCGGCTAAGGAAAGGCTTTTATATCAGGTTAATTGTTTTATAGCTATTAAATGTTGTGTCCGTTTTACGTCTGATGTTCAATGTAAACCTATCCCGTATCCTTGTCTGGCTCTTTTCTACGCACATGACTTATCTATCTCCATCTTCATTGCTCCAGTATTTCCCCCATATTTTTCTAAATAACTGCAGGTTTGAGATTTCGTCAGGTAAAACTATTCTATGGATTCTCCTTGCCCGCGTCGCTTCCGGTTGAGCTACCGAGGCTCGGTGACAGAACAACACGTTGATACAACTTAACCCTTTCCCGCATATAGACGCTTTATTACGCCTCTGCAGCAGACGGCTTTTTGAAAACATAGTGACAAAAGAAGAAATTGCTCAAAACGAGCAATTTCTCCTTTTGACACAATGTTTTCAACTTTTAGTCATAGGTTATCCATTCAATTATAGAGATATTCTATTTTATCTTTAAAAATATGTTCAAAGTCGTCTGCTGCAGAATTGTAGTATGAGGGAAAGGGTTAACTTCCGCTTGTTTATTATATATAGTACATACAGTGCTGATATCCATATACTGGTCAACTCTTTCCCACATACACATCGGCAGCAGATGAATGTGAAAATGTCTTTCGAAAAAAGCAGACGAGAGATGGCGTTCGCTTGCGGCGCTCTTGTTTTCAACTCTATTCAAAAGTAGATTACCGAAATTTATCTCTGTTTGTTCAAAGTCATCTTCTGCAGATTTGTTGCATTTTGGAAACGGATCCAATGGACACGCATGATCAGTATAACTAGAATCTTGTTGCAAATTAGGATGAACATTGAAGATTGAGATCATTATGCCGTTCTCTGATTGAAACAATTTCAAAGGAAGACTTTTTTTGAAATACTTCGGATGAATATGATTTTGTTCATAATGAGAAATTTCAGCTCGATCTCTTTAGTAAATTTACATACATGTATAATATACACTTACGCCAAATGTGTGTATTTCCATTCTGAATCAGTCACGGGACGTGGACAGGCCAATGTGCTGGAGGTAAACAAAACACTTCTGGAAAGGAAACATCACTTTGCTGACATTTTATTTGCATTGAATATGTGATGACATTCCTATAAAAGATTGATCAAACCTTCACAGTAGTAGCTGTATAAAATGTACTCGAATGCATTGAGTGTAAAGTTAAACTCTCAATGGCATTGAGTGTAATGATCCTAATTTAAAAGAGGGGTTTGTATATTTAGGCTAATCTTTCTAAATTTAAAATATGACGTAGGGCTATTTACATTTGACACACACTTAGATTAATATACGCGTCTACCGAAAAAGGGTCCGTATTTTTAACCATTTCCCATATACAACAAATCTGCAGCAGACGACTTTGGAAATATCTAGGAATAATAATGATCATGGAACACTAACATAAATGATAGTATTATCATTTAATAGAGTGGAAAACAAAGTGGCAACAGGGGAAATTTCTCATTATGGGAAATTTCTCCTTGTGCCATATTCTTTCCAAATTTCGTCTCCTGCAGAAGCGTGAAAATTGCGTCTATATATTGGAAATGGAGTTAAATGCATTCTCTCACCAAACTACATGTAAATGCAGATCTACATGTAGAGCTATATTCATGAAAGGTATACATTGGCAATTCTTGATGAGGGAAAACACCGATCATATGGATTACACTGTAGTCGACAATGCATGACCAAGTGTGAAATGTTTTGATTGTTTGAATTGTGTATTACGCCGCTTTCAACAGTATATCCGATACATCGCGGCGCTTTCAACAGTATATCCGATACATCGCGGCGCTTTCAACAGTATATCCGATACATCGTGGCGCTTTCAACAGTATATCCGATACATCGTGGCGCTTTCAACAGTATATCCGATACATCGTGGCGCTTTCAACAGTATATCCGATACATCGTGGCGCTTTCAACAGTATATCCGATACATCGTGGCGCTTTCAACAGTATATCCGATACATCGTGGCGCTTTCAACAGTATATCCGATACATCGTGGCGCTGTTTCCAATATTCACCATTATAACCGGCAACATTTATCCTGAAATAAATGTATCAGATGTATTGCTACCCCGACGATCCTCAACGCCTAACATGAACAGCATTACTCCAATTTAAAAAAAAAAAAAGACTCGACCGGAGATCGAACTCGGATTTCCCGATCCCGATGCGGACGCTCTAAACACTACAGGACGGAGAGGGTAAAGGTGTAAAGGACCAAAGCAATTCATGAATCATAATAAACACACATGCATACATTCAGCAGGTAAACTATCAAAGGTAGCCATCCATATTCACAACCATATTTGGAATTAATTTTAAATATGAAAAACAAAAAAAACATTAGATGAAATAATGACAAAAAGAAAGAAAATGAGCCTTTCACACTATTTATTTAACAATTTCATTTCATTCTTTTCTTTTCACATTATATATAGCTTTAATTTCGCTAATATAGTTAGGTCGCGACGTTAGTGAAATGAATGAGGTAAATGGGACATAGTTGCAAGGTGTGAATGGGATTTAAAATATTGTATAGTTAACGGTCGTACGAGATATGACGCATCACTTATACACAAAATAAACAAACTCTGCCAAGTTGGGGGGCCATGTTCGATACCTTTATGCAAATGAGTTAGTCATTGTAAGCGAGGACTCATCGTCAACCTAGATTACGTTAGGTAGTCACTGGTAAAATAGACAGATGTTCTATACATAAATATTACACCATTGTAAATATAGGGTCGTACAGATATTTAGCTTGAAAGTCAATATAGTTATGTGTCGCGTCAGGCGTTAAACGGTCTTAACATTTTCCCGTTTACAACAAATCTGCAGCAGACGACTTTTATTTCATTTAGTAAGAAATATCACGGAACAAAGCATGCTTGGGAACCTTGTGTTGAAACTGATTTTCATAATCCATGTCAAATGGTAATATGGGTTTAAGCCCTTTGCCGCATACAACAAATCTGTAGCAGACGACTTTAAGAACCATATAGTTAAAACCTGGCAAATCTATGGTGAAAGTATTTTTCTTCAATTCCTCCTTTTGCCACAAATTTTTTTCAAAAGTCGTCTGCTGCAGATGCATCAAAATTAGTCTGTAAAATGGAAAGGGTTAAAAGTTGAGATAAGGCGCATGAATAGGTTGACTTATTCTTAAAATTTGAATGATCTCACTCGTCCAAAATATATATGACAATAATAATAATCACGTACACACTCAGCATCGTACGATACCTTTATGTGTTAACCCTTTCCCACATATAGACGCTTTTTGACGCCTCTACAGCAGACGGCTTTTTGAAAACATAGTGACAAAAGAAGAAATTGCTCAAAACGAGCATTTTCTCCTTTATCCACAATGTTTTCCACTTTTAGTCATAGATTATCCATACAATAATAGAGATTTTCCATCTTTTGACAAAAAATGTTCGAAGTCGTCTTCTGCTGCATAATTGTCGTATGAGGGAAAGGGTTAAATATATAGGAAATCGGAACAATTATCGAGGACATTAAATTCTATTTAACGGTACATGGAATAATTAATTGCATCAGCATTTCCTGTTGACAATTATAAGTTTCCAATACTGCCGGTCACTACGGCAAGCTCTAAAGGAACACACACATTTTTATAAATTACATACGAATTTTTTTTTTATCCCGTGTCTATGCTCTGTCTCAAAATTAAACGTTTACAGGTCAAAGTGTTCAATACGGCAGCTCTTAAGGGACACACACATTTTTATAAATTACATACGATTTTTTTTTACTTAGTATCTCGATCATAGATACTTAAACTCGTGCGCACGAGATACTATCTCGTGCGCAAAAAAAAAATCGTATGTAATTTATAAAAATGTGTGTGTCCCTTTAGAGCTGCCGTATTGAACACTTTGACCTGTAAACGTTTAATTTTGAGACAGAGTAGACAGACACAGTGCTTTCGTATTGAAAACATTCTGAAAATGTCTGATATATTAATAAAAGCCACGCCTGCTATATAGAGTTCTATGGAGGGGAAGGGTAAAAAAATAAAATGAAAATATGTTCATTTGTATTAACATGTGGGCTACACCTCTAGTTCTCTAGTTCTTCATTAAAAGTGTAGAACGTAGTTGGACAGTGAACACTTACAACATACAACAAATCAGCAGCAGACGACTTTTGAAAACATCTAGGCAGAACTACGAAAAATGAAAGTCTAATTCTTAAACAAAGCTGAAATAAAAGGGAAATTGCTCCTTATGAGCAATTTGTCCTTTTACGACACTGTTTTCAAAAGTCGTCTGCTGCAGATGCGCCAGAATGCGTCTATAATAGGTGGGAAAAGGTTAAGTTTACGTAAATGCTTGTCTTAGGTATTAATTGTTTGACATATGTCAGGGTGCATACTTTGAACATGTCTGAGCAAAAATACGGAACATTTCTATAAATGAAGGTGTAACGATTGAATAGATTTGAAACATTGTGACAAAAAGGTGAAAGTGCTAATTATAAGCAAGAGTGGAAGGGTTTACGTGAATAACAGGGGCGTAGCTCCCTTTTGGCACTGTAGGCACGTGCCTACACATTTCTTCTAGAAATGCCCCCAAAATGCAGCTGCGGCGATACACATCTGCGTAATGTATCGACCAGATCAACCTGCGCTGTCCGCGCAGATTGATCCGGCCGACACATTCCGTCTAAGTGGGGATAGATAGAGTAGTGATTCCTGAAACAGAAAATCCACAGGAGGCGAAAAGTGTATATCCGGGTACGCCTGTGTGGCATGCTTAGGCTGATCCGGGTCGATACTTTACGCAGTGTCCACAATGTTGATTTTCTCACGAGACGGCCTACACATTGATTATTGCAAAGCTACGCCCCTGAATAACAATCTCATTGGACTCAGACGAAAATACTTCGCTGTTCGTATATCGATTCTGGTGACGTCTCGAATTGACCAATACATTTTTGTTTACTAAAGTTTTTTTAGTCGGTCTCTTCTTGGGCCCATCAAGTATGCACAAGTTGATCAGTATCTACACAGTTTGAAAATACACGAGGGTTCAACCTTACTATATTATCACATCTAAGTTATGTATAATGGTAATTTCCCCCTACAGATACCTAACGATTTTGTAGGCGACAATATGATTAGCTAACGTAAAGGTCAATCAGAGACAACCTTTAACAGTCAGTCATCAGATCTATACGAGCGAGTAGGTCCGGTTTTAATGAGATCGAGTGAATAGAGATGACAATGCGCGAGTCGTCACTTTGTAACCTGTCCAAACAAGAAGATGTTAAAATGCGTCCGTAAGACGGAAATGGTTCATGTCAATAGATGAATTGATTGATTAATTGTTTGGTGTTTTACACCGCTTTTAACAATGTTTCAGTTCTATCACGGCGTTTACTGGGTAAGTTACCAGTACTACTGTCCAATATAACATGACACCAGACAGTCAGTCGTTATGCTAACCCTGCAATTCTGAGCCCCAAGGGTCAACAGATGAACACCTATACAACGAACAGGATGAGAGTACATGTCAGATTTCGTTGAATTGTCACAAGTAGTATCTAAACGTGCACGTCGTTGTAAAGGGTAAATAATAAAGTAGATTATTTCATTCTGTGTATAGGGGTTTATTTTTGCTGGATGAGTCTGTCAATATATACTCATTTAACAATCCCTCTGGCGATTACCGCAATGTTAAACCTTTCCCACCTGTAGACGCATTTTGACGCGATAGCAGCAGACGAATTTTGAAAACATTGTGACCAAATGTGACAACGTTGTTTCATGATGAGCAATTTCTCCTTTGGCCACAATGTTTTCAACTTTATTTAACAATTAAGCTATCTTTTATGGAGATTTGTCAGGTTTTTGTCACTATGTTTCCAAAGTCGTCTGCTGCAGATTTGTTGTATGTTGGAAAGTGTTAATTGAAGTTAATTCGGTGAGTCATTGTGATTTGTCAGTAAAAGGGATCATGGGTGGGGCTTTTGAATCCTTATCCCTTTAAGGGTCTGGTCGCTCAAAGAAGAAGATATTTAAACCCTCTGCCTCATGTATTCTGTTTGTAGAACTGAGAGAAATAAAGGTATTTGTATTGTATTGTATTGCATTTTATTGTATTGTATTGTATTGTATTATATTGCCTCAGAAAAAACGAAGGCCGCACATTTTATGACGTTACAAATCTGTCTGCGCATCCATGCTATATTAGGCAAGTGTACACTGTTTTCAAGGGGATCTGAAAGCATTCTGTAATTAATTGACGAACAGTGCAAGCCAAATCAAATTTAACGGATGACCAAGTCAGGGGCGTAGCTTTGCAATAATCAATGTGTAGGCCGTCTCGTGAGAAAATTAACAGTTTTGACTCTGCGTAAAGTATCGACCCGGATTAGCCTAAGCATGCCACACAGGCCTACCCGGTATTACACTGTTCGCCTCCTGTGGATTTTCTGTTTCAGGAATCACTACTCTATAGATCTATCCCCCTAAGACGGAATGTGTCGGCCGGATACATTACGCAGATGTCTATCGCCGCAGCTGCATTTTGGGGCATTTTGAGAAAACATGTGTAGGCACGTGCCGACTGTGCCTAAAGGGAGCTACGCCCCTGCAAGTTGAACTGAATCTACACAGATCGCAAATGTCTTCTGGTTGATTTTCCTACGGGCTCTTTTAAACACTTCAGAAGTCAAATGTATGTCCATCAATTTGGGACACATTAGCGATTTTTGTTAACAGTTTTTAAGTAGCAGGATTAAAACAACTGCGGGTATCTGTTTAACACAAGAAAACATAACATTCGACGATCAAATTCTAGTAGTTCTCCGCGAAATTCCGAACAAATGCTTTATATCAAATGCCTTTTGGCACTTTGTAGTATATATACGATTACCCTCCGTGATAACGTTGAACTATTGTTATAACTTGGAAACTTTAAACCAAAATCTTTTATACATACAATATAAATACAGTATTTGATGTAAATATAAACATTTTCTCTATTTAATGCTAATTGTTTAACCCTGACCCGCATTATGAGATATAGAAGCTCTCTGACCTTCTACGGCAGACGTCTTTTGAAATCATTCTGACAAAAGGAGAAATTGCTCATGGTGAACAATTTCTCCTTTTGCCACAATGATTTTACAACTCTATTCAATAATCATACTACCATTTATAGATATTTTCTATATTTTGGACTTGATATTTTCAATTCGTCTGCTGCGGATTTATTGTATGTCGAGGGCTTGGTGTGAAAGAGTTGTAATTTAAAACCTATTTTGAAAACCCTGGTTTAGGGGCAATTTTGACCCTTTTGTTAACAATGCAAATTTAGGTGCCATTGCTCAGAACGAGCAATGGCACCTAAATTTCCATTGTTTACCAAGAAAAATGATTTAACGCTTATAAAAGACTGTATGGCGAGGTGATTACCAATTTTAGTTACAACCGTTTCACGCCAAGCCCTCGATGTAGGAAAGGGCTAACTTATATAAAATAATTTGACATTTTGATATCGTCAGTTAGTCGGAGATGACGGGTGATAGTCGTTCACACCATCGAGTGCCTCTGATCAAATGTCGCATTCATTTCCCTTCTGAAAACCGATCAAACTTACCTGCAGCAGACTCAATATGTAAAATCTCCATAAATTAAGATTATATCATTGAAATGTGCTGAAAACATTTTATCATACTAAGCAATTCATTCTTTTAACGCAATATTTTTTAAGCAGATGCATTAAATATGTCTGCATGTGAGGATGGGTTAACGCTTTCCCACATACAGAAAATCTGCAGCAGACGACTTTGAAAACTTAAGCAAAAATATAGAAAATCTCTGTTAATGATGGTATACAATGTGAAAAAAGAAGAAATGTAACATAAAATGAATAATTTCTCTTTAGCTACACTGCCAATGTAAATTGTGTGATATGGGTTTGTGGTGTAACTATATCAGACTGTATACAGTTATATGGTTTGTTATTGATATACACTATTATATCTAATATACTGTATATACACAGGGGTCTTATTGACGCAATTTGTTGGTTTCAATCTCAATCTCAATTGTTATAGTCATTGTATATATTATCTGAACAATTAGTTAATATTCATTATTTACCTCCTCGTACGTTTCGTTCATTGTACATAATTGTTTTGTAATTTACTATAAGCAAATTTGTCTGAATGTAATAAAACATTGTATTGTATTGTTTATTCTATAAGGAGGCTTTCATGTTCCATATTTGTATAGGCGTCTGCTGCATATTTGCTGTAAATGGGAAATGGTTAATCTTTATATTCTCAAAGCAATGCTGAGAAAAAAGAACACAATTCAAAACGGAAAACGAGCGGAAGAGGCCGGTTATAATAGTGCGACACATAAAGCGCAATTTTTGAAAACAGCAGGCCCGTAGGAAGCAAATTGCAATTGGGGGGTGGGTGGGGGTGGGGGCACCTGTCCCGGTTTCTACGGGCCTGCTTTAAGTATTAGTATGACAATATCCTTATTTGATAAATAAAATAAGTGATGTGTGTGTGTGTGTGTGTGTGTGTGTGTGTGTGTCGGGGGGGGGGGGGGGGGGGGGGGGGGGGGGGGGGGGACATGATATTATAATGAGCAATCTATACTTTTGCCATATTGTGTGCTATATTCAAAAACTGTACCTTCATTTTTTAGAAAGTTGCATATTTTCGCTTTTCTGTTTTCGTTGTCGTCTGCTGCAGAATATGTTTATGGCAACTATTTGAAAGTGCGAGTACGAGTATGGTTAAAAGACGGTATAACGTTTGAAAAAGACTTCTCCCGTGATTTATGATGACAAATAACATGTTCTTATAAAACAACGAGAACTTTAAAAAAAAAAAAAAAAAAAGAAGACTAAAGATCAAAGATTTTAGGGCCTTATTTACATTGACTCACTTTTTCAAAATAAACGAAATCGGTCATCGTAGTTCTTGCCACGCGTACAATTATAACCCTTTTCCACCGCTACAGACAACAGGTGACACCTTAGCAGTAGACGTCTAATGAAAACATTGTGAGAAAAGGAAAACTTGCTTAAAAGGATCCACATCTTCCTTTCCCCTCAATGATTTCAACTTTGTATCAGTGTTATGCTCTATATACGTATATTAGTTTTGGCGGTATTAATACTTTTTTCCTCTGATACAATTATTTTCAAAGCAGGCGACTGTTAAAATATCATATCAGCTAACATGTTAAATGATTCACCTTGAAGATAAAACTATATGATACTGCGTTATCTTGTAAGGTCGTTTGTCATCGCACCCATGTTTAACCCTTTCACACATGCAGACGCGTTTTGACGCAAAAGCAGCAGTCGACTTTTGAAAACACTGTAGCCAAAGATGAAATTACTCATGATGAGCAATTTCTCCTTTGATGTTTTCAACTTTATTTAACCATTAAGCTATCATTTAATGGCGATTGTTCATGTTTTGGCACTATGTTTTAAAGTCGTCTGCTGTGCAGATTTGTTGTATGTGGGAAAGGGTTAAAATAATAAACACAAGTGTATACATTGCACATAAAGGTGTGTCGTAATGCATTGTAATGTCTCAGCAGAATTTCTTGAACTGTATTGTATATATCATGAGGCGCGGTTTGTTTCGTTTTATTTTGGTTTTACGCTGTTTTCAACGTTATCTCAGTTATATCAAGGCCATAGATCACTTATTCATGATCACTGGGTAAACAAACAAGTACTAGGCTAGGAAATATTCCTTGTCCAAGGGCACTCCACCGTGACCGCTGTGCCGCTACTAGGGGTCGAACCAAAGGAACGTTTAGCGATTGTTGGGTCTTATCGGATATGCAAACATTGTAGACTCGGATGGTATAACTTTTCATTCAACCAACCTGCAGCAGACGACTCTAGAGATATCCAGACAGATTCATCGAGAATCTCTATACATTATGTTTAATAATTGATGACAGTTGAAAATATTGTAGCAGAAAGTAAACTTGATCATCATGAGCATTTACTCCTTTTGCGAAAATGTTTTCAAAAGTCGAAAAGTCGTCTGCTGCAGATCCGTCGGGATGAGTCTTTGAGAAGGGTAATATATAATTAGGTTAACCAGATATAAACAGAACAGAACAGGGCAGTCAGTCAATAAGTAAACTACAAATGATGTTAAACTGTCACAAACAAATCACTCAAACATTTGCTATGTTAACCCTTTCCAACTTGTAGACACATTTTAGAGTACTGGAATGAGCTGCCTTATCAGCTTGACACTTTACCACATAATACGAATCTGCAGCACAAGCCATTTGAAAACCTTATTAAAAAAGAGAGAAAATTCTCGTTTTACAAAAAGGTTATCAACTCTATTCAACTCTATTTAGTTATTATACATTTATTTAGAGAGATTTTCGACTGCTGCAGATTTGTTGTATGCTCCGTATGATCATCCTACTACTGACATTCTTATATCTCTTCACTGATTGTCGGTTAGGGATTATGTTTATAATCCTTGTTGTTGTGTTCCGAATTGTGCAGGGATCAGCTCCATCTTGTTGTTGTGTCCCGAATTGTGCAGGGATCAGCTCCATCTTGTTTTTGTGTCCCGAATTGTGCAGGGATCAGCTCCATCTTGTTGTTGTATTGCGAATTGTGCAGGGATCAGCTCCATCTTGTTGTTGTGTTCCGAATTGTGCAGGGATCAGCTCCATCTTGTTATTGTGTTCCGAATTGTGCAGGGATCAGCTCCATCTTGTTGTTGTATTGCGAATTGTGCAGGGATCAGCTCCATCTTGTTGTTGTGTTCCGAATTGTGCAGGGATCAGCTCCATCTTGTTGTAGTGTTCCGAATTGTGCAGGGATAAGCTCCATCTTGTTGTTGTGTTCCGAATTATGCAGGGATCAGCTCCATCTTGTTGTTGTGTCCCGAGTTGTGCAGGGATCAACTCCATCTTGTTGTTGTGTTCCGAATTGTGCAGGGATCAGCTCCATCTTGTTGTTGTGTCCCGAATTGTGCAGGGATCAGTTCCATCTTGTTGTTGTATTGCAAATTGTGCAGGGATCAGCTCCATCTGGTTGTTGTGTTCCGAATTGTGCAGGGATCAGCTCCATATTGTTGTTGTGTTCCGAATTGTGCAGGGATCAGCTCCATCTTATTTGAGGCTTTTGTTGAACCGTGTTCAGGGAACTTACAGACTAAGAAATTCTGACAGTATTCAATTGATTGTTCCAAGAACAAGAATTAGAATCGCTGACAGATCATTAGCTGTGGTTGAGCCAAAATGATGGAATACTCTTCCTAGAGACATAACATGTATTCAAAGTGAAACTACTTACAGAAACGAACTGAAAACATATTTGTATCAGAAAGTTTACAATTGAATACCATGTACACGTTAGCCTGTGCAAGGACTGTGTAAATAGCGCTTGAGCTGTCTAACGCGCAATGGCATATTTAACAATAACTGTTGCGCTGCAGAAATGTATTTGTATATGTATTTGTATGTCGGGGAGGATGATAAGGCAATGCATGCCGGAACTGCTGTAACAATTTCAAATACTCTTTTAGCAAACTAACAAAAGTCCTTATGTTCCCAGAGTATTGGCTATCGAGTAAAAAAGTTATGGATTCATTGGTACAGATTTTGATAAAAAAAATCAGTCGCATTAAATAGTTTAAAGAAAGGCATTCCAGAACTTCCACCCTGAGCGCACATAGATGCAGGGAATAGGATGAATAAAACTGGAAGTAGACCTTATGAAAACCGGAAACGCCGTGAATTACTGTACTATTGTTAAAAGCGGCATCAAGCACAATTAAAACAATTAAACAATGCAGTTACATTTAATTTGGAGGCCTCTAAGGGTGGCATATAAGGGAAATGATTGGCTATATGGATACGAAAGGGGGTGTGGAGCCGCCTGTTACGCTTAAGATATAAAATGATAAGTATATCCAAGATAAACAAACAATGTGATAAAGATTAAGTGATACTAGCAGTGTGTTAACCCTTTCTTACGTGTAAACAAGTTTGACTACTGAAAATATTGTTGCAAAAAGAGATATTGTTCATTGTGAATAATTTCTCCGGGTGCCAATGTTTTCAACTGTATTCAGTGATTATCACATTTCAGTGCCGTTTTTGCTTAGATGTTTGCAAATTCAGCTGCCGCAGATGTGTTGTATGTGGGAAAGGCTATTTACCGGATAAGCATTTCATGTCGTCTGCTTGGAAAACATATTAAAACAATAAAAACAAAGATTTGGATTAAACGCTGAAAATAATGTGGAAAATAATGAGGGGAAATTGAAGAAGAAATACTATTTTTCTCCCTTTTCCGCAATGTTTTAAACTATGATTTATGAATATGGCTAATTTTCCCGTCTGTTTCCGGTAAAGAGATTTAAAAAATAATAGCTATAGTTATATACGATGTCTTATATTGTGATTTGTATTGACGATTTCTTTAAATGAAAATATGTTTAGTTAGTGAATAGGGTTGAAAATATTGTAGCAAATGGAGAAATCACTCGTTATGAGCAAGTTCTCCTTTTGCCACAATGTTTTCAAAAATCGTCTGCTGCAGATGCGTCAAAATGCGGCAGTTGTGGGATCACATGTTTCAAAATCGTACACATGTAAAAGCGTGAAAAGTGTTACCAGAGAATATTATGAAGTAAGAAGGAAGCCTTCTCAAGCGATGTGAACAGTTGGACTGCTTTCGAGGCAGAAACAGATCGTGTTCGCAATCGGCATGAACACAAAGGTGCTGAGAAAAAAAATATGCAAATATCATTCATTGACTTGGGCTTTTACTTCGTTTCAAAAAAATTCAGTTATATCACCGCGGCCAGCTTACCAACCAATGTGTTTCCTGGCTTGCTCACACCAATACCCCAGTCTTTCCAATCAACTGGCTGTTTTCCACATATACAGACTGTAAGCCCATTGGTTGAAGACGAACAACGCTTGTCGTATTGACTTTTCTCAAACGCCGGAAAGAATGTTTGCCGAACTAGGGTTCGATTTCATAACCATTGAATTGTAAAATGATTACACATTAAATTTAAATGATCGACTACGTGATAACAAACCTCTATCATAGTGCACAGCGATGGCCAAATCACTCTTACTCTCGATGTAGTATGATCACGATCCTCACCGTTCAACAAAACCAGACAAAATGTTGACACCTTCATAACGATTATTTTTACCCTTTCCTAAAATACAACAAATCTGCAGCGGGCGACTTTGAAAACATGGTGACAAAAACCTGAAAAATCTCCAAAATATGGAAAATCTCTATAATTGTAAATATAATTACTGGGAACAAATTGAAAACATTGTGGCCGAAGGAGTAATTGAGCAATTTCTTCTTTTGCCATAATTTCGTCATAAGTCGTCTGCTGCGGATGCGTCAACATGCGTCTATAGGTGGGAAAGGGGAATAAAACAACTAATCTGACGCGTAATTGAATCGAAACTATCCGGAGGTCGCTTTTGACATGGCTCGGTTAACCCTTTCCGAGTAACAGAATCATTTTGACGCATCTGCAGCAGACGACTTTTGAAAACAATGTTTTCAACTTTATTCATGAAATATAATATACTTTCATTCAAACAGACTTCTCATATTTTTGTCTGGATTATTTTTACGACGTCTGCTGCAGATTTGTCCTATGTGGGAAAGTGTTAATTTTAGGTGTGGCTTATCTATCGAACGAATGGAACTCTCAAAGAATTCCCACTGTTAACCTTCAATCAGGAATGCGGCGGGAAATATATTGATCTAATTCTTTATGCAAATTAACCGCGCTTCTAAGTGACCATGACCTACCTTAGCTATAAGGCAGTTAGTAATAAATATATTTAGTGTTTATATATAGATATATCTCATAATGTTCATATATGGGATGTCCCGTGAGAAAATTAGACTAAATTAAACGCAAACATTGTGGACTGTATCGACATCGAATATCAAACAACATTGTGATACATGAAGATACCTACTCAAGGGTATTTCATATTTTGTACTTACTTACTTACTTCTAATTCGAAGTTACATTTATTAAACAATCAGTGCAGAACCCGATCAGAAAGATTTACACTTTCTAGCTATTTTGTTCAGCTTTGAGAACGATGCTAGGACAATTTTGTCAAAACCCGGCCGGTTTCCATATATAGGTATAATATCAACGCGATTCGTTTACATATTCATATTGGTAATTGAAGCGGATACTTCACCTGATTGTCTCTTTTGACTAGAAATATCGTTTACAAATGAGTCGTTCCACGAGAAAACCAACATTGTTGACTGAGCGTAAAGTATCGGACCGGATCAACCTAAGTATGCCGAGCAGGCTTATCCGGGCAGACACCTTTCGCCTCTTTTTGATTTTCTATTTCAGGAATCATTACTCTATACCTCTATCCCCCTGATATGTAATATGTCGGTCCGAATTAGCCTGCGTGGATTGCGCAGGCTGATCTGGGTCGATACATAACGCAGAGTCCATAATGTTGGTTTTTTCGTGGAACGGATCAAATATATTCATTTATAGATGTAAGAAACAGATCAGAATTCTTAACTTATGACTACAAATGAGCTGCGTCTAGCGATTTGGGGGTCTAAATGCATCAGCGTAAAGTGCAAACTAAGGTGGGAATGTGTATCTACACAATCTCGCCAGAATCTTCACCTTCCGTATTTATATATATATGCATAAAAACGTATTCTGACAAAATGCTGGAAGTGTAGCTCGAGCGTTTATTTCTAAGCGGGCTATCATAAAGACACCAGCTCGCTAGAAGCGGCTCACATGCTTCTGAGACGCATTTGAATTAAGCATTTAACAACAACAACAGCAACTAAAATAACGAGGAAATCTGATAGATTAAACACATATAACTGTATTGAAACGGGGTATAATTGTTTTAGAAAAGTTAGAAATGTATCATATTCAAAAAGGTCGCAGGTTCGATCCTAGGCCGAGTCATACCAACGACTTTAAAGATGGTAGTAATGGCTGCCCTCCTTGGCGCTCAGGATTGCGAGGTTAGCATTACGACTGACTGGCTGGTGTCAGGATAAATAGACCAGTAGTACTGGTAACTTACCAAGGAAGCGCCGTTAAATAACTGAAGACATGTTGGAAGCGGCGTAAAGCACCAAAGTCATTTAAAAAGGATGATAACAATTTATCTTGCATAGAAATAACTATTTACATGATATGATGCGCCGTGCGCATTAAGAAATATGAGAAGAAGTTGTTAGAGCTGGATTAAACATGTGGGAATAAGAGAAGTGTTCGTTATGAGTAAGCTTTCCCTTTCCCACAATGTTTTCAGAAGCACGATGTTAAACTATTTTTCTCTCATGTTGTAAAAGAAGATGACTCTGGAAAAAATATATTATGTTGACGGTTAGGAGAAAAAAACCAAATCAAATGTAAATCGTAATAATGTATACATGTACAATTTCCATTGTACATGTATTTTGGGTTTTTCCAGGTTACGAGACTCTCGGCCGGGGACGCGAATCCTTCGAAAACGCTGTTATTACCTAATATGGTAAAGACTTTACTTCTTGTATACCACGTGTTCAGATTTTGAACTCTTCCAATTTTATGCCCATATAAGGTATGACTCTCTGTAGTTGAATTTGAGCTATAGGTATCCGGGCCGTTATAGATTTGTCTACAAAAGGCGATATGCACTAAGGTAGTCCCATTGACGAAATAATCATTAATGAACCGTTTACCTAATAGAACAGTAACTTGAGAGTCGTCTGATTTTGAAATAGCATAGGAAGAAGTTATAACATCGGAATGTTTAATGTAAGATATCATAATGAGTTGAAAATAATCTGAGAAAAGGAGAAATTGGAATTTTTGAGCATTTTCTCCCTTTTCAAAAATGTTTTCAAATCTCGTCTGCTTAACGTCCGTCTGTATCTAGAAAGGGTAAATTGCATGTTATTTGCTTCATGCCCGATCTGGCGGTGTATGAAGTGGTTTCGGGTTCAAATCTCGGCTCGGCAGAATCTGTGTATTAAAATATATATTTAAATGAGGGAGAACCTGCAGTGAAGACCAATATCATCCTGTACATGAATATAAACATTTATCTTAGTGTACAGGGTATGTATATGTAATTACACGGCATGTTTAACCCCTTTCTACATGCATACAACTGTTAACGCATCTGCAGCAAACGCTTTGAGAAGACATTGTGACAAAAATAATGTGTGTATCCGGCTCAATCCCCGGCTCGGCGGAATATTTTGCTCTAAATAGGTATTTATGATGCTGTACATAAAAGTACAGGATATGCATATGTCGTAAAAAGGTATACATGTATTCAACCGTTTTCCATCTGCAGCAGAAGTGTTTTGAAAACAGCTCTTGTTTTCCACAATGTTTGCAACACTATGCGATAAGTGTACTTTTATTCATAGAGTTTTGACTAGATAATTTCAAGGTCGTCTGCTGCAGATGTGCTGTACCTGTAAGGGTTAAGGGTTACATTCTTTTATTGTATTAACCTCATGAATATTATAGACGGAATGAACGTGTAACAAGGTACATACTTTGGGCGAATCGAAACATGAGCCGTTCCACGAGAAAACCAACATTGTGTGTAGAGTATCGACCCGGACAGACACTTTTCGTCTCCTGGAGAATGTTTGTCTCAGGAATCATTAATCTTTACCTCACCTAGGGATTTGTTATTTTCCCCGCAGCACATGCATAGTTATGGTCCTGAATGTGTCGGCCCGGATTAGTCAGGCTGATCTGGGTCGATACATGACGCAGAGGCCATAATGTTGGTTTTCTCTCGGGACGACTCATATAGTTATACGTATCCGATTAACCAGATTTCCATTACTAGTGTTTCCACAGGCGTAATTCGTTTGTTTACCCTTTACCACATACTAAAACAATCTGCTGGAGACGACTTTGATAACATCTCGTCAAAAATGTGAATTATCTCCGCTATAAATGAAATTATAATTCTTGAAAACTTTGTGGCAAACGGAGAAGTAGCTCATCATCGAAAAGCTCTCCTTTTTCCACAACGTTTTCAAAAGTGGTGTGATGCAGATGTATCTAAATGCGACTTCGTGATGCAAAGAATTAACCCTTTACCTCATACGACAATTCTGCAGCAGACGACTTTGAACATATTTTGTCAAACAATAGAAAATCTCTATAATTGAATAGATGAACCTATGACTAAAATGGGAAAACATTGTGACAAAAGGAGAAATTGCTCGTTTTGAGAAATTTCTTCTTTTGTCACAATGTTTTCAAAAAGCCGTCTGCTGCAGAGGCGCCAGAAAGCGTCTATATGAGGGAAAGGGTTAAGCGTCTGGGGGAAAGGTTCGGAAAAGATAACATCATTAAAGCATGTATTCGGGGAGTTTGGTTTTTGTGTTACTTTCACCAGCTTTGCAACATAGGCTGATAGAAAATGTGTGAAAGACGTGCGAAGCATGACGCATTTAATTTTCAAACGTCAAAAATAATGATGGCTGAATGTTGGGTTCGAACTCACATTCCCTTGATTGACAGACCGCGTAGTTACCGACTGAGCTACCGGGACTCTGAGTTGTTCTGTTGCGGATCTTTAACCATTTCCCGCATAAGACAAATCTACGTAAGACGAATTCAAATAACTAGGTAAAAGTTATGGAAAATCCCTTTAATGGAAAGCAAAGTTATTGCAAATAAGTAAGGAAAATATTCTCCCTTTATCTCAATGTTTTCAAAAATTAGTCTTCTGCAGTTGCGTCAACATGCGTCTCCTTGTCGAAAAGTATAAATGAAAACGGACCGGAAGCTACGTGCTTTGTAAAAATTCGACCATGCCTAGTTATGCTATCAAAAGCGGGAGTCTGATTATATACATTGATATGGCAAGCCGTTTCACCATGTATTCGTTTGAAAGATATCTCTCTAACTACAAGAGAAAGTTGATGCAAGGCATCAATGTCGCCGGAAAAGACTGCATTGATTTATTTATGTATTCTTGACTTTCCTTAGTCTATTCAAACATTTATCTGGCTTAAATTTAATTTTGCTGTTGTTACTTATTTAAATAATAGTATTCATTCATATAATTTCAATGTTTGTCAATCTTATTCGAATCACAAGGTAAATATCCTGGTATTGCTTTAAAGGGAGGTAATTTGAAGAAAACACACAAAAGTCTTCAAAAGGAGAAATATATCAGCATTACCGTCTACAGTTTAAATTGTTCTATTGTTTGTGGATTTAAAAATGTTCTTTTTTTCTTATTTCTACATGTACAACGAAATATTGCGGCTTCTCTTTGACGCTTTGCGTCAAACATTCGTCTTGTACTTGTCTAAAATAAAATAATATCACTCGCTTTTTCATATCGAAATGCGCATGCGCGAAAATCGATGTTAAAGGTCACGAAACTACACAACAGAATAGGGTCTATATTTAGCTTAGAAACAGTTCCTACTTTAGATATTCATGGATTAACATTATTAAATGAATTCTACACAAATCAAGACATCTCTTTGAACATGAAAACAACATTTAGTAAGTTAAAATTGCTATTAAAAGGAGAATCCGAAATTGACCTCAATGATGACACATAAGAGTCTGCATTAGGGGGTGTTGGTTCACGTCTTGAAGGGACCACTTTTGTCTTCGTAAATAAGACAAAAAACTTAAATGCGAGTGAAATAAAAAAAACTGCAAACATTAAAAAATCGGAATATTTATTTAATTTTAGATGTGTCATTTATTAGTGTTCGTAAACAACCACAATTGTAATATGTTCAAATCATCTAGATTTGTTTCTTTCTAATAATAAGCCGCCCTCCCATGTGATTTCCGAAAAGCTATTAAAAATAGAAGTCGCGGGCTTCTGCCCGGCGACTAATAAGAGATATCTTGCTTTTTAAAATATGTTTCTGAATTAGATAGATATCTCTCTAAGTTATATATCTCACTACATATCTAAAACGGATAACGGTTCGCTTTTAAACACGGGCTAAATTTAAGTAGATATCCCCTTTAAGCACGTTACAAAGGTATTCCTCAAATTAGGGAGATATGTCTTAATTGAATCTCAAACGCTCCTTTTAATCCTCGTATAGACGCTTACTGACGCCTCTGCAGCAGACGGCTTTTTGAAAACATAGTGACAAAAGAAGAAATTGCACAAAAAAAAAAGTGCAATTTCTCCTTTTGCCACAATGTTTTCCACTTTTTGTCATAGGTTATCCATTCAATTATGGACATTTTCTATGTTTTGACAAAATATGTTCAAAGTCGTCTGCTGCAGAATTGTCGTATGAGGGAAAGGATTAAAAGATATCTCTTTGTATAAGAAAGGTATCTCTATAACATATATCTCCTTAACGTTAAGCACTTTACCTTCCCCCCATACACGGGCTCAATTACCGAGATATATCTTAAATTCGGAAGATATCTCTTAATTGAATCTCGGAATCCTCTGTGGTCGAGTGGTTAGCATCGGGGATTTCGGAACCGGGTGTCCCGGGTTCGATCCCCAGTCGCGGCACTACGGTCATGGTGGAGTGCCCTTGGAAAAGGCACATTTTCTAGCCTAGTACTGGTTTGTTTACCCAGGGATCATGAATAATTAAAATTAATTGCGCGCTAAATGACCTTAGCTGTCGATGCGCCATAAAACAATATACATTCATCTCAAACGCTCCTCTTGACAGATATCTCTTTATCTTACCCCATGCGAGGGCTCAATTACACATACGTAAATGGTGGAACAATCTGTTTATCCCTATAACATTAATATAGTTGTATCTTACTCATCGTATACAATTTCTCCTTCACCACAAAATAATTGTTAATTTTGTTACAAATTCGTTAAAACCATTTTCAACACTCATTACGTGTGCACCATGTAGGCAAGAATTTAAAGAATATTTACAAATGAAAGGAGAGCTATTGAATTTAAGTTGGGCTTGTCATTCGTCATACTCGTATAGCGTCTGTATGTGGAAAAGGGTTCATGGTCGAACGTTTGTGGACCTATCATGTCATCTAAATTGCACTTTTTGAGTGGAAGAACGATGATGATGGTAATGGTGCTGCTGCTGATGATGATGATCATGCTGTTATATTGTGTGAATAATGTTGACCACACTTGGTGAAAAATGGGTAACTGCTGCTGATGATGATAATGCTGCTGATGATGATGCATAGGTTATTTAAATGTACTGAACTGCATCTGCTTCCTTTAAGTCATGCTTCAAAATCATGCGCGGCGGCGTCTTTGATGCTTTGCATCAAGATTCGTCTTGTTATATATTAGACAGGTGATTAAGTCAACATGGCAGACTGATTTCATTTGTAAACGCACCGTGCATTACCACTGTTTCATTAGAGACAACAGCCCGTGAACCGAATAACATACAATACATGAATAACCGAATTTGCCCGGACTGGCCACTTTATAGTCTATGTATTAGTTGCTTTTTGATAGATTATGGAAATATTACAATCGGTTATATGACAAACGGATTTCATTTGTAAACGCGACCTATTTTATCGGTGCTTTACCTATGTTTAATTAGAAACCACAGCTTGCAATCGAATTTACGAGCAACGGATATTATTTAGCACATGCAGATGCATTTTGATATATCTGCAGCAGATGCATTATAAACCGAATAATAGTTTACGAGCACTGGCTTCTTTGTTGTTTAATTTATTAGTTGCTTTGTTATTGATTATGGAAATATTATATTGGGTTATATCGTGATCAACTCACTGACAGTTTCAAACAGTGAAATTATAAGTCTCAGTTTATAGCATGGAAAATGTTCACGTGATATTTTACGTTGATTACTCTAGTTTTATCCCATCTATCGATGTTTCTTAAGATGTAAGAACGAGATAGCTTTTCATTCGAACAACTTAAATGATTGTACAAATGCACTAATATTCAATATTAACTTGTTTAAGTTCCCAATTACCACCTTTCCGGATTTTTGTAATCGTTAGAAGCTGGGGGCAGAAATGATCCATTAACAATAAAACATCCTTACCAACCTTCAGACACATTCTGGCGCACACGATGCAGACAACTTTTGCCACAGTAATTTCAACTCTATTTAATAATTATACGAATTTTCATATTACTTGCTACATGCGTTCAAAGTCGTCTGCTGCAGACTTGTTGTATGCGGTAAAGGGTTTACCTCAATAGCGTCAATTCTATTCCATAGTTTAATTTATAGAGATGTTCAAAATGGTTCTCTTAATGTTTCAAAAGTCGTCCTGAATGAAAAGTATGTCAGTGTTCACATCACCGCATAATGATACGAATCAACAGTTGGAATCGGCCATAATAGCCGCGAGTCCCGATGATACGGTCATCAGCTCTTATATTAACCCCTTCCCACTCGTAGATACATTTTGACGCATCTGCAGCAGATAACTTTTGAAAACATTATGGCAAAAGAAGAAATTGCTCTAAACGAGCAATTTCTCCTGTTGCCACAATGTTTTCAACTCTTTTTAAAAACCAAACTATCAATTAAAGAGTATTTTCAGGTATTTGTATGAATGTTTTCAAAGTCGTCTGCGGCAGGAGAGAGAGAGAGAGAGAGAGAGAGAGAGAGAGAGAGAGAGAGAGAGAGAGAGAGAGAGAGAGAGAGAGAGAGAGAGAGAGAGAGAGAGAGAGAGAGAGAGAGAGAGAGAGAGGGGGGCATCCCTCCGTATCTTTTTATTTTTTATATAAAATCTAAATATGTTCAGTTTAGAAGCATAAACCGACAAGACATCATAACAGTTTGTGTTCATAATTATACATAGAGGGGTTACGGAAGTAGTGACTTGTACATTTGCTTGACGTTCAGAAACGTTTCTAAAATAAATACAAACCACACAAAACTTGGACTGTCTAAGAGAGACAACTCTTTTAAAATACCTTAAAATCAAAACAATAATTTGTCATTAATTAACTCCCTTATTTAACAACTTTCGGTGATAACTTGTGAACATTGAGATTCTGTGGTTAAAAAGAACGTGTAGGACAGCCTGTTTCAATGCGCAATCTTGTCTTGTTCTTTACTGTGTATGTCTGTAAAGACCAGCAACTGTTATCGAACCGTTTTCGTTACATATAAAGCCACGGTAATACAGTTCGATCTGAAAAGATCAAAAGTAGCACGGGCAATTATATCCCACTGATAAATAACCATCTACGAATAATATACATATATACACAGTTGATGCAAAGGACCACCTTGAATTCACAATTCCCTGTCTCTAGCAACTACACTTTTAGTTTGCCAATTATTCATGTCCTGCATATATGGTAACGTAAATAAAGACCACCTGTGAACAAAGACCAGAGTGGTTGGTATTTTTACACAGATCCAAATGAAAACAGTGTTTTCAAAAATCGCCTGCTGTAAGGGCGTCAGAAAGCATCAGAAAGCGTCAGAAAAGCGTCAGAAGAGCGTCAGACAGCGCAAGAAAGCGTCAGAAAGCGTCAGAAAGCATCAGAAAGCGTCAGAAAGCGCGTAAGTGTGGGAAAGGGTCAACCCGAGCCTTATTTCTTGTTTTTTCAGTGTAACTCTTTTATATAAGCTACCTCAGTAAACAAAAAAAGATCGGGACGAAGGTTATATGTTAACCTTTTCTAACATGAAAATGAGATTTTATGCATCTGATACATACCACTTCGGAAAATGTTCGGTAAGAGAAAAAAAAATGCCTGCTGCAGATTTGATGTATGTAGAAAACAAGGTTAAGAACTTTTATTAACAATGTTAACAAACACCAGGCTCCACATATGTCATTTTGGTCCACAGCATTAACGTATGATTTGTACATATGTATACAAATTAAATAAATAACTGCGCACTGCATATTTCCTTTCGAATGTAAGATGCATAAGGTGATCTGTATCTACACTGGCCTAACATGCCATGTGACTCGTTTTCCAGAGGCGCCTCGTAAATGTGGAAGTTCTTATTGAGCTTCGTCTCATCGCTTTGACACCATTTCATTCTCTTTTTGTTTAGATATGGCGTGGAGGAACATTCTTGTTTGAGATAACGGTAAAGTAAATTGACAGCAATGATACACCTGAAATACTGTTTAAACTATATTTAACTCCAAATAATCAATTCATCATTCGATCAAGCATTAGGCACGAAGGATCTGTTTAGACAAAGAGGAAAAGAATGAGACCTGTGACACCTTTGTGGCAATACATATAAAGTGAAATGGACCTCTGCTGATCTTTATCCACATACTGATGGTTTTGTCTTGCTCTTGTTTGGTTTAGTGTATTCACTGGTCCTCAAATATTAAGCAAACAAAGTCACACAAATAACCCATACATTTTTCGCTGTTTGCAATTTCGATGCATCCAGCAGCACAAAAAAGTCCTGCAATACATATACAGGAATGCTGTAACTGAAAGAATAAAAAAATAAAGATATACTTCACTGACTTCTCATCTCAATGTAACAAACAGTAGTCATTTTAAAAATAATAAGCCGAGCACCGGTAGCTCAGTCGGTAGCGATGCGGGCTGTCAATCCAGGGGTTGTGAGTTCGAATCCTGCTCGGCCAACTTTCTTTCCGACGTGTGACAAAAGTCAATGCGACATGCGTCATTCGTCTTCCACCAATGGGCTAAGTCTATGTGGAAAAGCAGCCAGTCGCTTGGGAAGATTGTGTGTGGAGTACTGGTGTGAGAAAACAAGGAAATGCATGAGTAGGTGAACTGGCCTCCGTGATATAACTGAGAAATTGTCAAAAACGGCGTTAAACCCCAACCAATCAACATTAAAAATAATAAAAAGGGCAATGCATAAGTTTGTAGGGGAAATAACTGTGCTGATATTGTTCCATTCACAATATGAAGTTCAGAGTTGTCGTTACTAATTTACAAATTAGAATCTGCAGCACACGGCTTTTGATAAAATCGTGGCAAAAGTGAAATTACTCAAAATGTGGCTTTTCTTTTTGTTAACTGCAATATTTTTTAACTCAACTTGATGAACAATTTCGTCTTTTAAAGAGAGTTTCCATACTTTGGGTGGATGTTTTCGAAGTCGTCTGCTGCAACCTTGTTGTATTTGGGGAAGGTTTAGACGTTGTAAATTTCATTATGACATAAAACATCAAGAGAAGAAACAAATTGGCGTTATAAGGCGTTTCTTATTGAAAACCGAAAAAGTCCGTTTTAAACCCATGTGCGTAGAATTAAAATGTTAACAGATATTATACTCCTTTACCACCATAGATAATATATTTCTTAAAAATGCCTCCCTTTCCTGCAATGGTTTCGAAAAGAGATAAGCTAACTAAATTGTTCTTTCCGAAGATCTGTAGCTGAAACCTCTAGACACTACTTGTCTAAATACGTGATCGTGCTGCCTACGTATAATAATAAGAGCCGTCCCGCGAGGAAACCAACAGTGCATGGCCTCTGCGTAATTAATCGACCAAGATCAGCCTGCGCAATACTCGCAGGCTAATCCGGGCAGACACATTCCGTCTCAGGTGGATAGAGGTGTAGAATAATTATTCCTGAAACAGAAAATGTACAGGAGGCGGAAAGTGTCTGTCCGGGTTAGTCTGCGCAACATGCTTAGGCTGATCCAGGTCGATACTTTACGCAGTCCACAATGTTGGTTTACTCGAGACGGCTCAAATAATTAAACTTAAACACGAATATACCCATTTATATTTGTGTAGTAATAAAGAAACCATAAATCGCCATTAATAAGTATTATCCTCTTTTTCCCCGAGAACAGTTTCAGTATATCAGCCTTATGAAAAAAAAGCGAAAGTCTGTCGCTGATCAGGCAATGTCGGGATATAACTTTGTTTAACCCTTCCCGGCATACACAATATCTGGAACAGACACCTTCAAGAAAAATAAGGAAGATATCTATGATTTAAATCATATTAAATGAAAAAAGTTGAAAATATTTTGGCAGAAGGAGGAATTGCTCGTTTTGAGCAATTTCACATTTTATCATAATATTTTCAAAAGTCGTCTGCTGCAGAAGCGTCATTTTTAGTATGTGTGAAAGGGTTGATATCTTAAACGAATTAACTGCAATGTATTACAATATGAGGATACATCCTTTTGCTACCAAACCATCAACATGTTGACGGCGTACACCAAAACCGATCAGTATCTTAAGAAGGGTCATGCCATTAGTTGATTTGTTTTATTGGGATTTTACGCCGCTTTCAACATTATTTCAGTTATATCACGACAGCTCACTTATTCATGCCATTAGTTGACAAAACAAGCATATGATTTTATTGTAATTTCCTCGAATTCAACCCCCTTTCCCATATACAGCAAATCTTAGGCAGACGATTTTGAAATAAATATGAAATGTCTCTCAATATGTAAGCTTACATTTTCAAAAGAGTTGAAAACATTGTACAAAAAGCAGAAAAATCTCTCTTTTTTTTAAAATATCGTCTATTGCAGATGCGTCAACTTCCGTGTACAAGTTGGAAAGAGTTAATATAATCCCAGAATGTTGACTTGTTTTTTGACGTGACTCAGGATTGCCCCACACAGCAATCACGTGGGAATCTGCCTTGTGCATATGCATCGTGTCTGGTAGTATGGGTCTTGATGAAACGACCGAACCCCTTTTCTGGTGAGTGCGTCCACATTTGGTATTTGCGGTCTTTCTATTCGTGTGGGTGTTTACATTTGGTATTTGCGGTTTCTTATCACGGTGCAAATAACACAGCTGAAGAACTGAAAAAAATGTATACTGAACATTGTTGTTTTCGTCCGCTTTGTTATTTTAGGTCTCTGTTAAACATAACATCGACTAAGCGAAACGTGTAGAACGTGATAAACATCCTTTAAACGAATCGAAATAATTAATGAGAAATATCCATTAGCTCTGAAATAATGGTCTTATTTTCTAAAAACAGGGAAAATATTAAATTTCTGTTAAAAATTAAACAACGCTGTGTTTTGCAGAAGAACATTTTCAAAAACATGAATAAGGTACATTGGTTTTGGCCGCTTGCCAACCAACAGCGTGTGCAGCCGAGCCGAATTCCAATAACCAATCAGAAAGCGCAGTGGTTTGGACTAACCCATTTCAGTCAAGACCAAAAGGGGTGTTTCGCGGAATGTTGGTAAATCAAAACAAAATAAAGCTTCTTAATCATAACAATTTTAAACATTGAATATACTCATTATTCTTTGATAAAGAAATATAAGTTTTTGCGAGAAACAATGGTGGTATATTGGATTTATGGCAGGTTGACCTAGTTTTAGATAGCCTGGTTTTCCCATACATAATGTATTCGTCTACTACAACGGATAAATAGAATACACACGCTCCCGTCGTAGTAGTAGTGTGTCGGACTTCAAATTGACAGATTGGCAGGGGTATGTGCAATACAAAACTGGAGTGTTCTTTGTTTACGTGAACAGGAGTTCTAGTGACTTACGAAAGGAAGTAATGGTATTAAAACGTAATCGGACTTATTGAGAGAAGACATATTGTCGTGTGTTTTCACGGATTTAGCTCCAGGTCTCATCACATGAATGCATGTGTCATTGAAACCCAAAAGCCGGAGGAGGCGAGCAAAATCTCCGCGCTGGGTAGATATACCACTCCCCGTCCAGGCTCCCGTCTCTAGGGGTTCGAACATCGGTTTACCAGAGAAGTTTACCGAGGTCACTCGTTGGCTAGAAAAAGGTGGGAGTGACACGAGTAGCACGTGCAGCACCTCAGGAACTCAGGGTATGACGACGGATATGTTGAAGTTTTTAACGAACAAGCTCAAATCCCAGAGTTTGAATGAAGGACAAGCATATCAAGTGGAGGTAAATTGTTTACTCGCTAGTTAACTTTACTCCATTCCTACCCTATATGACTGATTTGGGTAGATATACCACGTCCATGACGTGACACAATGGAAGGTCGGTCGGTCTTTGCATATATAATCTTCTGAAGTTCTCTTATAACGGATTATCTGAAATAAAATATTAAGAGTTGGCTGCTTTGAAAATATCAGGGGAAATCATTTAAAACCCTGGAACATTTATATAGATGATCTGATGAGAATATTTTTTGAAAAGGATTAAGTGCACATTTAAAGCCATTTCCCTTTAATGTTTTATTGGTGGTGGTTTTTTTTTCTCAATCAAACTTGTTTGTATACCGGTATGCTTCCAGTAGACTTGTTTCAGTGAGTAGAGTAATCTAAATACCAACAACATATGGTTTGGCATTTCTTTTTGAAATTTTCACGAAATTCAACATTGACTTTTTTAATTGAAATAAACATCATGGGACAAGTTAAATAAATACCTCCAACATGAGATTTGATACTAAAATACTGATAACATTTCCTGTCAATATTTGAACCAACAGTGAAATTGACTTGTTTGAATTTTTCTTAGTTGAAAGAAAGAATTCATAAACTGAGAAGCAATTGAAAAATAATTTGGTTGAATGGCAACCAAAAATAAAACTGTTTACATTCTCTTTTTTTTCCCATGATTTTCTTCAGAAAAGAATTTCACTCTGAGCTTATCCTAATAAATAGAAAACACTTTTATGGTGTCACTCATTAAGTACATAATAGATATACTAATTTTAAGAATTTGATACAGAAAATCAAATTAACTCGGATGATGTATTTCTTAACCCTTTCCCTCATATAGACGCTTTCTGACGCCTCTGCAGCAGACGGGCTCTTTGAAAACATAGTGACAAAAGAAGAAATTGCACAAAACGTGCAATTTCTCCTTTTGCCACAATGTTTTCCACTTTTTGTCCGCATTCAATTATAGAGATTTTCTATGTTTTGCCAAAATACGTTCAAAGTCGTCTGCTGCAGAATTGTCATATGACGGAAAGGGTTAATCTAAAAAATAATTAATTCAGATCTTAATCTGTTAAATTGCCTATAAGATGGATAATTATAAAAATCGAGGCTTAATAATGAGACTTTATTGACAGCACATAACTTGGGAAACTCAAAATAAGATACACACACAGCATTTCTCATGAATAATTACATGAAAGTGCAGTATGCATCTACTACATGTGCTTCAACTGGTGAATTATGTATTCACTATATCCTCAGAATATTCCTTTACACTAGCTATTACAGTATATTGTAAAAATAACTGTTGTTTTTATAACCCTTTCCCGACATACAGCAAATCTGCAGCAGGCGACTTTGAAAACATGTTGGCAAAAATGTAAAAAACTCTATAAATAATAGTATTAAATGGTACAATAATTAAATAAAGCTGAAAACACTTTGGCAAAAGGAGAAATTGCTCGTTTTGAGCAATTTATCCTTTTGTCAAAGTGTTTTCAAAATTTTTCTCAAGTCTGCAGAGGCGTCAGAAAGTGTCTACATGAGGGGAAGATCGAGATAAGGAGCCCGTAGGCCGTCGGCTCAAACATTCTGATTCTAAATCTTTAAGACTTTATAAAGAAGGATTACCATTAACGAGAGATAAATGATAAAGGAAAGTGGTGGTTTTTGTCCACAAAGATTTTAACTTTGTCTGCCCAGAAGTGATAAAATGCAGATTGTGTGGGAAGGTATTAAACAGTTCCTGTAAGCCTGACAGTGCCAACATGCTCTTATCAACTCCCCTCATACCAGAACTCTTGTAGAGTCAGTAATGAAGAGTGAATAGTTCATGACTTGAATCCTCTCATTCCACCTCCAAACCATCTTCTCTGTGAGGCCATCTTATTGGGTGACCACAACATAGGGTTACACATACACCCTATCCCACATAACGACGGCTGACACGTCTGCAGCAGACTATTTTTGAAATCATTATGGCAAAATGAGAAATTATTAGTTATTGCAGATGTGTGAAAGTTACATATGCCTTTGTTGTTGGTTTTCATTGAGAAATTTATGCAAAGTCAATATCTTTGAGAACCAACAAAAAAGGTCTTTTGAGAATCCTCTCCTTGAGACAAGTTTTTTGAATACCGACAACATGGGTTTTAAATGAGAAAAAAAGAAATTAAATAGAAAATAAACTTTAAGCTCGATCAGAAATAATAAAAAAAAAAACACTCCTGAAATCTGTCATGATTACTCCCATTTTGTTTTGAAACATTGTTTATAAATAAACTGTTTCAATTGCAATACAAGTCTTAATTATCAATACCAAATTACCATTGTAAAGAGTATATAATCAGTATCCAAAAAAAAGATATCTTAAACAAATAACCTATTATCTCATGAGTTTTCAAAATGTTTGGTTCAAATCATTATTGACAAAACAGAGATTACTGTATAGTAGTACAACGAAGAGGTCAATTCATAATCACATATTGTCCTGTAACTGTTACATGCACACAAAGTAATCTTGCAATGTGCTAGCAAAAATCTGAAATTTGAGTTGTTGTTCCGGCTAGCACACACCTGAATGCTCAGTGTGTTGGCTGCGGTCAATCTAAAATTCTGAATACATCTTTCTCGAATGTGATTTTATATTATGTCTGTTTAACCCTTTCCCACATACTACAAATCTGCAGCAGACGACTTTGAAAACATATAAGCAAAGCACAGAAAATCCCTTTTTAAAAAATGAAAGAACAATAAATGAATAATTGAATAGTTAAAAACATGTTGACAACTTGGACAAAAAGGAGAAATTGCTTGTTTTGAGCAATCTCTTCTTTTGTCGCCATGTTTTCAAAAAGATGTCTGCTGCAGAGGCGTCAGAAAGTGTCTATATGAGGGAAAGGGTTAACAATGTAAGCTGAACTGTTTTCTGATGAAATCTTGGGATTTGCAAGATGAAATTCCATGTCTGCATGGTGACAATTATCTGCAGGTCTAATAATAGTTCATAGCTCATCGATATGTCTAAATATAAACAGTGTTAATGGGCTTTTCATGTTCTAAAACTTTAATTTGACCCTGGATCAGTAGCCTTGCCCTGTATTGTGGTTCCCAAAAGAATCATTTTAATGCTGAGCTGATTCTTTTATTTTTAATGCTTTGTTGGGTTACAGTAAGAGAGATCATATTGTGGAGAAAAGATCTGTTTATCCCCACCTTATCCTAGTCCATTAGACGTACCTCCGTCTCCCAAATGCATAGCAGCAGCCACAGCTAGTCCAAATATTTTAGACTTTCGGTTTCTCTTTTTATCATCTCATTTTTTGGTCAACTCGCGTATGCAGGATAATAACAAAATGAATCAAAGCGCCAATGGCACTGTAGTGGCGATCGTATGGAAAATCCTGCAAAGTAACAAGCAGTATATCGGTGTAGGGCTTGCGATGACTCTGGTGCGGGTATATTTGAGAATGTATCAACCCTGCATCTTTTGACAGTAGAATAATGTTAGTTTGCCAGAATGTTGTCTTGGTGATTATTTAGTTACGTTCTGAAATTGGTCATGATGTGTTCAAAATTAGGCCATTCCAAAGTTATGAAAAATCTAGTTGGTATTCGATAGATTACCGTTTTAGCTCATTAGAATGACTATTTGTAATCTAAATTGTTTGGGTAATCACATGTTTATCACCAGGTCGTTAGGCCATATTAAGATAAAATATATTTTACACTTTAGAAATGACTAAAGAAAGGAGAGAAAACAGTATCCATTAGTTTGGTGTTTGTTTCAATTATGTCCGATATTAAACAGGTCTGTTCAATTTAGTCCCTTCACATTGCATGATTGAGGGTTGTCACAGTGTATTTATATGTCTCTGAGGTTGTTAAACTGCTTCGAATAATGTGAGTGCAAAAACAAACACAAAACATGCTCCAAAAGCACAATTTCACTATTTGCCAAACTGTTTAATTTATGAAAATATATTATTATAATGCTAGATCTTCAAACTCAATTAGGCTACACTGTCAGCATTGATTGCTAATTGACTCTAGAACGTGCAGACGTGTATACATAACGTGTGTACACACTGCCATCGTGTGTCCTTTAAACCTTTGTAAACCAGTCTTATTATCTAGACGCTTTCATATATTTAAACAAGTACAAAATAAAGCGTTTATAATATTGAGATTTACAAGCTTTTCTGGTTTTTGGTCTCGCGAGCTATTTATAGAACCTTTTGGAATTTCCAGATTTGAGTATCACCAGAGTTGTCGTTATTTGCAAGGCAGAACGCGCAATGATATTTATTATCTGCCAAATCATGACGAAGATAATCAGAGTACAACCAACTCCTGCCGAATCAGGTTAAAGGTCAAAAGGTTACGGTTGACTACAGTAAAAATAAAACGAGGCACAGGAGTATCATGATACTCTGCATAGCGTACCCAAGACGCCCGATGATATTTATTATCTGCCCAAACATGAAGAAAGATAATATGTAAATAGTTTAACTCTATTTAGATATTTTCTCGATAAATCTCAAATATTAGTACCAATCCGGTATCAAAGTAGCACTAACATTATCATTATTAATCGTGTGCCTGCATCACTGATGGAACTATATATATATATGGGGTTTAACGGAAGTGAGTAAATTGCCTTTGCAGAAATATCCAACCGATTGTTCAAATACGACTATATAATTTTTTTTTCGTTGTTGTTGTTTTGGTAGCACTGTGGCGATTGTCAACCAATCGCCACAAAAATGAGCATATGCGATGCCTTTTTTTGAAGGACTACAGCCACAGCCAACTTTTTCACCATTTGCCACAATGTTTTCATTTCTGTCCATTATAGTAATGTTAATTGTACTTTTGTTTATCCAGATTTTCCATATTTTGTCTCAAGAGATGTTTTATTAACCCTTTACCTCATACAACAATTCTGCAGCAGACAACTTTAAACATATATTGTCAAAACATAGAAAATCTCCATAATTGAATGGATAACTTATGACAAAAAGTGGAAAACATTGTGGCAAAAGGAGAAATTGCATGTTCTTCTTTTGTCACTATGTTTTCAAAAAGCTGTCTGCTGCAGAGTCGTCAGAAAGCGTCTATATGAGGGAAAGGGTTAAGTCGTCTGCTGCAGACTTGTTATATGTGGGAAATGGTTAACTGTTTAACATACCTCTTAGACTGTTCTAAATGTGACATCCTTTTGAATTGAAAACATCTGACAATTCGGGCTCTTGTTTGTGATAATTAGGATAGCAATTAGTAAACATAATGTTAGAAAAGGAGAAATTGCTCATTTATATTCGCTATTGCACATTCTTATTCCAGTCATATAAACTAAAGTAATTAACTGCAAAGGTGTCGCATGTTCTTTGTTGTTAACTGGTTGGAAGCTTGTTTATTCAGGTACTGTGTTAATAAAAAATGCTTCATGCATTATTTATTTGTGGTTTAGAATAATAAATTCTTTATAAATTATTTTGTCAACAATCTACAGCAACATTTAAAATAGATATAATTATTTTCTCTAGTCTACTCTAGTCTATAATATATTGTTACAATTTGTTGAGAATTTTATTATTCATAAAGCAATTCTCTTCAATCCAAGTCCATAAACAACCAATTATTAAAGGTGTCTACTTAAAACTATTTACAGTGATATATCAACCAAAATAGAAAAAAAAAATGTATAAATAATCCTGATGCAACACTTTTAAAATATACTCACTGCTTTCATTGTGAACAGCATGATTATTATAAAACATTTGGGCAGATTATTTTAAGCTCTATAGAAAAGCTTACCTCACCAACTTCACAGTACATATGTACATAACCCTTTCCTTCATACAACAATTCTGCAGCAGACGACTTTGAACGTATTTTGTCAAAAAATAGAAAATCTCTATAATTGAATGGATAACCTATGACTAAAAGTGGAAAACATTGTGGCAAAAGAAGAAATTGCACGTTTTGTGCAATTTTTCTTTTGTCACTATGTTTTCAAAAAGCTGTCTGCTGCAGAGTCGTCAGAAAGCGTCTATATGAGGGAAAGGGTTAAAACCTTTTACCTGTTTGGATATACCTATGGTGATATGGATGATCTGGAAACATTTGAGGAACACTTGGAACCCAACCTGCAAATTTAAAGTTTTACCCTTTCCCACCTATAGACACATTTTGACACAACTGCAGCAGACGTCACTCCTGAAAACATTGAAGCAAAAGGAGAAATTGCTCAAATAACAAGCAATTTCTCTTGTTGCCACACTGTTTTCAACTGTATTCAGTAAATATACAGTATTTAAATTACCTTCTTTTATAGGGACTTCTTAGTCGTCTGCTGCAGAATAGGCTGTAGGTGGGTTAATTGAAAGTATTGAAAACGTCACATGGTGGGAAAAGGAGCATCAAACTAACTCAATTGAGTAATTTAAACAACATGTGTTTGTGAATGTCATGAATATATATATAGACATTAAATGAATATATGTTTATAGTGCAGAATGTCTAGCTGTTAAAGCTTATACATGTATAGTTGGTAACAACAAGGGCTATCAATCCTACAGTCCTGAGTTTAACCTCCATCAACCCTTTCCCACAAACAACAGACGCTTTCTGATGCTCTGCAGCAGACGACTTTTGAAAACAAATCAAACAAGAAATTGCTCAAAACAAGCAATTTCTCCTTTTGCCACAATGTTTTTAACTTGATTAATTAAGTAAAAATGATAATGAAAAGCTGTTTAAAACGTCATTAAACTTCAATCTATCAATAAACGTAACTTGTTATTTAAGTGTGACTGTGAGCGTATTTTTATCTACTTCATGGACACGTAGTTTAGATATGAATACAGATATGGGGATAAATGTCAAATACGCACTATACAATATCCATCAGCATTTTGTCAACTTTGGCAACTTGCCATTGAATTCAAAATTCCAAAGCTCTTTGTGTCATATAGTTACATGTGTTTCAAAAGTTCATATTATGTATCATATAAATTGCTGAGCCATGATGATGAGCAATTTGGGTATTACTTTTCAAACAATGTTGAACTCAAATTATCATTCTTCCAGCTATTCTGTCTTTTCGAAACAGTTACATACTAACACTATGTTTTCAAAGGTAATGTATTTAATGTTAAGAAAAAGTTAATACAATAAAAACTTACAAGCACATATTTCATGCAGATTGAAATGCTCTGAAATTCTTATCTTAGGCCAGCTGCTAATAAGTTGACGCTTACATTCAGAGAATTTAACCCTTGCCAACGGGGAACATAGGACTATAATTATAGTCTGCAGCAGACGACTTTAAAATAATCTAGGTCAAAATACGAAAAATATCTATAAATGAAGGTAAATTACTGAAAAAGTTCAAACAAGGTGTGGCAAAAGGAAAATTTCTAAAGTTCTTCCTTTTGTCACAATGTTTTCAAAAGTTATCTGCTAAAGAGGCGTCAGAAAGCATCAAAATGTGGGAATGGCGGGTTAATTATAATGCACATGTGACCCGAGTATCTCGCATGGAAATCTGCTGTAACATTCATTTTGATATTGTCATTTATTCAATTCCATGATTTTATCCCATCAATCTTTTTCTATTCTCAGGCGTATTTGAGACAAACCTGTGTTTTGCATACAAATGTAGGGCAACATCTTCTTTTGTACTACAGCTTTAATTATTTCCCTAACAGAACTTGGTTAGAATAAAGTGAACTGGTGATGACTGTCTAAATATTTTTGACCAAACACTATTGTGTTAACCCTTTCCCACATATAGACACTTTCTGACGCCTCTGCATGCAACAGAAGACTTTTGAAAACCTTGTAACAAAAGGAGAAATTGCTCTAAATGAGCAATTTCTCCTTTTGCTACAATGTTTTCAATTTTGTTCAGTAATTCATAATACTTGCATTTATTGAGATATTCCAAAGTTTTCAAAGTCGGCTACTTCATATTTAAATAACCCCATAATAATAACCCTTTCCCACATATGACACTTCTGCAGCAGAAAACTTTAAAATGTGAATAAAAATCTACTTCCCAATAAATGAGAGTATATATCATGAAACAGAGTTGAAAACATTGTTGCAAAAGGAGAAATTTCTCATTTAAATCACTAATGAGGAAGTGAAATAATATTATAAATGTGGCCACATTTGGTTCGTATAAAACTGAATATGCCTGGAGAATTTCTATATAATAACAGTGGGTGGTCATCTGAGTTTTAGTATTACTTTTATGCATATAATTATACCCTTTCCCTCACAGATTTGGAAACACTACTGTAGATTTAAAATTCAACACTTATCCAATTTAAGATCCTTTCTCACACATCTGAAGCAGACAACTCTTGGAAACATTGTGTCAAAAGAAGACATTGGTGCAGATGTAGAGTGTCAGCCTCTCACACCAAAGGTCCTGGGTTAAAGACTTGTGATGAACGGGTTCTGATTTTGGGATTTTTCCACACATACGGTGCGAGAACTGAAAGCAGTCATCAAGCATGATTAATATAAGCTTAAAGCTAATGTTTCGCAATTGATGTTAAATAAATAAGTTTTGAAAAAAGAAGAAACTGCTCATTAAGATCCAATTTCTCCTTTTGCCACAATATTTTCAACGCTATCCAATAATTATTTTTCATTTAATGAATACAGTTTCTTCATTTTTGTCAAGATCCCTGTGAAATGCTGTTCTTGAAATTATGAACTTTTCATGCCACTGATGAACTGTTCATGAACTGTCACTAAACAGTTCTTAATCACAGTTCAATATCTTTAGTTCATGAACAGTAAGACAAACTTGTTCATAAACTGTTCAAGAACTTAAAAACATGGCAAATTATTAACAAGTTCATAAATAATTCAAGTACTTTTAATGAACCCTATAAGTTCTTATTCTGTTCTTGAATTATAAGTAAGTTAAATATAAATATATCACTGATTTTAAAATAATATTTAATTAAATTACAATGACTTTTTAACTCAGTGTGAATCACTTAAACTACCATTCTGAATAGAGAACGAAGAACATTTATAGATCACTTCTAGAACACTTCTAGAACACTTCTAAAACCAAAGAAGTTCTTATAAATGTTTTATAGTGAAAACTTTTGAAATCTTCTTGTTAAAATAAGTAAAGGCCCTAGTGAAAAAAAACCAATGCAATTCCAGTGAAATTTCATTGGTACCTGCTATGTTACTGGAATACCAGTAAAATAACCAAAAATACCACTGGAACTGAACTTGAATTTGAAATACACCAAGGGAGTTAACTCTAGCATAAAACACAGGAACTCTTCAAAAAGAAGTAAGTAATTATGTTTACTACTTCCTTTACATTTTTTGGTGGGAGAAATAGGTTGTGTTTCAAAGGCACAGAGAAGTTTTTTGTAATTTCTTATGAACAACTTGATAGGCACATTTGGTAAATGGCTTAAAAGTTACATTGTTTATTAAATTAGCAAATTGTATTGTGATATGTCATAAACAACATGTTTATATTGGTGATTTATTGAAGTATCACATTGCCACATGTGGAAGAAGCCAATTGTCTTCATATAAAAAAGATTTTTATAGAATTCTGGTTTAACTATGTTTCAATGAACCAGAATATTTTCTGTACATAATCTGCTAGGCTTTCTGTCAACCCAGACTATTTCATACACTGGTTACATAACCTTCCAATTGAACAGGAACTGTTCATGAATAATTCATGAACTGTGACTGTTCATTTCACAGGGGAGGGCTTGAGGAAATACAACAGGATCCCCATTTTATCTGTTCAAATTTAACATCCAAATAGAGGATTATGGGCCTGTCCATGCCATTAGGAAAAGGTACAAGTTTGGATTTGTGAAGAGTGTAGAACCAGATCAGCTTGTGCATAAACGCAATTTGATGAAGATCTTCACTGTCCTCATATTATTTACAAAAGCTTCTGTCAACTTGTGCAGATTCTTGTAAGACAGGCTGGGATGAACTTAAACTGTTCAACAATGCCAGCCTTTTTCACATGAACCTGGCTTATATAAGAAATATGATACGTAATGATTTATTACTTAATATTGTATTTTTTATCTTAGCTTCATCCCCTTCCCTTAAACAATGATAAAAATGAGACACTTCTCTAACTAACACACATAACTGAACACATCCACCAATTCAGCCTATTTACAGTAATATACAGAATGTTATTGTTTCAGAGCGTATCATGAACTGTTTATGAACGGTAGTTCTAGAACTGTTCATGCATGGTAGTTCTAGAATTGTGACAAGAACACTCCGTGAAGATAAAATGGCACAATGAATTTGCACTGGAAAAAGTTCTTGAACAATTCATGAATTTTTTAATGTCAATGTTTCATTACCTGTTCATGAACTATACACTTTTGAAGAATTTGTGCAATTTTATCTTCATATACATCCCATGAACTGTTCATGAACCAGATACCTGAACTTTGCATGAATTATACAAGAACTGTTCATGATCATTAAGTGTTCAATTCACAGGGGATGTTTTTAAAGTCATCTGCTGTGAATAAGTTTTATGTGGGGAAGGGTTTAGGGATAATAGAGTCATTATATCTGGCTTAAAAGTCATTTGCAATACTTAGCTTATTTAAACCTATAATTTAGCTACATGTATGTGGAAATATTGCAGAAAAACAAAACAGAAATTGCCTATTATTCACATTATGTTACAAATTGTATAACTGTGACAGTGAGTCCTCTGTGGTGAATTGGTCAGAGCGTCCAGGTTGGGAGCAGGAGACCTGATGTGAGGCTTTGCTCCTCATTCTGGTCATTCTGGTCATACCAAAGACTAGGAGAATATTATGGCTCAGTGTCAGGATATTTAACCCTTTCCCACATACAGCAAATCTGCAGCAGACGACTTTGAAAACATATTGGCAAAATCATGGGAAATCTCTATAGATAAAGGTACAATTAATGAAAAAAGTTGAAAATATTGTGGCAAATGGAGAAATTGCTCGTTTTGACACAATATTATGAAATGTCGTCTGCTGTAGAGGCATCAAAATGTGACTGTATGTGTAAAAGGGTTAATATAATGGTACATGTCAGAAGAGCTACTTAATTCAGTGATGAAAACCTTGTCAACGAAGGTAATGACTTGGATTTCATGGGAATATAATTAAAACTTGGAAATATTGTATTTATAGAATGATTATATTGGCAATCTACCTGATCACAACATAACTGTTGTACATCAGTAAGTTAGCACAAAAAGTCACTTAAAAATGTTCCCCAGACTGATTAAAAAAAATTGCTCCTATATACACACATAAATTTTGATATTTTACACACACAACAATTCTGCAGCAGACGACTTTGAAATCCTCTGGGCAAATTAACACAGAAAAGCTCTATAAATGTAGGTATAATTACTAAAAAGAGTTGAAAACATTGCGGCAAATGGAGAAATTGCTTATTTTGAGCAATTTCTTCTTTTGTCACAATGTTTTCACAAGTCGCCTGCTGCAGAAGTCTCAGAAAGCATCTATAAGTGGGAAAGGGTTAAATTATACAGGAATAAGTTCTCTGTGGTATAACAGGAAACTGTTTTTTATAATTTAACTCTTTGCTCTTGTATGTCCCAATTCTTTTTTTATGTCTTGTATTATCTGACCAGAAGACGGATCATGAAATAAAGATCAGTTAACATTGTTGATATTGTGCCAACTATTTTGTATAAGTGCATGCAATTATAATAATTAATGTGGCTGACATTTTTGGCTTTAACCCTTTTTTCCCTTATAAAGACGCTATCTAATGCCTCTGCA
Organism: Serripes groenlandicus; assembly: GCA_031761405.1. Taxonomy (NCBI): domain Eukaryota; kingdom Metazoa; phylum Mollusca; class Bivalvia; order Cardiida; family Cardiidae; genus Serripes; species Serripes groenlandicus. The sequence goes on along the minus strand of JASEVX010000001.1, from coordinate 49,426,108 downwards.
GCAGACAGCTTTTTGAATGGCGACGAAAGCAGAAATTGCTCTAAACAAGCAATTTCTCCTTTTGTCACCATGTTTTCCACTCTATTCAAATAAGTCTGCAGCAAAGACATCAAAAACATCTGGGTACATGTAATAATATTCAAAATCTCTATAAACGAAAGATTAATTATTGAATAGAGTTTAAATTATGTGGCAAAAGGAAAATTGCAAATAATGAGCAAATTATTTCCCCTTTTGCTTCATTGTTTTTCTAAAGTGGTATGATGCGATCCATTCAAATGCATCTACAAATAAAAAAGAGTTAACCCTTTCCCTCATACGACAATTCTGCAGCAGACGACTTTTAACGTATTTTGTCAAAACATAGAAAATCTCCATAATTGAATGGATAACCTATCACTAAAAATCGAAAACATTTCGGCAAAAGGAGAAATTGCATGTTTTGTGCAATTTCTTCTTTTGTCACTATGTTTTCAAAAAGCGGTCTGCTGCAGAGGCGTCCGAAAGCGTCTATATGAGGGAAAGGGTTAACAGAAAAGGTCTTGATCAGGACTTGGGTAATTGTACAGTCTGAACGGAGTTTTAAACCTTTCCCACATACAATAAATCTGCAGCAGACGACTTTGAAAACATATAGTGACAAAAACCGGGAAAATCTCCATAAAAGATAGCTTAATTGTTAAATAAAGTTGAAAACATTATTGTGGCTAAAGGAGAAATTGCTCATCATCAAGGTTTTTAAAAGTCGTCTGCTGCTATTGCGTCAAAGTGCGTCTGTTGCTATACTCACAGGCCCTGAATATGTAGATTGTCATGTGGCAATGGTCCATTTAGAAATCTCCATTCTGAATAATGATATATTGATGTCTTCCTGAAGAATTATTGGATGTCCCTTGGGCAATAATACCCTTTCCCACATTAATATATATTTTGAGGTGTCTGCAGCGGAGGACATCTGAAAATATTATGGCAAAACTTAGGGGAAATGGATTCATTAAAAATTTCTCCTTTTAAAAATGCCATTATTCTGAGAGAGAAATGTTCCACATTTTTGGGAATAATGTTGCTTTCAAAGATTGTTGCAGTAATTTTTGTTGTACATGGGATTAATGATTTGTAAAGACGTCTTGTTTTTCAGTAATGAATCTTGCTTTATAAATGACACATTGAATTAATTACATCATATCATATTGATATAAAATTCTGCATGATGCCTATATAAATATGCTGTTGGAATGTGTATCATATTTCCCTGATAATCGCATGCAAATTTTTTTTTGACTACTAAAATATTTTGATAAAAGGAGAATATGCTCATCCCATAAACTTCAATCAGTATAATGCTTCAAAATTGCACTATATTATAAAGTTTCTCGATTTTTCGAGGTTTACATTTTTTTCTTCAGATGTGCTCTGAACATATATATATACAACTGCTAATTATAGTCTACTATTAAATTCTATATATAACTGGTAAACATATAATACTTTTGTTATGATTTAGGAAAGTGTGAAATCTTTCTTTGAGGGAGGGTTTTTTTTCATCAAAGAAAATCCTCCATGTGGGACGATGTCCTTTAAAATTCATTTAAGTAGTCCCTGGTTATTTGAAAGGAAAATTATTCAAATTATATTTCCGGAGGATAAAAATCTTTACGAGATCCCAAATCGCTTGATTATATGGTTGGGGGAGAAAGCAATGTATTGAAGTTGAAATTTATTGCAAATTGATAGCAGTTCTTTATTGGTCTTCGAAGGCCTTCTTTAGTAATAGTTAAAAACCTTCGTCAGGCAAATAACACTTTTGAATGATTATTTGAATAGAAAATGAATAGAAAACACTTGATTTGTACTGATTTCCATTTTCAAATTACCATGACTCAACCAACTTAAACTGAACCCTTGTACCAGAAATATTTATCACATTGAAACCCATATTGTATGGAGCAGACAACTTTGAACGTATTTTGTCAAAACATAGAAAATCTCCATAATTGAATGGATAACCTATGACTAAAAGTGGAAAGAAAACATTGTGGCAAAAGGAGAAATTGCACGTTTTGTGCAATTTCTTCTTTTGTCACTATGTTTTCAAAAAGCCGTCTGCTGCAGAGGCGTCCGAAAGCGTCTATATGAGGGAAAGGGATAAGGAAGGGTCTCACTGAGACAATTCTTTTGAGTTACCCACAGCATAGGGTTAGAGGGTCAAATAAGGACTGATCTAGAGCTCTGTGAAGAATAAACGTGTCCTTTTTCTCACAATATCCCTCGTGTTTTTTGGTTAAACCCTATGTTGTTTGAACTCACAACCCCTGGATTGACAGCTCTAGTCGCTACCAGCAGAGCTACCGGGGCTCGTGTTAAAGATCTGAATTAAATGTTTATTTAAAAGCAAAAAAGTTAAATGTTGTGTGTCTATATTTCAGGATGTTGCAGATGACGAGCGTGACTCAGGGACAGAATCGGACGACAATCTGGACGATGAATATCCATGTAAGTATATACATATATATATATATATATAATATTCCTAAGTGTTATTATGTTTACCCGATTATAAATTTTGATAGTTTTACGCTTTCCCACATTTGACAAAATCTGCAGAAGACGACTGAGAAAAAATCTTGGCAAAAATGTGAAAAATCCCTTTTAATGAAAGGACTATACATAAAAATTATTGAAAAAAGTCAAAAACATTTTGACAAAAAGAGAAATTACTCATGAGTAATTTTTTTATCTCCACTGACTGAAAGTCAAGCTTATATATCTCATGGCAGTTACAAACTTTGAAGATGAGTGAATTGATCTAAATCTCTGATGTTTCAAACTTGGTTTGTACGTAGATTGATAGCTAAAATGGGATCTATACACATGTGCAGTGAAAAAGAATTCTTAAATTCATATTTACGGAATTTTGCAGATGTCACAAAAGGCATGTCTTAAATACGGAAGGAAAATGCAGAGACTTGTTATCTGTATTGAACTGATCCAAACTGGTTATTACTACATCTTGGTAATTAAAAGATGTTAGTGTAACAACAACATTTTAATTTGAACATGAACATCAGTATGTTATTTCTTTGAATTTTGAATGCCCGCCAGAGCAATGAAGAAGTTGAAATTTTCGAGAATTGTTGATTAAGTGTCAATCCCTGTCAACGGAATGCTGTTAAAAAGTAAAGTAAAGTCATAATGAATTATTCAATTATCATGCCTGGTACTTATAAGTACTTTTGGCTTGTCACCGTCTGCTTTTGATAATGTGAGAAAATGGGTTTGTCTTTCGAACCTTAAAGTAATGATTGTTTGTATATATCTAGAGTCAGCTTATCTGAGAAAAAAAGTAGTAATTAATAATAATAGTCACTAAATGGGAAGCATTACTGATTAGTTTAATTAGATCACCTGAGCAGAAGATTAAAGGTGATCTATTCTGATCACTCTGTCCAATGTCGTGCCTGTCGTTAACTTTAAGCTTTGAATGACAACTGTCATACAACGTAAACTGTTAATTAATCATATCAAAGGCCTTAAGAAAAGGAGGAGTAAACTAGTCTCTAACTCGCTATATATCTCTGTGGTGTTCACACAAGAAAACCTTTTTAGCTCAACTTTTGAAAAAATGAGAGCTATTGTCATGACCCTGGCGTCGTCGTCGGTGGAGGCGGCGGCGGCGTCGTCGTCGTCCGGTTAAGGTTTTTTGTTCAGCTCAGCTTTTTTTCTGTTTTCTATCAGTCGAGTGTCTGTGCCGTATGCGGTGCTCTTGTTTGTAGATACTCTGAAGAATTGTCTCAGCATGATGATTCTTTTTGGTACAGGTCTACAACAAGGAGTTGGATGCTGTGGAGAATTAACCCTTTCCTATCTGTACAGACATTTTGGCGCAATAGCAGCAGACGACTTTTGATATCATTGTGGCCAAAGGACAAATTGCTCATGATGAGCAATTTCTCCTTTGGCCACAATGTTTTTAACTTTATTTAACAATTAAGCTTATCTTTTATGGAAGTTTTTCAGGTTTGTGTCACTATGTTTTCAAAGTTGTTCATTTCAGATTTGTTGTATGTGGGAAAGGGTTTTAGAACATGATCAAGATATGCACCTCATTGGAGCCATGAATTGTGCTCTCAGTTTTGCTGGTACATGAATAATGTTCGGATGCAGAACATTTTTAGCTCTACTGGCCAAAGGCCAGAAGGGCTTATGTCGTGGCGATTTGTCCGTCGTGCGTGCGTGCGTCCATCCGTAAACAATTTCTTGTTAACACGATACAGTCTTCACTTTTGATTGTATCTCAACCAAACTTATACAGTAGTTAGATATCCATGAGAGCTCGGTTCCTTTCGAAAACCAGCCAGATCCGCCCATGCATGACTGGATTATGGCCCTTGAAATGGTCAAAATTGCTATAAAAGAGCTTGTTAACAAGATACAGTCTTCACTTTTGATTGTATCTCAACCAAACTTATACAGTAGTAAGATATCCATGAGAGCTCGGTTCCTTTCGTAAACCAGCCAGATCCGCCCATGCAAGACTGGATTATGGACCTTGAAATTGTCCAAATTGCTATAATTGAGCATGTGAACACAATACTATCTGATCTTCACCAAACGTAGATAGTAGTTAAATATTGATGAGAGCTTGGTTCCTTTTGAAAACCAGCCAGATTTGCCCATGCAAGACTGGATTATGGCCCATGAAATTGTAAAAATTGCTATAATACAGCTTGTGAACACAAAAGAGCCTCCATTTACTATCCGATCTTCACCACACATACATGCTCTGGATTGAAAATGACCAAAGAACCATACCAGTAGAGCATAGGCCCTCATGGGCCTCTTGTTATTAAACTGATTGAGTCTCAAATTATGATATCAGCTTATATATGTATATAGTTTGTCTATTTCGCACCTGCAATATGCATCTGCAGCAGATGACTTTTGAATACATTGTCATTTTACGCAAAAAGGAGTGCTCATGATGAATAATTTATCTTTTGGCCACAATGTTTTCAACTGGATTCAATAATTATACTTTCATATTAAGAGATTTTCCATATGTTTGCTCCATGTTTTTAGAGTCGTCTGCTGCAGGTCTGCTGTGTGAGCTAGGGAAATGTGTTATTAGTAAATGGTTTGAAAAATTGAAAGGATATTTTACTACGTAGGACACAAATTACTTTCAATAATATATATGTCTAGTCATAAAAGGACTCTAAGTATGTCAATAAGTTTTGCATGAATACTTCAGTAAATTTTCTTTGTACATTATGAAATAGAATCAATAATGCCACTACTTTAAAGTAAAAAATAACATTTATTGGTGGCCATTGAATGTTACAGGAAAGATCTTTTCACTCACCACTGTCTTGGCGAATACGTAACCTTCTTGATTAATAGAATACTTTAAGAGTTAAATCGTAGCCATGCAATTAAGTTACTATGTGGAAAAAGTGCAACACAATGATTTTTAAGTCTAAACCATTGAAGATTGTCTGTGAATTTAAGGACTGTTTTTGGATCAGTCATTGGTTTTTGTGTTGCCTGCCTCATGGCAGGATGACAGATATGGATTACTTCTCCATCATTCAGCAGTCATTCCCCTGCACACTTTGGCTTAACCGTTTCCAACATATAAACGCTGTCTGAAGCATATGCAGCATTTTAAAAACATTATGACAAATGAAGAAATTGCCCACAATGAGCAATTTCTCCTTTTGCCTCATTGCTTTCAACTTTTTTCAATAACTACGCTTTCTTTCAAAGTGATTTTTACCCATTTGTTTTGAAAGTCATCTGCTGCATACTTTTTGTACATGGAAAAGGGTTAACTGGCAGGCCATGCATGTGTTTGTCTTCCTTCATTAAACACTCTTTGTAAAGCCTCTGCAGCAGACGGCTTTTTGAAAAAATAGTGACATAAGAAGAAATTGCTCAAAACGAACAATTTCTCCTTTTGCCACTATGTTTTTCCACTTTAAGTCATAGGTTATCCGTTCAATTATAAATTATAGAGATTTTCTATTTTTTGACAAAATATGTTGTAAGTCATCTGCTGCAGAAAGGTTGTATATTATGAGCTAGGGAATTTCGGGTTAATTTTATAAGGTTTCTGCTGGAGACGAGGTCACAAAAGTTGACGTATTTGCTCACATTAAGTGCATGTTTTTGCCACATATGTCCTACCTCTCTCCATGACCTACAGGATGAGAGTTGTTTTGACCAATGTTTGTTAAGGATGTGTATATATAAAAGGTCATCCCGTCAAAGTGACAGAGTGATCCAAACATTCAAATTTTAACTTTCAACCCTGAATGCTCTTTACAATTCCCACCCTTTAACTTAACTCTTTCACATTAAATAATCTTAACAAAATCTGCAGCAGCCTACAAGTAGTAACATTGAAGCTGGACAATCTCTATAAGTGAAACTCGGCATGTTGGGCAAAAAAAAAACCACAAAAACCCATAACTATATATTGGGGTTTTTTTATGGGGTTTTTTTCCAAATGATTATTGGGTAATTTTGAAATAAATACGTTCCTCATTATGGGGAATTAATCATTTTTGCCACAATGATTTTAAAAGATGTTCATTTATGCTTCAGATTCGTCAGAATGCATCTACAAGAAGGAAAGGGTTAATTTGTCAACGGCTTTATAAATTTGTAAGAAAAGGAAAATTAGTTGCTTATAAATTTATATATTTTTTTATTCATGACGTGTCATATCATAATTATTTTGATTTCATAAATTGTTTGTCAAATATTGTTGAAGTGTCCGAGGGACCACACAAATGATGGATTTGTTGATCTTTGTGCTTTGGTTTTCGCTGTTATATGACTAATCTTCAACTTGTAGAAGTGCATTTAAAGTGTCATCTGTCTTTGACCCTTCTCCTCGGATATACAATGGAATTCGATGCCCCAGAGTTTAGATTTGAAAATGAAGAGAGAAATTAATGACATATGGCAGATTCGATCATTTACATACCAATTGTTTACTACTTCTTCACTAAATTTATTATTCCTTTATTATCCCCCGCTTTTTCGAAGATAAAAGGGGGGTTATTAATTTGGGTTTGTCTGTCTGTCTGTCACACTTCGTTTCCGTGCAATAACTGCCACAAATGTGAACTGTTTTTTTTTCAAACTTAAATGCCTTAAGGACTAGGCCAAGTTCGATTAGCACTTACGGCGGACTTTATTCGGTGGAGTTATGGCCCCTTAATTAACAAAAAATGTCGTTTGTTGCTGTTTCCGTGCAATAACTGCCACAAATGTGAACCATTTTTTTTTCAAACTTGGTAACAAGGTTAAATGCCTTAAGGGCTAGGCCAAGTTCGATCGTCACTTTCGGCGGACTTTATTCGGTGGAGTTATGGCCCATTAATTAACACAAAATGTCGTTTGTTGCTGTTTCCGTGCAATAACTGTCACAAATGTGAACCCTTTTTTTTCAAACTTGGTAACAACCTAGGCCAAATTAGATTTATTCCTACAATATTTCCTGCAAGCGGGGGATATAAATTTCATGAATTTGCTTGTTCTTAATTGACATTTTCATGCAATGCAGAACTATTAAAGTCTATAGCAGGCAGGCAGATACACATTTTGTTTGTTTTAAGGGCGAAAGTAATAAAGTAATAAAGATTCTATACAGCACCATGCATTCAAACAATTTGTTTAACACTTAATTCCAAGATACAACAAATCTACAGCTGACGTTTTTGAAATTGATCATCTCAACAAAAATAGAGAATATTTCTATAACTGACAGTTTTTAAAATTATTGAATAAGAGTTGAAAACATTGTGGCAATTATAAGGATAAATTGCTTGTGACTCCTTTTGCCGGGATGTTTTCAAAATTCACCTGCTTCATGGGAGTCAGAAAGCATCTTGTATGTGGGAAAGGTTAAGGGATTATGTTATATATTTGCCATAAAAACATTGCAAGTCATCTACAAAATAGTAAAACATTTTCTCTCAAGTATATGACAATATTATCACAGCCTGTTTTAGACTAGCAGAAATGTGGAAAAAACCTTTTACCCTTTCCCTCATATAGAAGCCATATCTGATGCCTCTGCAGCAGATGGCTTTTTGAAAACATAGCGTCAAAAGAAGAAATTGTTTTCTATGTCTTGATAAAATAAGTTCAAAGTCGTCTGCTGCAGAATTGTAGTATGAGGGAAAGGGTTAAAAGAGCAATTTCATCTCTTCCTAGCTATAATGTATTCTACTGAAAATAAAAAATCTACTTCTAAATGTGCTCTATATTACACAATTTTCCTCAGATGTTTTCAAAGCTTGAATGATCCACACTTTATAAATATTGAATATCATTACAGATAAATTGGGGATCTTAGTTAACCCTTTCCCTCATACAGCAATTTTGCAGCAGACGACTTTGAACGTATTTTGTCAAAAAAATAGAACATCTCCATAATTGAATGGATGACCTATGACAAAAAGTGGAAAACATTGTGGCAAAAGGAGAAATTGCACGTTTTGTGCAATTTCTTTTTTTGTCATGATGTTTTCAAAAAGCTGTCTGCTGCAGAGGCGTCAGAAAGCGTCTATATGAGGGAAAGGGTTAACCCTTGCCCAAATGCAATAAATCAGCACCAAACAACTTTGAAAACACCTAGGTTATTTATCGAAAAACTCCTTAAATTAAACTAAAATATAAATAGTAAATAGAGTGGAAAATCTTAGATTGGTTGTCTGTTGCAGATTTGTCTAAATGTGTCTGTATAGTTTGGAAATTAAGGGATAAATATCATAACATGTCAATCGGGATAACATGTCTATAAGTGGACTGTAAAATTACATTTGATATTGCAGTACTTCTTTACCCCAGTATCAGGCTGACAACCAAAGATATATTGTGTAGATCAACAATTTGACAAAACCATCCAATAGACATATTAAGACAATCCTTGCTTGGTGTTTAGAGATGTTTTTGAAAGAATCATTTCTGATGAATATAAATTTATTTAGAAGATTTTTAATGAATCTGTCTGGAAAGGTGGCCAGGTTGTCTTAAAGGTGTATTAATTAGTTAATCACTTTCTTAAAGAGGAATTTATTTTCAAGGGTGATTTATAATGTACATGTCAACTTGTCTGTAACATTAAGGGTGACCCCTGTTTGACCCCTACATGTCTGTCTGTTAAAACCCAACTGTCAAATGACATTCCATTTCAGCAAATTGTGTAAAATAAAATCATTGCTAGATCTATGCACATTTAAGCTGATCCAATATCTGTGGAAGACATTTTTTGAAAACATTGAGCAAGTTCTCCTATCACAAAATTTGCCGACAATAATACTTTCAACCGACCTAGAGCATTCCTGTCACATAATACATGTAAATGTAATAGATTTACATTCAGTTCATTTTGTTTCCAAAGTAATTACTGTGAATTAACTAAAATGCATACAAAAGCAATATAGACAGGAAAAGGTTAACCCTTTGACGCATTTTGACGCAATGATAGCAGCAGACGACTTTTGAAAACATTGTGGCCTAAGGTGAAATTGCTCATGATGATGAGATTTTTCAGGTTTTTGTCACTATGTTTTCAAAGTCATCTGCTGCAGATTTGCTGTATGTGGGAAAAGGTTAAGGATGTTTAGTATTAATATTTGCAGATAAGGTTAAAACTATTATATAAATCCTACATAATAAATTATAGTGTATTGCACCATTTGGTGTGCACCTTTATCATACCCATGCACCTTGAGAGTTTAACCCTTTCCCTCAAACGACAATTCTGCAGCAGACGACTTTGAACATATTATGTTGTCAAAAAATAGAAATCTCTATAATTGAATGGATAACCTATGACTAAAAGTGGAAAACATTGTGTCAAAAGGAGAAATTGATCATTTGAGCAATTTCTTTTTTTGTCACTGTTTTCAAAAAGCTGTCTGCTGCAGAGGCGTCTAAAAGCATCTATATGAGGGAAATGGTTAAAGTAATAGTGCATTATACTGATAATAATTTACAACCCTTCAACTATTGAAGAATATATAAGATTGAGTAAGGGCTTGACTTGTATCTTAAATAACAAAACTTGGTAGCTGTGGCTTCCGTCCTTGGCGCTTATAAAGGGTTTTAACCCTTCCCCTCATATAGACTCTTTCTGACGCCGCTGCAGCAGAGGGCTTTTTGAAAATATAGTGACGAAAGAAGAAATTGCTTAAAACGAGCTATTTTTTCTTTTGCCACAATGTTTTCCACTTTTTGTCATAGGTTATCCATTCAATTATGGAGATTTTCTATGTTTTGACAAAATACGTTCAAAGTCGTCTGCTGCAGTATAGTTGAAAACATTGTAGCAAAATAAGAAATTGCTCATTATAAGTAAATTTTTCCTTTTCGCACAATATTTACAAAATTAAGTCTTCTGCTACTACATCCCGGATGATGGTTGAAGTCACTTTGTCAAATTTTGAAGACAACCATGGTGGCACCGTATAATTTTGGGATAATACGGAATGAACCGTTGTTCTGATCTGATATCCCGGATTTTTTTAAAATGTTCAATACAACCGAGAGCCTGTGGGAGAACGGGCGTGATCCGGGCACAATATTTGTATATGGCAATGCAGGGCATGGTCTCTACCATGATAGTCAATGGGTAATCTAGGGATGGTAGGGATTATAAATACTATCCGGTTACCAATAGGGGTCACTGGGTTGCCACTAGATGCTTCAACGGCGCATGACCTAGGTTATACCGAGACACAAGGAGATGGATTGTGAAACCGGAGAGCGCGACATTGTAAATGAACCGTGTTAAACCTGAAACTAAACCCGGAGTAATCCGGGTTAAATCGGGACATCTAGTTTCTTATCGGTGGGGAACTCCGGGACAACAACAGGATTGTGAGAATGAAATTGATTTTTCAGCTAAAATTCCCCAGATCCTCCCGGTATCACAGCTTTTTTTCACTGGGAGATACCAGGACCGTGAGAATGGCGCTTTAAACAACATAGTTGGGTAAAATAACGGTCTTCCCTCTGTGTATATACAAAAAGAAATACAAATGCAGGCCTAGTACATCATTCTATTCTGTCATTAATCTTAAGTTTACATTTTGTCTTTCTTTGGTCAAACAGTGCCATCATATTTATTTTCCTTTTTGAACACTGATACAAATCTAATGAAAATAGTTGGTTGTGTCGATTTATTAAACTGATAAGAGGTAATAATCCTGTAGCTGAAGGGAGCGGGAGAAAAATGTAATAAGCTAGTTTAGAATTATGATGCCCAAAGGGCAGTCTAGCATATATTTGCCATGATTGAGGTCAGAACCTGTTCATTAATTGTAGGTAATGTGACCACCTATGGTCACAATGTCATATTTGTCTTCTTACCTCCCAGCCAGCAGCCCAGCCAGGTAACAGAGGCCTCAGGATTACAGGAATAAATATTTACTCTTTCCCACATACAGCAAATGTGCAGCAGATCAACAGCTTCGAAAACATTTTGCAAAATTTAGAAAAATCTCTATAAATTATGGTATAATAATTGAATAAAGTGTAAAGCACTGTGGCAAAAGGAGACTTTTGTCAGATTTTTTTCTCCAAAATTTGTCTGCTACAGAGGCGTAAGGAATCGTCTTTATGCGGAAAAAGGTTAACTCTCCTCCACAACACGGCTCTAGGTCCAGATAAGGAAGTGTATACAGCTCTTTTCCCCACTATATCTCACATATTATTCAACCAAACCCCACGATGTGGGTACTCAAAAGTATCCTCTCATTTAGATTATTGTATGAGATGATTATTTTGAGTTAGTACATCAAAGGGTTTAAGAGCATCAGATAATTTGTTTAGAACATGCAAAATGCTGCTTTATTCCTTTCCAACATACCAGTACAACAAATCTGATGTAGAGGATTTTGAAAACATCTAGGGGGAAACCTTAATTTATGGAGATTTTTTTGCCTAGATGTTTTCAAAGTCTTTTGCTGCAGATTTGTTGTATGCGGGAAAGGATTAAGAAAAGGAAAAGATGCATTTTTAAGATTGCTCGATCAGGGTCACTGTTGATGTAAAGGGAAAATTAGCCAATTAGTAATTTGTCATTTTGTCATCTCTATACACATCAATGATCATTTGTTGTACCTGTTGGGGAAAGTTACATACTTATCCTAAAGGTTTCGAAATTTTAAAAGTTCTGTTTTTGTTATAAACTATATAATAGTGAAATCGCCAAGGAAACAATATTTACATAAATCTTACAAGGACTTCATTAGATTGTATAACATAATACCCGATATGAAAAAGTATTAAAAGTTATCAACCTTGAAAACAACTAATAAATAAAGTGGTGTAATATTATTTTGATGCACAGTTTGAAACAAAACAATTTGTGTGAAATGGAGAAATTGCTCATTTTTCCTTTTCCTACAATGTTTTCAATAATAATGTCTACTGCTGCCAGGCATCAAATGTTATCTGTACCTGGAAAGACATATATTACAGGTGACCTTTTGTATTAATGAGGAAATAAGTTTACATGTCACAGGCAAATTCAAAGAGATTATCGAAACAAGTTTGAAGGCGTCATACTAAACAGGTGTAATGGTTATTTTATCAACGGCAGTAGTTACATTTGTTTTGCAAACAGTGTAGGTGTGTTAGTGTGTGTGTGTGTGTGTGTATGTAGTCGGCCAAACGAACTCAAAAGAAAACTAATGCCTGTTTGTTCTAGATTGAATACTGGCTTGTCTAAAAGAAGAACAGACAAAAAGAAGTAGACGGAATTCCATAAATAAATAAGAAGGCCGTGTTGATTGCTGTATGGAATTGATAGATTTATTTATTGTACTTTGATCCAGGATTGAATCAAATAGAAATCCAATACCTATCATGGACCAATTTGTTTGAACCCATTCCCACATTCCCCAAATTGTAACGGATGGCTTTGAAAACATCCAGACAAAAATAAGGAAAATCTATAAATGAAAAAACAAAATCAGTGTGAGCAATTTCTTCTTTCGCAACAATGTTTTCAACTCTTTTCAATAATAATCCTTTATTTGCAGGATTTTCAATATATTTGACTAGATGTCTCAAAAAGAAGTGCAATCACTCATGATTTGAATAGCATGCAGTATTTATAGTTGAAAATATTTTGGCAAAAGAAGAAATTATTCATAACAAACAATTTCTCCTTTTACCACAATTTAAAAAAAAGAAATGCTGACGTGTCCAATTGCGTCTACATGTGGGAAAAGGGTAAAAAGGTGTTTCAGCATTAAGACATGAATAATTACCCACAACAAAGGCTTAAACTATAGATTTTATATCACAGCTTGGATCAATTTGCTTTTTCTGAGACCCTGAAATCTAGTTACAATAATTGTGCGAAAATAGTCTAGCTGTTTTGGTGAGATATACAAGAGAAGGTCTTGCTGAGAAAGCCCAATTCAATTTGGAAGAGAAAAGAAGTTGGGAGAAGTCGATAACACTGTTATTCCAAGGACTATTGTTTATTATCTTTGTTTGACAGGGAAATGTATGGCCCGCCTCAAGCAAAAAAGGTCTTGCCTGCACTGCACGAATTCCTCATACTGAGGACTTGTGAAAACATTTTGAGGAAAAAGAGAAATTATTCGATATGAAAAAGAAATCTTCCCTATATAACACCACTATGATTTTTAACTCTCTGAGTTAATTAACACTTTCCCACATTCAGAAGCAGAAACTTTGAAAACATCTAAACATCATGCAATAATGGAAAATGTCCATATGTCAATTATTGAAAATGGACCAATTTATCTTTCAGCGTCACAATGTTTTCAAATTTCTTGAGGGATCTATATAGGAAATACTCCTTTTGCCTAAATATTGCCTACTCATTATCTTCAGTGCTGCAAATGCATTTGAAAGGAGATAGTTTTGAGCAATTATTCGTTTGCCTAAACGTTTTCAAGAATCTAAATTAGATCTGCTTCAGATCATCAGATGCATCTGAATCCATCTGCACATGGGAAAGGAAGTTGTTATGATCAAGCTATTTCTCTTTTGCCTAATTAACCCTTCCCCCCATATAGACGCTTTCTGACGCCTCGATCTGCAGCAGACGGCTTTTTGAAAACATTATAAGTGACAAAGAAGAAATTGCTCAAAATGAGCAATTTCTCCTTTAATGCCACAATGTTTTCCACTTTTAGTCATAGGTTATCCATTCAATTATAGAGATTTTCTATTTTTTGACAAAATATGTTCAAAGTCTTCTGCTGCAGAATTGTCGTATGAGGGAAAGGGTTAAATATTTTCAAATGTCTTCTGCTTCTGCTGCATCTGCATCTGCATGCGGGAAAGGGTTTGTAATGGTTCCTCGCAGCCTTCAGATAAAAGGGTGTGTAATATATGTGTCACAGACACTCAATATGTGATGGAGAAATAGCCCCAGCATGATTGATTAGATTCAGAAGTGGTGGCACACATCTCTATATCCATCTCTCTATGAATGAAATACAATGATATTTAACCCTTTCCCTCATAAAAGACGCTTTCTGACGCCTCTGCAGCTGACAGCTTTTTAAAACATAATGACAAAAGAAGAAATTGCTCAAAACAAGCAATTTCTCCTTTTGCCACAATGTTTTCCACGTTTAGTCATAGGTTATATATACATTCAATTATAGAGATATTCTATTGTTTGACAACATAATGTTCAAAGTCGTCTGCTGCATAATTGTCGTATGAGGAAAAGGGTTAAGGGCGACATAGACAACAGTAATGGGGAAACAGGTGATATGTAACAATGACTTATATCTGTCGTTAAACCCTTTCCTTCAGACGCTTTCTGACACACATGCAGCTGACGACTTTTGAAAAGCATGATGAGGAATTTCTCCATTTGCCAATAATTCAGAAATTATACTCATTTTGAGCAATTTATTCTTTTGTCACAATGTTTTCAAAAGTTGTCTGCTGCAGATGCGTGACGATGCATCTACAAGTTCGAAAGTGTTATTATTTTTTTCCTCAGATTTATTTTCAGACAACCTCTTAAAATGTCACGTCCAGAAAACTGTTAAATCTTTTGGTTCTGTGTTTTCTCACAATCTCAGACAAATCTCCCCCATAAAAGAAGCATGAAACTCTTTTATTTTCCACCTTGATGGAACATTGAGAAAACAGAAAAATTCCTGAATGTATTATACTGTTAGTGGCTTAAACTTAAATATAACTCTCAAATATTGATTAGTTTTTTTTAAAAGCACAAAAGTTAATAATATCACTTGAATAAATAGCATGATTCTAATATGCTTTAAAAGGAGTGTCACTACAAACTATAACTGTTTGTGCATTGAAGAAAAATCCCTGAAGGCAAAAGGCTGGCTTAAATTACTGTAAAAAGTGTGTAAGTGTGGGTTTTATGTTCAGTTTCTTAGGAAATCTTCCAGGCAGACTAATTTTGGGTGACAAATTCTTTTATCCTAATGATCAGAAAAGTCCTAAAATAGATTCTCTTGGATCTCCATGGCAAGTGCTCAACCAGAATACTAACTTGGATTAAAACTTTCCCATTTATAGGTGTTTTCTGACGCCTCTGCAGCAAACAATTGTTGAACAAATTGTGGCAAAAGAAGAAATTGCTCATGATAAGCAATTTCTCCTTTTGCCACAATGTTTTCAACATTATTCTAAAAATAAACCTTCACTTAAAGAGATTTTCCATATTGTTCTTAAGAAGATTTCAAAGCCATCTGCTGCATATTTGTTGTATGAGGGAAAGGGGTAAACTGATGTGTGTACCAAGTTCTTAGGGCTTACATGAGGAGGGCATCATCTCCCATGGATTTTTTTAAGCTTCAAATAATGTTGTCAAGTTTTCTGTGCCTGTTATTAACTGCCAAAAGGAAGCCCCAGTGCTTTAATGCTTTAACCCTGTCCCACTTGCAGATCCATTTTGATGCATCTGCAGCAGACAACATTAAATACCATATGCCAAAAGAAGAACTTGCTCATATAATTAGCAATTTCTCCTTTTGCCAAAATGTTCATCTCTCTTAAATAATTTTGATTTCCATTATACATGTATAGATTTTTCCACATTTTTGCCCATGAGGTTTTACTTTTTGTTAAAAGTAATCCTTTCTTTCACAATATTTTTAAAACGTCTTCTTCAAGTGGGAAAAAAGGTTATAAGTGATGCAGATCAGGTAAATAGTTAAAGCACCTTTGTCCTTTGATCTTGGAAAGGGTTCAGTGTTTATGAAGGCTGTTTATATGCCTTGTGGGAGCACATTTAACCCTTTCCTCATATAGACGCTTTGTGACGCCTCTGCAGCAGACGCCTTTTTGAAAACATAGTGACAAAAGAAGAAATTGCTCAAAACGTTCAATTTCTCTTTTTGCCGCAATGTTTTCCACTTTTCGTCATAGGTTATCATTATGGAGATTTTCTATGTTTTGACAAAATACGTTCAAAGTCGTCTGCTGCAGAATTGTCGTATATGAGGGAAAGGGTTAATATGGCCCAATCTTTTCTTGATTACATTATTGATGTTCAGGAACAACGAAGAGCATGGAATTGAACCCAGATTACATTTACCTTGATGGATATATGGGCGTTACATGCTGTGACTTTACACTTTAGGGTTTATTGCTGGTATTTTGTTTAGGAATTTATCATGCCTGTTGATTGAATATAGCCACTGGTCAGTCCATTTGAGCCCTGGATTTGTTTTGATTGTATATATACACACATGCAAATGTGATAATTTGGAGATTTCAATCACAGGAGATAAACAGTAGGGAAACAGACTCTTATCTCATTTCCTTACTGATAAACCCTTCCCCGCATGTAAAAGCTACTATTGACAGCATCTGCAGCAGAAAAGTTTTGAAAACGTTATGGCAAAAGGAGAAATTGCTCATAATGAGCATTTTCTCATTTTGCTACAATAATTTTCCACTCAATTCCATGATTTTACAATCGAATATAGAGATGTTTTCAAAGGCGTCTGCTGCAGAATTTTTGAATTCAGGAAAGTGTAACAAGGCTTAGATAAACTGGTCTTTACAAGACAACTATTATTTATTTAACCCTTTCCCTCATATAGACGCTTTCTGACGCCTCTGCAGCAGACGGCTATTTGAAAACATAGTGACCAAAGAAGAAATTGCACAAAACGTGCAATTTCTCCTTTTGACACAATGTTTTCCACTTTTAGTCATAGGTTATCCATTCAATTATAGAGATTTTCTATTTTTTGACAAAAAACGTTCAAAGTCGTCTGCTGCAGAATTGTCGTATGAGGGAAAGGGTTAACCCCTTCCCACCTATAGACACATCAGACAACTCTAGTAAACATTGTAGCAAAAGGAGAAGTTGCTCAAAACGAGCAAGTTTTCTTTTTGCATGGGCAATCATTCTATTATTTACTCAACATGCGCACATTATACCACATGAGTATTAAGCCTAAAATTCCCACATACAACTAATCTGCAGCAGACGACTTTGAAATCATGTTGGCAAAAACATTAAAAAATCTACATAAATTAGTTTAAATCATAAATCGCCTGCTGCATTGGCTTTAGAAAGCGTCCATTCCCTGATCATACAGATCTTTCTAACATACGCAGTAGACAACTTTTGAAAACATTGTGACATACTCAGACGTAGCATTTCCATATTTTTGCTGAGGTGTTCACAAAATAGTCTGCTGCGGCTCAGTTTTATGTAGGAACGGGTCAAAGCTGACATGTACAGGGTAGGGATCCTAAAATATCTGAAGCCCAAAAATGCATCTGACATTGTAAAGGGTTAAAAACCATCTGCTGCAGATGAATGATGCATTTATAGCCAGGCAGAATAGTACTTAGAGAGGGAGCAGTCACTGGCTTAACCCTTTCCCACATATTATAAGACGCTTTCTGGCAGCAGCTGACAACATTTGAAAACAATGTGACAAAAGGAGAAAATTCTCAAAACGAGCAATTTCTCCATTTGCCACTATGTTTTCAACTATTTTCAGGAATTATTCCTTCACTTATAGAGATTTTCCATGTTTTATTCTAGATGTCTTCAAAGTCGTCTGCTGCAGATTCGTTGTAAATGGGAAAGGGTTATAACCAATTCCCACAAACATTTAACACTGGCTTTAATGATACTGCTGACAAAAATTTAGATGGTCACCATGCAAAGGGAAAGTTAACCCTTTACCTCATATAGACGCTTTCTGACGCCTCTGCAGCAGACGGCTTTTTGAAAACATAGTGACAAAAGAAGAAATTGCTCAAAACGAGCAATGAGCAATTTCTCCTTTTGCCACAATGTTTTCCACTTTTAGTCATAGGTTATCTATTCAATTATAGAAATTTTCCATATTCAATTATAGAAATTTTCCATTCTTTGACAAAATATGTTCAAAGTCGTCTGCTGCAGAATTGTCATATGACTGAGGGAAAGGGTTAATGAGGGATTTTTCCTTATCCATTAAGTTTCCAAAAGTTTTCTGCTGCAGATGCTCAAAACGCTTCGGTAAGAGGGAAAAGGTTTATTTTGATTCAGAAACAAATTAACCTGTTATCATAACACATGGTTGCCAGGTCTGTAAGCATGGCATACCTTGGCTTGTTGAATGGTATTCGGCCAAGATCTAGATATACACCACTTACAACTACACTAGCACCCTTTTTCCCCATATTGAACTTCTGTCTAGCAGACTTAACCCTTTCCCTCATATAGACGCTTTCTGACGCCTCTGCAGCAGACGGCTATTTGAAAACATAATACAAAGAAGAAATTGCACAAAATGTGCAATTTCTCCTTTTTCCACAATGTTTTCCACTTTTTGTCATAGGTTATCCATTCAATTATGGAGATTTTCTATATGTATATGTTTTGACAAAAAACGTTCAAAGTCGTCTGCTGCAGAATTGTCGTATGAGGGAAAGGGTTAACTTTCAAAGCACAAGCGCAAAATCAGGAAATTTACTTTATGAGTGAATTTTTTTTTTTTCGTGGAGTTGAAAACATTGTGGCAAAAGGAGAAATATTGCTATTATATCATGATCAATGTCTCCTTTGGCCACATTGTTTTCAGAAGTTATCTGCTGGAGATCTGCATGTTTGTAACAGTGAACCAAATTTATAACCCAATACAGAACAACTTTTAATGCCTCTGCAGAACAAATACATATTTTTGAAAACATGGTGAAAAATTGCTGTTCTGCTTTTTCAACAATTTATTTACAACTGTTACAAATTCCTAACAGGTTAAATGGAGATTAGATTTTAATCTGAAAGACATATGAAATCATGGAGTAGCTGATTAAACAAATGAAATTAGCATAATTGTATACATTTTTAATTTCAGAATATTTTATCATTATTTATAATTCCTCGCCTTCCCATAAGTTTTTAAACCAGCATGATCCAGTTGTGTCAAAATGTTCTTGACCTATGACGACTTTTGAAATAATTGATGTTACATATAATACTTCCTTTTGCCACAATGTTTTCAAAAAGGTCTGCTGTATTTTTTTCCACCTGCCTACGTACGTCTTTTGACACAATAACAGCAGAAGACTTTTGAAAACATTATATTGTGGCCAAAGTTGAGATCGGCTCATGATGAGCAATTTCTCCTTTGGCCACAATATTTTCAACTTTATTTAACAATTATAACCTATCTTTTATGGAGATTTTTCAGGTTTTTGTCACCATGTTTTCAAAGTCGTCTGCTGCAGAGTTTTGTGTTTGCGGGAAAGGGTTAACCCACCAAACTTTAGACACCTATGCAATATAGACTTACCATTGGGTCGGGGCGGGGATGGAAAGAAAATTAACTCTGGGGTAAACAAGTTTTACAAACAGCGCCCGCCCGCCCGCCCTAGCCAAAACGATGTTGGATTAGAATTTGGGAAAGTGTTTAAATCATATCTTGCACCTTGAGCCCTCAAACTCTGAACTAAGTCAATTGCAAAACCAACCATAGAATATATCCGGTTGATTACCGTAAATGTATGGTAATAGAATTGGTCTTCCTTTTTAGCTTTTAATTTGAGGGTGTATTTATGCTCATATAGCATGGTCTCAGCAGAGCTCTACTTAACCCTTTCCCTCATATAGACGCTTTCTGACGCCTCTGCAGCAGACGGCTATTTGAAAACATAGTGACAAAAGAAGAAATTGCACAAAACGTTCAAGTTCTCCTTTTGCCACAATGTTTTCCACTTTTAGTCATAGGTTATCCATTCCATTTTAGAGATTTTCTACTAAATTATGTTCAAAGTCGTCTGCTGCAGAATTGTCGTATGAGGGAAAGGGATAAGCGGCGTTTTGCATGTTCTAAAATCTTTTTTTGACCATATAACCCTATGATGTGGGTACTCGAAAGAATCGTCTCATTGAGTACACACATCATAGGGTTTAGTTGGCTATTGAGCGAAATATTGTGGGAGAAAAGAGCTGTATACCCCTTCTTTATTGGACCTCAGGATCTGTCTGTAAAGGATCTGAAGATACT
The DNA here is from genome assembly GCA_031761405.1 of Serripes groenlandicus. Classification (NCBI taxonomy): domain Eukaryota; kingdom Metazoa; phylum Mollusca; class Bivalvia; order Cardiida; family Cardiidae; genus Serripes; species Serripes groenlandicus. The sequence continues at coordinate 49,405,598 of JASEVX010000001.1, read as the reverse complement.
GTGCTAACCATTAGACTCATCTGAGTCTTTACCTTTGGCCATATTATGAAAAAGATCCTTTTTTGTTGAGGTGATTCTTATTTACATACCTACATACATAAAATTATAGAAAGCCCGGTATTCCTGCTTCCATTCTGTGAGAGGTATTGATTGAACAGCAAATGTATGCCTAAGGAAATCAATTTCCAAGGTTATCTCACATTTACTGTGCTAAACCATGGTATATATATCCCTTGCCAAATCAGTTCACCCTTTCTTTCTCTGTCATTTAACCATTTACCTGATATAATATATATTATTGTTATCTAAGCGTGGACAGCTGAGCCATTTAGAATGCGTCGATGTCTGAAAAAAATGAACATTGTGGGAAATGGAGAACTTGTTTTTATTGAGCAATTAATTGTTTGATGAAACTTTTCATGAGAGTTGTCTTTTGAAGAGGTGTTCACAGTCCCATCAAGTTAAGATTTAATCAAAATCTTAACACGATAGGCATATTTTTAGATGCGGCAGACATTGTTTAATCCTTAACCACATGTAGACGCCTCTACAGTAGACGACTTTTGAAAATATTGGGACAAAAGGAGAAATTGCTCAAAATGGCCAATTTCTCTTTTTGTCGTAATGTTTTCAACTCTATTGAACAATTTAACATCAATTGATAGAGGTGTTCCATAACTTTGCTCAGATGTTTTCAAAGACATCTGCCACAGATTTGCTGTATAAGGAAACGGGTAAATTGGGGGGGAATCTAATAACATTAACAAGCAAAACCTATTTTTACCCACTGCTTTTGATGTGTTAATATAATAGATAAAGAATGAAGTTTGGCTACATTCAAATTAAAATGTAGTTACATTACAGTGCTGCGTGAGCTTGATGACCCCTTTCCCACATACAATCAATCTGCAGCAGACGACTAATTTGTTTGCGTAAAATATGAAAAATTCTGGTCTATATAGATTGGCGATGTCGGTCCGTCAACATTTTGGTTAAAGTTTCAGGTTGAGGCAAAATCTCAGCACTTGAAAGGGTTACAAACTTGAAACTTTGCCTGAAGGTAACCAGTAACAAGTTATATTGATTTCTATGTTTACTTTGACCATGACCTTTGTTTGTAGATTTTCAAGGTCAAATTGCCGACAATCCGGCCTTCAGCGGTATCTTGTTTCAGAATGTTTTCAAACGTCGTCTGTTGCGGAGGTGTCACAAAGTGTCTCGCTGTATGTGGGAAAAGGTTAAATAAGCTATTGTACAGGAAAGAGAAACTATTTAGGGACGCATAAATTTATAAGAAATATTCAATATATTTTCAGATAATTCAAAATCCAGTTTGACGGAGAGCTCACAACTGAATAATAATAACAGGGAACCAGACAGCCTAAATGGAGACCAGTCAGGGGACTCAACTGGTGTTAAAACACATGAAATTAGTGAACACAATTTTGACACTGTTAGCTGTACATCAGACTATGAGCGACACAGTTTGGACTTTGACCGCCACAGTTCAGAGGATGAGTTAATAACGATAAACAAGGAAAATGTTGCAGAGAAAAGAAAATGGTCGCAAGTCCAAAGGTGTTGTGATAGTGCAGGTTCATCGGACGAGGAAGTGAAGGAATATTTGTTAAATGATCATCCCGTCTTGTTGAGTTCAAGCCCCCCCAAAGGTGTTCAAAAAATCTACTCACATATGCCATCCACACGTCAGGTGTTAGCGCGGATGGCTCCATTGTCTGTGAGTACAGTGTCGCCTAGGAAACGACATAGACATAATGCTACCTCAGACCGACGGTTTGATTCGGATTTTAGTTCTTTCTCCCAAAGACCGTGTTTGGACTTCGAGAAGATGCAACAGGTACAGGCTTTTGTTTGACCCTGTTGTTAGTGTCGACTCACCTGAGGCTTTGCCAATTCCGGACAGGGTGTGACAATTCACAGGGCCACGCGTAATTGACACAAAGTGATATATCGTTGGACAAATCAGGGGATTTAGATTATGAACTGTTTTAAAATTACTACGCCATAAGATAATCACGGCTTCAGGTTAGGTGGGGTTGGAGTAAACTGTTCCTGTCAACAATAGGAATTCTAGATAAGGGACTATTTTATGGTCATGACCAATTCCTACATACAGACTTGGTTGGATGCATCTTTAGTGGATGACTTTTGAAAACATTGAAGCCATAGGAGAAATTTCTTATAATGAGCATAGGTATAGGTATAGAAAATCTCTATAAACGAAAGTATAATTATTGAATAAAGTTGCTCAAATTTCTCATTTTGCCACAATGTGTCCAAAAGAAGTCTGCATGTTGGAAAGGGTTAAATCCTTACTTGATTTTGAAACCCTGTGTTGTGTGTTCTCAAAATATTAATCTTAGTGACACTATTGTTTTGAGTACCCACTGCTTGAAATAGTGAAATATCTCTGGATTTAGGCTGTAATACTTCTCATTGTTTAGGCTCGGAAGGGTTTAGCAGTAGCCTGGCCTAACAGAAACTGTGAATTATGACTATGTAAATTGAAACTATAGGGCACATACAAAAATATAAAGATAGCACACTATAGATACAAAAGGCCAGTGTTTTGGGTTTTGAAATTGTTCATGCAAACTCGGATTAGATCTACCACATGAATTATCATTTGAGACTGTTCTTCAGAAAATGGTACTAGTTGACTTTTGTAAATAATGTAGATCTGCACAGACTCCAATCAAAATGTACACTTCAAATTTATACTCATCTTGTGTAGATTCTGATCAGATAGTCAGGTTGGTCAGACCCTACAATGTTTCGAAATTTCAACTTTTACCAGCTCCATTTCTAACGGACCTGATCATTTTCTACAATCTACTGTAGAATAATACACTGTAAAACTAAATTAACAGGACTGGTGTGAACTGGATTTGCATTATGTTTTTTCAAAACTCCAAATGGGTATTTTTGTAGATTGTTGCTTAAAAAATGTTTTTATTAGCTGTAGTGATTTGTAGTATATAGATATATTTCATATTGCACATAAATTTGCAATTTTGGTTATACGTTTTAGGTGTAACTGTTGATTCATGTCAGATTACACATGACTTCATATGGCAACGTGGCAAGAGGAATTGTTATACTCTATATGGTGGGCTTCAAGTTTAGTTTACGCAAGATACATATTTGATCATCATATGAGTAACATACAGGAAAATGTGCCCTTGGTCATTTTGAAACTTGGTATATCCAGATCAAATTCAGAGGACTAGATAAGGGGAGTAAGCTGGTCTTTCGCCAACAATATCTCTCTTATTACGCATCCTAATCCTATGTTGTTTGTACTCAAAAGAATCGTCTCACTGAGACGATTCTTTTGAGTACCCACAACATAGGGTTTGAATGTCAAATAAAGATTTTGGAGCATGAAAAAATTGCATTATCTAGAGCTCTGGGTAAATGTACTCATTCAGTGCTCATTCTATTGATCTCAAGAGTGTGGTTAAAATGCAAAATGACTTGTTGAAGCAAGATTTTTTTCTTTGGCACTCTCAAATTGTCCAATGGCATTATTTTCTTGCATTGAAGCTCGGATACATTTTTACCATTTTCTTTGTTCATCTTCATTTCAAAGTGTTAGAGATTTTTCTTTCCCAATTTGGCATCATGTTTTTATCAAAGGGTATCGCTCAGCTATAAATTGTTAATAAAGTTTCAAAACAGATTTAACCCTTTCCCATATACAAGAAATCTGTTGCATATGACTTTAAAAACATAAGGCATACATATATGGAAAAGCCCTATAAATGAAACTAAACTTTTAAATTGAGTTGAAAATATTGTTGCATATGAACAAATTGTTCATTATGAACAATTGCTTCATTGTTTTCAAAAGTTGTCTACTGCAAACTCATCAAAATGTATTTGCATGCGGGAAAGGGTTAATGATGACTGCTAAATGTGTTTATACTGAAAAAGGGCAGTGTCACTGTTGATTTACAATTACTTTAAATAATCTGTTCATCAATTTGATGTTTTTTAGGTCAAAGTAAGTGATTCAATCTGTTCCCACATGCAACAAAATTACAACAGAAGCCATCCAAAAAATTGGAAAATCTATATATATGAAATTATAGTTATTTAATAGAGTTTTTGTGGCTGAACTAAGGAGAAATTGCTCAACATCAGCAATCTGCCTTTCTATTTATTTCAAAATTCGTCTGCAAGTGGGAAATGGTTGATGAGTTGGTAGAATGAGCTGGGGAGATCCAATTGTAATAACAAAGTGCTGTGACTTGGAATAGTGAGCATGTGATATATGGTAAAGATGGAATATTGTAAAAGGTACTACCTCATCCAATAAGAGAAGATAATTTTTTTGATATAGTTTGTCGTGAAAGTTAAAGTTAGTTATATTTTTGTGAAAAGACATATTATGGAGGACAATGAACCTTACAGAGCGAGTGGTGTTTTCTCAAACTGTTCTATTTTTAACCTATAATGCTATATTTAGACTTTTAAAGATGGGAAAGAATGGACACAATTGAGACAAAATTGTGCTATTTCACTGTATCTAACAATGTTTTAACAATTTACTTGGTATGACAACTTTTATGAAGGTTGTCTGGCATGAAAATATCAGATATTCTGATGTGGAAATTATAAAATTTAACCCTTTCCAACAAACCAAAGCAACCCTTTCTGCATTTAATTGGGAGTGATGCTTGATTATCCATTTCCAACATACACAAAGTCCGCACAGATGACTGAATGCATCTTGGCAAACTTTCAAGGTATAGAAAATCTCAAATAAAGTTGAAAATATTTTGACAAAAGGAGAAATTGCTCATTATGAGCACCTCCTCTTTGTCACAATGTTTTGCTGCAGAGGCGTCCAAAAGCATGGAAAAGGGTTGTAGTAGTTGGTGGCCCTTTGTGACACGAGACCAAAATTGTAGGTGTTAAACCTAAATGTAAATGTCACCCTGTGTAGGCTTGATCTCTCTCTATATATACATGTATTATAATCACTGACAAGAAACTCAGTACTTATTTATAAGTGCTTTGATGTATGGCATACAGCGTTATGTGCTCTGTATGTGTGGAACGTTCATGCTTAAGATGTATACTTGCTTAAAACCAAACCATAGGTGAACAATGATGTAACAGAGTGCTTTAAAAAAGGAGGTTATTGCTGATTTAACCCTTTCCCATTTACAGCAAATATGCGGCAGACGATTTAGAAGACGCCAAGACAAAAAAGAGAACAGCTCTATCAATGAATATATGATTGTTGGAACACTGTTGCAAAAGAAGAAATTCCTAGTTTTGAGCAATTTATCCTTATGTCACAATGTTTTCAAATGTTGCCTGCTGCAGAGGCGTCCGGAAGTGTCTGTATGTGGGAAATGGGGGTTGATATGATGGGGAAATAGATTTCTAGTTCACCAAAGAGATAGAAGATCTAATTGTATTTCAAAAAATAATTTTGTTTTAAATACATTTAGAGCCCTAGATTAAAGTATGCAGCAGACTACTTTGAAAATATCTTAGTATAAATACAGAAGATCTCTGTGTATGAAAGTATGATTATGTAATAAGAGTTGTAAAGGGAGAAATTGCACATTATGAGCACTATTTTCAAATTGCGGCTGCAAGTGGAAAAGGTTTAATTGGGTCGTTAGATTGATATCCTAGAGCCAAGACATTTTCCCTTCGATATATAGCCACAGGTATTAACCCTTTCCCTCATATAGACGCTTTATGACGCCTCTGCAGCAGACAGCTTTTTGAAAACATAGTGACAAAAGAAGAAATTGCACGAAACGTGCAATTTCTGCTTTTGCCACAATGTTTTCCACTTTTTGTCATAGGGTTATCCATTCAATTATGGAGATTTTCTATGTTTTGACAAAATACTTTCAAAGTCGTCTGCTGCAGGATTGTCGTATCAGGGAAAGGGTTAACCTTACGTAATGGCCGTAATGGCCGATAATACTTTCTAAAGTAAACAAATCTGCAGCAGATAATTTTGAAAACATCTTCTGATAGGCAACATTATTACAAATCTCTAAAAATGAAGATACATGTTTAACTATGAACATAGTTAACATATTGTGGAAAACAGAACAAATGCTCATTGTTAGGAATTTCTCCTTTTGCCACAAAGTTTTCAAATATTGTCTGCTGCAAATAAGTATTAAAATGTGTCTGCATGTGGGAAAGGGTGAAAATGTCTAGCTGGAATATCCCCTAAAGGTCATTGATAACTCCTTTTGTATATGCCTCTGTGGGTAAGTGACACACCAGTATGATGTGATAATAAGTGTAAGCTCAGGGAACAAATGTTGATACACATATGTGCTGTTTGAGAATGGCATAGATTTGCATAATTCACATTAAAATGCGTTATCTTGCAGAGCAAGCAGGCGGAGACAAGTGTTTGTAATTTTTTTATGATTGACAAGTCCTTTTAAACTTTAAAAAAATTATTTTAACCCTTAACTTGCTTATAAGATTGTGAAATATTGAAGAAATCGAACTTAAGTATTTTTGTAAAAAAAAAACACCTATCCATGACCAAAATTTAAAGCCAAAGTTTGAAGCTTTCATGGTTACTTTTGCTATATTCAATTTAATAGCAGAATAATCCAGAGTTCTAGAAAATAATGAACAATACTATAAGCAGGTGAAGGGTTGAAATAAGTTTCTATTACATTATTTACATTGGCTGTAATTTCTGCCTATGAAATATCACTGTTGTGAATAAAGTTATAATTTGGGGTTTAGTATTTTTGATTGAAACCAATATTAAAGATACATGCCCTGGCAAAAAGAGAAATAGCTCGTTTTGCGCTTAAGCTTCATTGTTTTCAATAGAAAAGTTGGTTGCTCAGAAGCTGGATTATAAAGTGAATGATGACCTTGGCTAATTTTGCTTTGGGAATACCGTTGTTATCTTCATCACCAAAGCTGGATGGGGATATTGGTTTGGCATCGTCTGTCCGTCCGGAGTCATATATAAAGCATGGTTGAACGGATTTGATTGACTCTATATGTAAATGGTAACATTACTATAGAGAAATGTGTGACACTGTATGTTTCATGAATATTGCCCCAGGAATACCCAAGTTATGTCCACTTCCAACTTATTATGAACTGAGTAACACGTAGTACGGTATATCATGGTTTATATCACAATTACTTTGTGAACACTTTAGAGGTCATATTTATCATTCAATCTTAATGAAAGTTCACCAGAACATTCATCACCATCAAATCTAGGTCAAGCTCCAAATGGGGTCACTCGGGGTGAAAAACTAGGTAACTAGGTCAAAATTTGAAACACCTTGTTATCACAATTTTCATCCTATCTTTATGAAAGCTAGTTTATTAGAAATGAATTGCCATCTAATCTTAGGTTCATGTTTAAAACTGGGTCAAAAACTAAATCACATTTTTAAAATCCTTATAAACATTCTAAAGGCAGCTACTAACTGCTATACCAAGCTGGTCCAAGCGTGCTTTTACAATTTTCTTTAATAGGTGGTAGATCTCAATTCAACAGAATTGATTTTCTCAGTACAACGATAATATACAACATACATTTATGTACATGTATTCCCTTTGTCAACCGCTTCTACCATTGCTAGAGAGGATGGTGATATGTTCGAAAGTAAATTTAATCTCTTGAGTCTTTACCCCTTTCCCACATTCGACATATCTGCAGCAAACAACAACATTTTCATCTTAACCCTTTCCCACCTATAGACGCATTTTGATGCATCTGCAGCAGACAATTTTGAAAACATCATGACAAAAGGAGAAATTGCTCAAAACGAGCAATTTCTCCTTTAGCCACTATGTTTTCAAGTTTTTTTCAGTAGTTATACATTGTACCAACAATTATAGAGATTTGCCATACTTTTGAGTAGACATTTTTAAAGTCGTCTGTTGCAGATTTTCTGTATGTGGGAAAGGGTTAATCCGGAATCTGAATTAAAACAAATCCCACTTTTGAAAACGTTGATTAGAAACCAGAGATCTTTATTTTAGAATCTCCAAAGGCCTTACTACGGACATGTAACTTGATTATCCCAAACATGCCCGCGTGATATCTGTCTTGTCAGACATGAAACATTTCACCAGCAAGGAAGTACATACTAATATATGATTTGATCAAGGAAATTCATACTTGATATCTGTCTATTAAACAATTGACAATACCAACATGGTAGCAAAGTTTAATTACTCCTTTTCCAAAACGCAACTTATTTGCAGCAGATTACTTTGTAAATATATTGTTGGGTCTGTGTACATGTAGGTATGAATTATTTGAGCCAGTGGATGCAACACGCCCATCTCGGTGTTTGCCGGCCTACATCTAGAAGAGACAAAACTAGTTCAATTTCAATGACAAACAAGTTTCACTTCAGCCCTTCAACCCTTGCCCACCTGCAGACGCATTTTGACACAATTGCAGCAGACAACTTTTTAAAGCATTTAGGCAAAAGAAGGAATTGCTCATAATGATAAATAGCGATTTCCTACTTCTGCCACAATATTTTATAGAGATGTTCGATATCTTTGCCCAGATGTCCTCCCTGGTTATATATGGGAAAGCTTAATTAATATGTTTAAGTAAATGAATGTATCATTTATCAAATAAAGTTGAAATCATAGTCGTAAAAATAGAAATTAATTTTTATAAACAATTTCTCCTTTTACCACTATACTTTCAAAAGTCCTCTACTTTAGATGACTCAAAATGCATCTGTATATTTGAAAGGGTAAGCTGGAATGATTTCCCCCCCCCCCCCCCAAAGGGCCCAATCTGATTGATTGATTGATTGATTGTGGGTGTTTTACACTGCTTTGAACAATTTTTCAAGTTATATCACGGCGTATCATGGGTAAGTTACCAGCACTACTAGTCAATTTTCCTGACACCAGCCAGTCGGTTGTAATGATAACCCCGCAACCATGAGTGCCAAGGAGGGCAGCCATTACTACCATTTTTAGAGTCTTTGGTATGACCCGGCCCAATCTGAAGTAAAGCCCATCATCCATGGTTAAACAAAATCCAAGGTCACATAGGTTATTGAAAGTACACCAAACTTCACTTTCACAAGTTGAAGGGTTTTTACATTATCATTTTTAGTGTATTTAGAAAGGTGTTAACCCTTTCCCATATACAGCAAAACTACAGAAGCCACTTGAAAGAAAACAATTACTAGATGACATTTTATAAATTGGAGTAGAAAACGTTATGGTAAATGGATATACTGCTCATTATGAGCAATTTATCCATTTGCCACAATGTTTTATAAGTTTTTTTAAAACTCTACACCAACAATTTACTTCAAATTATCCATATTGTACAACCTTGATCTCGAAGGTTTTCAAACGGATGTCACTAATCGAATTCAAATGGTTAATGGTAAGTCTCCTGCTTTGAAAGGGCGAGTGCATATAGGGCGAACAACTAATTCTATTGATTGATAATAATTTGTTTGGAGCATTGAAGGACCCTTGATTACCCATGCTGTTATTCTCTGGGTCCATTTTAACCCTTTGCCACATACAAACGATTTTAACAACATTGCAGCGGACGATATTGAATACATTATGGCATAAGGAGACATCCTCCTTTATAAAATAACAATAATCCTTCCTTTATTAGAGATTTTTCCTATGTTTAGCTCAAGGAGAGTGTGTGTGGTCGTTCGTCCGTCGTCAACTCGTGCCTTGTTAACACTCTAAATGTTACATTTTGCATATGATCTTCATGAAACTTAATCAGAAGATTCCTCTCCATCAAATCTAGGTCAAGTTCGAATGTGGGTCAGATACTAAGGTCTGTAGGCCAAATTGAAGGAAACTCTTGTTAACACTTGATGCTGCGTTTTTAACTTGAGCATGTTGAAACTTTATTTGAATGTTTGTCCTGATGATATGAAAGTCAAGTTTGAATATGGGTCAAAAAATAGGTCACATTTAAGGAAATATTGTTAACACCGCTATCTTGATTCAGCAGTTTGAAATTTTATCAGAATGTTTGTCTTGGTGATATCAGGGACGTAGATATATCTAGGTCAACTTTGAATAGGATCATGTCTGGTCAGAAAGTAGGTCACTAGGTAAAATTAAAGGGAAATATTGTAACACTCTAGAGGCCGCAATCTTTGCTTCAGCAGTTTGTAATTTTATCAGAATGTTTGTCTTGATGATATGTCGGTCAAGTTCGAATATAGGTCATATTGGGTCAGAAACACTTGGCCAAATTGAAGGAAAATCTTGTTAACACTGTAGAAGCCAGACTTTTTTTGCTTCAGTACAGGGCCTCATGGTCCTCTTGTTTTCTTAATACTTTCAAATTTCGCCTGCTACAGAATTGTTGTATGTTGGAAAGTATTAAAATATAAACTGTTGTTGTTTCTTATGAGGAGTACAATAATGTTACTCCTTGTACACTAATTATATTTTGCTCATTGAACGAAAGTTTATAAAGTTGTCTGCTGCAGATTTGATTGATGTATGTGAGAAAAGGTTTAATTAATATATAATCCATATTGCCTAGAATCGGAAATTTACAACTGAGCGTCCCTGGTGTGTGATCTCTTCTCGTAGGCGCATTTCCTAGTCCATCTACTGTTGTATTGGTTAGATAAGAAGAGGTCATGAATGAGTGGTCCTGCACCTTCATAAAACAGAAATTATGTTGAAACAATAAAAAGACACGAATATAACAAAACCAATGAGACACATTTTGAAAATTAATAAATGTAATTACATGTGGACATTCTTTTTTAAAGTTGAAAATACAAATGTATGTTAAATACCGTTCAACCTTAAAGTAGCCATGGAAAAGGATCCAATGTAACCTGTCAACTTATCAACACGTGACCCTTCCCGTCATATATACTCCTTCTGGAAAAGATGACTCTGAACATATTGTGACAAAAGCAATTTCTAATTTTGCTTAGTTGTTTCAGCTCTCTTCAATGATGAATCTTAATTTATTTAAGTTAACTATACTTTTAATTGTATTTTTGTAACCCTTTCCCACATGCTACAAATCTGCAGCAGACGACTTTGAAAGTATCTAGGTAAAAAACACAAAAAAGCTCTTTAGATGTAGATATAATTACTAAAAAAAGAGCTGAAAACATTGTTTTGAGCAATTTCTCCTTTTGTCACAATGTTTTCAGAAACCGTCTGCTGCATAGATGTCAGAAAGCGTCTATACGTGGGAAAAGGTTAGATCGTCTGCTGCAGGTTTGTAATGTACGGTATGGTTAACATTTATAAACAATGCAATGAAGTACTGTCCTACAATCAGAGCAAAGATAAAAGAGCACACCTTTTTTTATACGTAGACAAGGTTAACCTTTTACCTCATATAGACGCTTTCTGACGCCTCTGCAGCATTTGAAAACATAGTGACCAAAGAAGAAATTGCTCAAAACGAGCAATTTCTCCTTTTGCCACAATGTTTTCCACTTTTTGTCCATTCAATTATAGAGATTTTCTATGTTTTGACAAAATACGTTCAAAGTCGTCTGCTGCAGATTTGTCGTATGAGGGAAAGGGTTAAACAGTTATTTGTCCTCAATATGTGAAAGTTGATTAGAACAAAGGACTGATTTGTATAAATGTTCAGAACTAGTGACTTTGAAAACATCGTGGCTTGAAACGTGGAAAAGTTCTATAAATGAAAGATAAAAATTGAATAGAGATGAAAACGTGAAAAATGGAAAAATTGCTCGTTTTGAGCAATTTCATCTTTTGTTGCCCCGTTTTCAAAAAGGCGTCTGCTGCAGAGGCGTCAGAAGCATCCATATGAGGGAAAGACAGGTTAAACAGTTGTTTGTTCTCATTATGTGAACGTTTATAAAAACAAAGGACTGATTTTAATCTCTATAATTGCTTTGTATAAATGTTCAGATCTAATGACTTTGAAAACATCGTGGCATGACATACGGAAAAGTTCTATTTATAAAAGAAAGTTTTATTATTGAATAGTGTTTGAAACAGTTTTCTCATTAGATAGTCTGCTGTAGATGCGTCAAATGTGTCTGCATGTGGAAATGAGTTAACCCTTTCCCCCATGTAGACGCTTTCTGATGCCTCTGCAGCAGACGACTTTTGAAAACTTTGAGACAAAAGAAAAAATTGCTCAAAACAAGCAATTTCTCCTTTTGACACAATGTTTTCAACTCTTTCAAATGAGTATGTTTTCACTTCGGGAAATTTTCCATATAATGGTTGAGATGTTTTTAAAGTCGTCTGCTGCAGATTTGTTGTATGAGGGAAAGGGTTAAACTTAACTCTTAACCCTGTATTTAATTGACTGTCAGACCCACTTTTGTATTGTGTCACCTTGCGTAGCATGGTAGGCACTTAGGGATTACTTTTCTTTTTGTCCGGCGTCTGTCTGTCCGTCCATCCGTCTGTCTGTCTGTCTGTCCGTCACACATTTTCGTCACACTTTCAAGGAGCAGGTGCAGGTGACACACGTTCTCCGCGGAGCACTCCATTCTAGTTTTGAAATAATGCAAAATGAATGACTCGAGGGACGAATTATTATATTGTGAACTCAATTTGTGAGGCTAACCAACAAGAAGACAAGTGAAATAGTCAATATTATCATCCAAACAACTTTGAACAAATCACCCTTAACCCTTTCCCACATACAACAAATCAGCAGCAGATGTGACTTTGATTACATCTACGCAAAAACACACAGAAAATCTCTATAAACGGAGTTGAAAACAATGTGGGATATTGCTCGCTTTTAGCAATTTCTCCTTTTGTCACAATGTTTTCAAAGGTTGGGCAGAAAACGTCAATAGTGTGAAATGGTTATTAACACCTTAAAATGTACCACAAGCGTAAATAAAGTCGGTAAAATACGGGGGATAAAGTCAGTTTGTTTGTCACATGTGATCCCTTCGGTGATGTAGTGGTAGAGCGTCTGCGTTGGGCGCGGATGGTCGCGGGTTCGATCTCCGGTCATACAAACAACTTTATAAACATGGTAGTAATGGCTGTCCTCCTTGGCGCTCAGGGTTGCGGGTTTAGCATTACGACTGACTGGCTGGTGTCAGAATAAAATGTTGGTAAACACCAAACAATCACTTTTCTCACAATGTGACTGAAATGTCTTGTGAATGCAAGAAAATATTAATTAGTGATTAATCCGAAAATTAAAGAAGGTGATTCCTCTGTCTGAAACAAATGTTCACCTCAAAAATTGAAAGGTTACACTTTAAGAATAGAGTCGAAAAAGAAAACACATTGTAAAAGGGAGAGAAATATATATTGATTATTCTGATCAATTCCACTCATTCCCAATATGATATCGAAAAGTTTCTGATATTATCAAACGTTTTTTTTTTTTCATTGCATTTGGATTGAAATGGAGTGAAGGGATAATGGGATTAAATGTGTTTATTTATCAAACCTCAAATATTATATCGCACAGCAAACATTCTCAAATTGGGTCAAGTTTTTTGAGTTGTGCATAAAGTCACTTATTCAATTTTCTACGGGCAAAACATAGGTTACTAATACTTTTAACTCCTCTGTTAACTAACCCTTTCCCTCATATAGACGCTTTCTGACGCCTCTGCAGCAGACGGCTTTTTGAAAACATAGTGACAAAAGAAGAAATTGCACAAAACGTGCAATTTCTCCTTTTGCCACAATGTTTACCACTTTTAATCATAGGTTATCCATTTAATTATAGAGATTTTCTATGTTTTGACAAAATATGTTCAAAGTCGTCTGCTGCAGAATTGTCGTATGAGGGAAAGGGTTAATAAATCCTCTATGACAGAAGCAAACTTGATAGGAGTCTCTGTATTTTAACCCATGCCCACATACAACAAGCAGACGACTATATCTGTTTTAAATATAAGCATAATTACATTGACTAGTATTGTGAAAACATTGTTTCAAAGGAAGAAATTGTTCATGATCAGCAACTTCTCCCTTTGTCACAATGTTTTCATAAAACGTCTGCTGAAGATGCGTCTGCAGTTGGGAAAGTTGGTATATTCGGATAACCCTTTCGCTGATACAGACAACATTATTATGACATATTTAAAGCAGACCGGGTTTGAAAACTTTTTGGCAAAAGAAAGAATTGCTCAAAATGAGCAAATACTTCGTTTGTCGCATTTTTTCCCCAATTCTATTCAATAATTCAACTTCCATTCATACATGTTTTCTATATTTTGACGCATTTGCAGAAGTAAACGTTGGAAAACATTTTGTCCAAACATTTTGCCTAAACATTTTGTATTCAACTCTATTCAGTAATAACACTTTCAGAAATTAATTTGTCCAACCCCATTTGCAGACGTCGACTTTTGAAAACATTGTGCCCGAAGAAGAAATTGCTAATGACCAACAATTTCTCCTTTTGCCAGAATGTATTCGACTCTATGCAGTATTAAAACTTTCAGAAATGACGATTCTTTTCCAAACGTTAGCCTAGGAGTTAAGATTTGTTGTATGTGGGAAAGTATTTAGTTGTAAGAGGTTCACAATCTGTGTACAACAAATACATAGATCTACAATAGGGCTCCTTCACACGAGATTGAGTCATCTAATTTGAATTTTCATTACTATATTTCGTCCTTGTATGGTTATATGGACATTTTAACCCATTCCCTCATACCACGAATCTGCAGCAGACGACTTTGAAAACATACCTCACGAAAACATTTGGGAACTCCCTTTATATGAAAGTACAATAATTGAATATAGTTGAAAACATGTTTGTCGCAATGTTTTCAAAAAGGTTTTTGCTGCAGAGGCGTCAGAAAGCTTTCTATATGAGGAAAAAGGTTAAAGATGACTTTGAAAACATGTTGGCAAAATATGTAAAATATTTATAATGTAACTAAAATTCTAGAATAGAATAGAACACATTGTGGAAAAGGGGCGAAGTTGCTCTTGTTTGATACACACTGTTTTCAAAAGTCGTCTTCTACAGGTGTACCAAAAAGCATCTGCAAATGGGAAAGGGTTAGTATCTTGAAAATGATTATATATTGACTTTTAAAAGTTTGTGAGATCTTTCTTCCCCCACCTTTTAATACATTTGAAGAAACTGAGAGTTTTAAACTTACACAGAGTCATCATAATATACGGTACTCTTTTTAAACCTTTCCCACATACAGCAAATATGCAGCACCTTGGCAAAAATGTGAGAAATCTCTATAAATAATGGTATAATTATTGAATAAAGTTGAAAACACTGTGGTGTTTTCAAAAGTCGTCTGCTGCACAGGCGTCATAAAACGTCTATATGTGAGAAAGGGTTAAAGTGAAAAGTGTTCGCTTCACAACCAATGCTTAACTATTAACCATTACCAATCCATGATATCCACTTTAAACTTTTAAGTACGGACTGGAAACAATGGACTATAAGTTTGTCACCAAGTTGAACGCATTCAAGGAAAAGTCTGCACAATTTGTGTAAATGAAATTCATTGTGCATTTAAGATTAATTCCCATCATACATTAACTCTTGCCCACATACAAGAACTCTGCAGCAGGCCACTTTTAGATAACCCTAGCAAATCTATTTCAACAAATGAAAGTAGATGATTGAAAACAATGTGGCAGAAGTCGTCTTCTGCAGATGCATAAAGAGGCGTCTATATGTGGTAAAGGTTTTGAAATACAGTTTCCTGAAAACAAACCAGAAACCAGTCAAAATGACTTGAAAGCACCTGGTGTCTGCATGTAAATATAAATTGACAGTGTGGTTTAACCCTTTCCCACATAAAGACCCTTTCAGTCGTCTCTGCAGCAGACGAATTTGAAAATATTGTCGCAAATGGTGAAATTCCTCATAATGAGCAATTTCTCCATTTGCCACAATGTTTTCAACTACTTTCATTTCTAGATATTTTGCCTGCCTGATGTCAAAGTCGTCTGCTGTTAATGTGTTGTATGTGGGAAAGGTTTAAAGTTGCCATGGTACTGAATTGTATTCAGCCCTTCCCCCGATACAGATGGCATTTAAAATGCCTTAAAACCATGCAGTTTTTGGGAATGAGGAAACACTTGACAAAAGGAGTAATTGCTCCTAAAGGCATATTTCTCCTTTACTTCTTTTATACTTCATATGTTCCGGATACGATACAAAATATCACAAATGTCTTCGAAGCAGTGATTGACTCATACAATGTCACAGCTCGTCAAGTTTGAACTTTTTGAAAGGATTAAAGAATATGTAGAAAGACAAATGTGCTAAATGTGAGTGGGAAAACTGTCTATTTTCGTAAAACACACCTGCCCCATTTCAGTGTATCTATTACGTTGTAACTTCGCCATCAGTCACGTTGAACAAAACATCTTTTAAAGTCAGCCATTGCTGATAATTAGCCGTCTTGCACAACTTTTCCACAGCACGAGTTCCTTACTTATAGACAGCGACAAATTGGCCGTCATTTTGTGGAAATTTGAAGAAAAGTAAATAATTTAACCTTTTCCCTCATATAGACGTTTTGTGCAATTTCTTATTGTCACTATGTTTTCAAAAAGGCGTCTGCTGCAGAGGATTCAGAAAGTGTCTATATGAGGGAAAGGGTTAAGTATAACGATGGAGCAAAGGTTTTCAACTTTTTCTACTTGAATTTATTTAACCCTGTCCTTCATACTAGAAATCTGCAGCAGATGACTTATTAAAACATCTTCACAAAATGTGGAAGAGGTCCAAAGAAATATGATAAATGAAGGAACAAGTATTGAATTAAGTTGAAAACACATCAGCCTAAAGGGGAAATTGCTCGTTATCATTTTGACACACTGTTTTCTCGTCTGCTGTTGAGGTGTCCGAAAGCGTTTGTATGTGGGAGAGGGATAAGCGTAGTCAGGGGCGTAGCTTTGCAATAATCGATGTGTAGGCCGTCTCGTGAGAAAATCAACATTGTGGACTCTGCGTAAAGTATCGACCCGGATCAGCCTAAGCATGCCACACAGGCGTACCCGGATAGACACTTTTCGCCTCCTGTGGATTTTCTGTTTCAGGAATAACTACTCTATACATCTATCCCCCTAAGACGGAATGTGTCGGCCGAATCAGTCTGCGCGGACAGCGCAGGCTGATCTGGTCGATACATTACGCAGATGTCTATCTCCGCAGTTGCATTTTGGCGCATTTTGAGAAGAAATGTGTAGGCACGTGCCTACAGTGCCTAAAGGGAGCTACGCCCCTGGTAGTCGTACTCATATTAAAATACAAATGTACCGTTCCACGAGAAAACCAACACTGTAGACTTTGCGTTAAGTATCGACCCGGATCAGCTAAAGCATGCCGCGCAGGCTAACCCGTACATACATATTCAGGTATCCCCCTGAGACGGAATGTGTAGGCCCGGATTAGCCTGCGTGGACTGCGCAGGATGATGTGGATCGATACATCACACTCATACTCTTGGTTTTCTCGTGGAACGGCTCAAATATATAGGACTTGTTGAAATAATGGAGTAACTGACATTTCAAGTCCAGTCTCTTCCACTCGTTTTGCTGGGCTTCATCCAAAACGCTTTAAGCCACATCTTGTAACCAGGGCTGCTGTTTCACCATTTCATAAACTTACACAGAATGTACAAACTTGTGTGCACACTTCGTTTATGATGAAAGGCAGCCAATGTCTATTATGTACTTAAAACCATTTTATGAAGCTTAAATAACACATAATAATGTTCTGAATTCTGAATAAATTAATTATCGTACCCATTTGCAGACGTATTTCGACGAATACGCAACAGACAATGTTTGAAAATATTATGGCAAGAGGAGCAATTGCTGATAAGGAGCAATTTCTCATTTTGCAAAAATGTTTTGAACTTTACTTCCTATATGTAATGAAACTTATTTAAAGGGTTTTCCATATTTGCTACATCTTCAAAGTTGTCTGCTGCCGTTTTGTTGTATATGCGGAAGGTTTCATGTCATGATCATGGTTTAACCCTTTCCCCTCATACGACAATTCTGCAGCAGACGACTTTATACATATTTTGTCAAAAAATAGAAAATCTCTATAATAGAATGGATAACCTATGACTTAAAGTGGAAAACATTGTGGCAAAAGGAGAAATTGCTCGTTTTGAGCAATCTTCTTTTGTCACTATGTTTTCAAAAAGCTGCAGAGGCGTCAGAAAGCGCCTATATAAGGGATAGGGTTAAATCACTTTTCTTTCCTTTTTGTTGTACTAGAATATGTTGTTATATCATTTATATAATGTATTTTTATGAAACCATGATTCTAAGAAAAAGTTTGACATTTTAAAAATGACATTATTGTTTCTGGTTTGTGTTGTGTTACCTATCATTACACTGCTCCACGTGTAGCAGAGGCTCACTCCCTATAAGTATGTTACTGTCTCAATAGAGTGTATGAGCAACGCCTGGCAATTTGACAAATATAATGGAAATGAAAGACCACTTAGTTGAAGTCAATTATCTATAGACCATACGAAAGTGAAGATGCAAGAAGTTCACAAGTTCAAAGTCTTCTGCTATAAATGCACCAACATGTCGAGGCCTTGGCGTAAAACGGTTGTAACTTAAAACCTGTTCTGAAAACCTTGGTGCTGGGTGGGTTTAGGGGCAATTTTGACCCTTTTGTAAACAATTCAAATTTAGGTGCCATTGCTCAGAACGAGCAATGGCGCCTAAATTTCCATTGTTTACCAAGACAAATGATTTAACGCTTATAAAGACTTTATGGTGAGGTAATTCACCTTGGTAAAAAAATAACGATTTTAGTTACAACCGTTTCACGCCAAGCCCTCGATGTGTCTTTTAGTGGGAAAAGGTGGAATGGACAATATGTTACCGTAACTAGATCTACACAGCCAAAATATTATCAAAGGTTGCATGTTGTCTTGTCACGTGAGGGTTCTCTGATTGTACATGCAAGACGACTCCAAAGTCACATGACTCATTGTGCATTGTCATGCATACATTACATGAGCCAAACCTTTTGAAACCCGACATTAATATGTCTTAGTTTACCAAAAAAAACGTATTAGTTTACCAATAAACGTAGCTATGTTTACATAAAGTGCAAAACGAGCAAACAAAATATCTTAATTGTAAAACTTGTATGCGAAAAAACCTTGCGACTCATAAAGCTATCAATATCACGAACCCGGATATAGACAAGGCAATAATCAGATTTTATATCTTACCTTTGCAGTAGACGTCTTTTTAAAAATGAAAAATACAGCCTTATATATAAGCAAAGGAGAAGTTACTCAAAAAAAGTCTGCATTACCGACAAAATTATCACCTATTTATCAAATTCATAACTACAAATTTGCAGGTATTACATTTCATGTTTTAACCTCTGATGTTCTGAAAGCAGACGGCTTTTCATTTGTCAGTTAAGGTAAACACTAAACAGTGAGCTCATTATAAAGTAGCGCCGTGTCCGTCCTGTGTCGTTACATCCACATTGAAGATTCACAAGTTCTCAGTTAGCATATATGATAAACTGATTATAACCACCGATTAAACCCTTGCCCGAGTCGAGACGCTTCTTGACGCGTTTACAACAGGCTACATTTGAAAATATTATGGCAAATGGAAAACTCGCTCTTCATGGTTGCAACTCTGTTAAATAAATGCACTTTCATTTCTAGACTTTCTATATTTGTGCATATATATTTTCAATGTCGTATGCTACAGCTTTGTTGCTATAGTTGGAAACGTTCAAACCATTTTGCCAGGGTCATGTACTTCTTTCGTCTAACAAAGATCTGATACCCTGCACTGAGGGAACCGTCCGCGACCTGCGGACTCCTTCCGGTTATGCCACAAAAGAATTGCGGACATTCGGACATGATTAGCTGACATTGTATGTGAAAGACATTCGTTTGGCTCTAGAATCATCGCTGGTGTTTTGAGCGATAAGTTGATAACACCACTAGACAAACTGACGAACTGATAATTATAGGTTAAAGAGTTAAAAAGAAACACGTTCTTGATACTGGTGCAACCTTTACATGTTGGCATCAAGGGCTGAATGGCTGATTTATTGTCGTTCTCGACCGTTGTTCGGTTATGTCTTTCCATCCTTCCAGCGTGAACTCAAAGCTGTACCATTTCATGAAAGATAGTCAAATCACTTCAGCATTAACACCTACCCACATACAACAAATATGCAGCAGATGACTTTGAACACTTCTATGCAATGATATGAACAATTTCTGATGGTATGATTATTCAATATGGTTGAAAGCATTGTGCTAAACGGTGAAATTGCTCATTATTAGTAGTGTTTCCTTTTGCCACAGAGTTTTCAAAATTCGTCTTTTGCAGAGGCATCAGAAAGCGTCTGTAATTTGGAAAGAGTTAAAACGCATTTCCATTTTGTTTAGATCCCCAAGATAACGCCCAATTACGTATCGTTCAGGAAAACAACGATCCAACAAGGCAATGTTTATCAAAGGTTTATTTAAGTCATCTTTGACTGCTTTGCGAACAACGTAGATCCAGATAAAGCTTGTTGTTCTTGACCAGATTGCAATACCTTATGGTTGGTTAACGTGCATAGTCTATTTCCCATATACTAAAAGCAGGCAGCTTTAAACAGTTCTAGACAAAAAAATAACGAAAACTCTATAAAAGAAATTACAAATTTTAAATAGATTGGGAAATATTTACTTGTTTTCTGAAAACAATGTGGGCGGTCACCAACCCTAATGACATATGAATTATTTCACAGATATATCTGTTTGGTAAATGGACCACACCACACGCAATCCGAGTCTCTGGAACTTGCGACGATCGGTCCGCGCCTAGGCATAGTCTGATCGGGACTTCTTGTCGTACAATCATCATCGAAGCCTCCGACACACGATCGTGATGAAAATCTGATACTTTTAGTAGGCCATTGCAACTCGATCGTAATCACCATAAAAAGTAAAGTCTTCGAAAGGACCGTTTTTATGTGACGCGGCTCAACTTGTTTTTATTTGCCTCGAAACCATTTTAATATTTGATACATTAAATGATGTGTGAAATGGTTTTTCAACAAAATGACAAAAATAAACATACATTTCTTGTCAGATATTTCAAAAATGTGCAAAGGCTTTGAATTTAAATTGCATGACAAAGTTGAAAGTATATATACATATGAGATATTGCTAACCTATTACTTCACATGATATTTCAACTGTTGTCTACTTTACAATCAACAGATGAAAACGTTTTTTGACAAAGAGTTGAAAATATTGTAAAAGGTGAAATTGCTCGTTTTGAGCAATTTCACCTTTTATTGCAATGTAGGCGCAAAATGTCTTCAGTGTGAAGTAATGGCTTAAAGCGAATCTGTTGTAGAGCCGTACTATTCCCACTCCTCCCTACAAATTCTCTAGTCGGATATTACAATAGTGCCGACGATACTACTTGACAAAGCATCAACTCTATAAGCTAATAAATTATTTCCCAGATATACGTATTCAATATATCCAGTTTCGCTTTACTTGCTTTGAAGTCTGAATTGAACACCATCTACCATTCTCATTAACTCAACTAGTATATTGCCTTGAACGAACTTATAGAATAATGTGCTATTTTAAATTCCTGACATGTTTTTAACCACGTTCTCGAGTATATGCCTTTCCTGTGGATTTTCTGTTTCAGGAATACTACTCTATACATC
This sequence comes from Serripes groenlandicus, assembly GCA_031761405.1. NCBI lineage: Eukaryota > Metazoa > Mollusca > Bivalvia > Cardiida > Cardiidae > Serripes > Serripes groenlandicus. The sequence continues at coordinate 49,383,925 of JASEVX010000001.1, read as the reverse complement.
TATATCTATCCCCCTATGACGGAATATGTCGGCCGGATCAGTCTGCGCGGACAGCGCAGGCTGATCTGGTCGATACATTACGCAGATGTGTATCGCCACAGCTGAATTTTGGGGCATTAAAAATGTGTAGGCACGTGCCTACAGTGCCTAAAGGGAGCTACGCCCCTGATCATTAACACTTTCTCGAAAACGTAACATTATGTTTATGTATCACATGTCAATTATTACATCCATGTTATGTACCATCCAGAAGTAATGTCAAACCATCAGTAGCCTAACTTAAATGTGTGACGTTTGGATCAACCCTCGAATGTACTCGCTTTCTTTATGCTCTCAGTTCAGTGTATGTATTGTACGGCAATAGAATGTACTGCTGCAGAAGAACTTAGGACTAAGAATCCAAGTGAGTACAACTTAACCCTTTCCCACATACAACAAATCTGCTGGCTATGACTTACACAACTAATTGGCAATTTTGTTTATGTCTATAAATGAAAGTTTAACCCTTTCCCTCATACGACAATTCTGCAGCAGACGACTTTGAACGTATTTTGTCAAAACATAAAAAATCACCATAATTGAATGGATAACCTATGACTAAAAGTGGAAAACATTGTAGCAAAAGGAGAAATTGCACGTTTTGTGCAATTTCTTCTTTTGTCACTATGTTTTCAAAAAGCCGTCTGCTGCTGAGGCGTCAGAAAGCGTCTATATGATGGAAAGGGTTAATTAACAGAAGATTCTCGGAACCTTCTGTGATTAATTGCCGAACAATGTTGAGCCGTTCCAAACTGACTGCAGGGAATGCCTTGACTGATCTGGATCTACACTGAGCGCAAATGCATTACTGTTGTTTTTTTTGCAGAACACACTGTTAATTATTGAATATAGTTGAAATACTTGTGTCCAATGGATAAATGCTCATGAGCAATTTAAGGAATGAACAATTTCCTATTGTTTTCATAATGGTTCCTTAAATGTCTGCATGTGGGAAAGGGTAAGTTCTGATCTACACACCTGGTTGCGCACAAACTTATGTAACGTCTAATAGAAAAAAATACAACACATGTTTTTATGTATCCAAAAAATGATGACGGTTCAATAAATTTATGATTATTAGTATTTTAAAATAAATTATGCATAATAAATTACCATTTTCTGATTTCGCATCACTTAACCTCCCTTTCCCACATACAACGCATGGGAAGCAGACGACTTTCATAACATCTAGGCAAGATTTATGAAAAATATCTTTTAAGTTTAGTTATTGAAAAGATATGAAAACATTTTGGTAAAAAGTCTTCTGCCAGAGAAGCGTAAACGAGTGTTTACATGTGGGAAAGGGTTACTGTTAGAACGCATCGACATTGAATTCAACATTGAAGCATTACTGGGAAAACGTTTACTTTCAAGATCGAAAATAGTCATATTACTCATCATCTTTTTCTTTTCTACTCCCTGTTTCAACAACCTCAATAGTTCATCCACATTGTATTGTTTTTAAAAATGTCTGCGAAAACCGATCATACGGCATTTTTTTATCGGTGTTGATTCAGATTAGTCACCACACCAGAAGTCTGATATAGCTCTGCATTTTTCTTATAAACTTTTATCACATGACAATGCTTGTATCCGATCTCATATACCCATTACGTATTTCTTTATATGTAACGTGTGTAATATAACATGACCGAATCACTTTTTTGTATTCATCCGCGAATGTTTACAAAATGGCTGAGAACGTGTATCCGGTAAACACAAACGATAGATGAACGAGGCAAGGGGACCATTATCAGTCATAGAAATAGTTTTAAACTTTAACATACATGTCGAACCTAATTTTAAACATATGGAAACTCTTAAAACTGAAATAACGATTAATGACGGAATGTATTTGAAAATATAGGGGCAAAAAGAGAAATTGCTCATCATGAGCAATTTCTCCTTTTGCCACTATGTTGTCAAATGTCTTCTGCTGCAGAGGCGTCAGAAGACGCATGTAAGCTGATCCTAAATAACCCCTCAATGTGTTGCCACTCGTATTAAGGTGATACCAAGGCCTCTATAGACGGTACGTGTTTGATGTACAATACCCATCAAACATAAAACATACCCCCTAGAAACAACGTGATATATATATACCAATGCAGAGTAGGATATCATTATATGATACCGGAGAACAAGTATATTCAATTAGTTATATAATGAATGAAATCAAGATTCATTTTGTAACGCTGTCGAGAATTATTCCCTCGACCATCATTGTCAATACTTCGCACTTGTATGCTGTGACATCTGGATTCGACACGATTCTTACTTTCGGTTTCTTCTCTACATCATAAAGGTATGCTTTCCATCATTTTTCTCAGATTGCTCGCCAAAAAGATATTTCTGCACGGCGAGGGTAAACAAACTCATCATGCCTACATTTCCCCCCCAGATGTATCAAAAAGACCATTCCAACAAAGCCATTTTGATCAGCTTTGATGAAATATTGAGAGGAAATGAAAAGACATCTCGAACCCCCTCCCCTATTTTGTCCACCACACTGGAGTCAACTGCCGGCTGCTGCACGAGGTATCAGAATACTTATGTACCAAGGACATGGTTAATCCTTAACCAAATACATGCGCATTTTATACCCCTGCAGCAGATGTGTTTGTTTTCTGAAAACATGTGCAAATAAGTCGAAATTGCTAATAATGATAATTTTCTCCTTTTGTCACTATATATATAATTATATGTATTCAATTTCTTTTTTTCAATTTTTAATGGGGAATGGGGTTTATGTACAAATACCACGTCTGCAGACTTGCTGTGGAAGCCGGCTTTTATAGCGAGGTTGTCAGACTTTTCTTTTTTTTCACGGAGTTAAACAACGTACATCGCGGTTTACTCCATGAAGGACCCGGCACACGCTACACATTATTATACTTTCATTTACAGATATTTTTCATATGTTTTGGCCAGGCTGTTTTCAAAGTCATGTGCTGTGTGCTAGAAAGGGTTACCTGGATATGAAACGGCAGATGATGCTCACGACGCACGCACAGTAAGTACTGATGGTTGTTGGTGTTAATTGGATTTGCCAATCCTCATAAATATTTCAAATTATATTAAACAGCTACTACAGGTGAGATAGCACAGCGTGTCGTTTCGCAAAAAGAACCAAATGTCATTGGTCAGAGTAGACGGAAATACGATCTGTGGGTTTCCTTTATCCTATTATATAGCCTAGTGCGAGGATAAACAGAGAACCGAAGTTTATCTCGGGTTATTCTTCGTCCTGCAGATTGAACATGCGCTTTCACGTGACTGATTCGTGGTTCAATTAACCCTTTCACTCATATAGACGCTTTCTGACGCATCTGCAGCAGACGGCTATTTGAAAACATAGTGACAAAAGAAGAAATTGCACAAAACGTGCAATTTCTCCTTTTGCCACAATGTTTTCAACATTGCCACAATGTTTTCAACTTTTAGTCATAGGTTATCCATTCAATTATAGAGATTTTCTATTTTTTGACAAAACATGTTCAAAGCCGTCTGCTGCAGAATTGTCGTATGATGGAAAGGTTAAAGCTTAGTCACACGACCTCAGAAAATCATTGGTTGGTACAGAGGACTAAATGAAAATGTTTGAACGGAGTTTTTTCCCCACTATATCCTTCGTAGCATCAAAACATATGCTGTAGGTACTCAAATTAGTCGTCTCACTGAGGCGATTATTTTGAATGCCCCACGCCATATGTTTTGGAGGCCAAATAAATATTTTAGAACAGGAAAGGGGACCGTTATCTGGAGCTTTGTTGCTGGTTGTTAAAATATGCTGTTATATGTTTACAGGTCATCAGGGATCGGCAATTGCTCTTACGATCATGCTAATCTGCTGATCTATGTTGAAATTGAAACCATTTACCGACCGAACTGGTCTCGAAAAGGATTTGTGTAGCCTATATCCGGCGACTGGTTGCCTTTTTTTCTCATCTATAAATTCCCGAGACTGAACGCCGCCCAATCGACGAACGACATTGTCAATCGGAACGTTTGTATGTTGTTACTCTCCGAGTGCCAGTCAATCGGAACGTTTGTATGTTGTTACTCTCCGAGTGCCACACTTATTTTATACGTGTCAGAATACGTGAGGTTGAAAGTCCATACCCAGGGGCGTAGCTTTTCAAAAATCAATGTGTAGGCCGTCTTGTGAGAAAATCATCAGTGTGGACTCTGCGTAAAGTATCGACCCCGATCAGCCTAAGCATGCCATACAGGCCTACCCGGATAGACACTTTTCGCCTCCTGTGGATTTTCTGTTTCAGGAATCACTACTCTATCCCCCTAAGACGGAATGTGTCGGCCGGATCAGTCTGCGCGGACAGCGCAGGCTGATCTGGTCGATACATTACGCAGATGTCTATCGCCGCAGCATGAATTATCACGTAAACGGCACATGATCCGATAGAAATAGGACAGTAAGATCAATGGACCAATAATAATCACATGCTTATCACCGTATACATATTTCAAAGCTGTGAATTCCCTGTAGGTCTCCCTGTTGAATTTTAAAATTCTCCATTATGGTAGCCAATTATAATGTCGTCTGCTGTCTTTGAAGTCTAAACTTATTTATTTTACATCGATTACGAAGCAAGCTTTTAAGCTTATATTAATCACGCTCGATGTCTGCTTCCTTGAAACTTAACCAGTACTCGCGCCGTTTGTGTGGAAAAATCCCAAAGGCAGAACCCGCTCATCACGGGATTCGAACCCGGGACCTTTGGTACAAGAGGCCGACGCTCTACCTCTGTACCACTGTCTTCCACACTCTTAACTAATGTTGTTGATGGTTCCGAATTCAAAGTGTATCAGGCGACTTTAAATATCAGGGAATGAAGGGGATGTATCAGGCGACTTTAAATATCAGGGAATGAAGGGGATGTATCAGGCGACTTTAAATATCAGGGAATGAAGGGGATGTATCAGGCGACTTTAAATATCAGGGAATGAAGGGGATGTATCGGGCGACTTTAGATATCAGGGAATGAAGGAGATGTATCAGGCGACTTTAGATATCAGGGAATGAAGGGGATGTATCGGGCGACTTTAGATATCAGGGAATGAAGGGGATGTATCAGGCGACTTTAAATATCAGGGAATGAAGGGGATGTATCGGGCGACTTTAGATATCAGGGAATGAAGGGGATGTATCAGGCGACTTTAAATATCAGGGAATTAAGGGGATGTATCGGGCGACTTTAGATATCAGGGAATGAAGGGGATGTATCAGGCGACTTTAAATATCAGGGAATGAAGGGGATGTATCGGGCGACTTTAGATATCAGGGAATGAAGGGGATGTATCGGGCGACTTTAGATATCAGGGAATGAAGGGGATGTATCGCGCGACTTTAGATATCAGGGAATGAAGGGGATGTATCGGGCGACTTTAGATATCAGGGAATGAAGGGGATGTATCGGGCGACTTTAGATATCAGGGAATGAAGGGGATGTATCGGGCGACTTTAGATATCAGGGAATGAAGGGGATGTATCGGGCGACTTTAGATATCAGGGAATGAAGGAGATGTATCGGGCGACTTTAGATATCAGGGAATGAAGGAGATGTATCGGGCGACTTTAGATATCAGGGAATGAAGGGGATGTATCGGGCGACTTTAAATATCAGGGAATGAAGGGGATGTATCAGGCGACTTTAAATATCAGGGAATGAAGGGGATGTATCGGGCGACTTTAAATATCAGGGAATGAAGGGGATGTATCGGGCGACTTTAGATATCAGGGAATGAAGGGGATGTATCAGGCGACTTTAGATATCAGGGAATGAAGGGGATGTATCAGGCGACTTTAAATATCAGGGAATGAAGGGGATGTATCAGGCGACTTTAGATATCAGGGAATGAAGGGGATGTATCAGGCGACTTTAAATATCAGGGAATGAAGGGGATGGTTTTCACTACCATGGAGATGTGCTCATCAATGGCATGTTTTATTTCGAACTAACGTCTGGGTGTGAGAAAACGCGGGTTCGGTCACCGGCCGGCGAGCTGGGTTGTGGAGCTCTGGCATTGCAATTGAAATGCTGGTATCAGGATATATTAACCAGAACTACAGGTAACTTATCCAGGAAACGCCGTGATGTAACATGAACGTGTTGAAAGTGAAGTAAAACACATTAACAACAAACAAAGCAAATATAGAAAGATATGTCTAGTGAGATTAACGCCTTCAGGTCGGAAAGGGCTTAACTCGACAAAGACAAATACATTGTACATTGAAAAGCACTATAATTGAAAGCAGTATAGAATACTTGAAACACAGTGGAAAAAGAAAACATTGTTCTTGAATACGAGCTATTTCCCCTGTTGCCACAATGTTTTCAAATGTCTACATGTCGGAAAAGAACTTAAAGGTTAAATCAATATCTGGTTTTGTACGCGTAATAATGAATGCATGACCAATGTCGTAAAACACCGCACAAACAGTTCATACCGCCAATGCGTGGAGAAACCTGCCTACGCAGTCTAGGTAACTTTGTCATCTTGCTTATCTGTATGATAAACGCTCCATTCCACTAGAAAGAGTTTTCAATGAACATGTAAAGCACTTACCTTAACCTCGATCTGTCTCACGTTGTGTACTTGACATTTTCAACACAGTACGTTTGGACTTATTTTATACATCTTTGGGTTTCATCGCAAGATAACCGACTTTCAGGATTTGGTGACCATGTAAGAAGCAGTCTGATCGGGATACTTCCTGTTCGTTACCTAGTCGTTCACCAATCAATGAAACCTTTTGAGAACGACCAAGAATGGCAGAGGGGTACTGCCTGTGCGTTACCTAGTCGTTAAACAATCAATGAAACCTTTTGAGAACGACCATGTAACATAAAGTCTGATCGGGATACTCCCTGTGCGTTACCTGGTCGTTAAACCATCAATGAAACCAGTCGTTAAACAATCTATGAAACCTTTTGAGAACGACCATGTTAACATACAGTCTGATAGGGGTACTCCCTGTGCGTTACCTAGTCGTTAAACAATCAATGAAACCTTTTGAGAACGACCATGTAACATAATGTCTGATAGGGATACTCCCTGTGCGTTACAGTCGTTAAACAATCAATGAAACCTTTTGAGAACGACCATGTAACATAAAGTCTGAACGGGAGACTCCCTGTGCGTTACCTGGTCGTTAAACCATCAATGAAACCTTTTGGTACGACCACGTAAAAAACAGTCTGATAGAAGTACTCCCTGTGCGTTACCTAGTCGTTAAACAATCAATGAAACCTTTGGAGAACGACCATGTAACATAACGTATGATCGGGATACTCCCTGTGCGTTACCCAGTCGTTAAACAATCTATGAAACCTTTTGAGAACGACCATGTAATATACAGTCTGATCGGGGTACTCCCTGTGCGTTATCTAGTCGTTCACCAATCAATGAAACATTTTGAGAACGACCATGTAAAATACAGTCTGATAGGAGTACTCTCTGTGCGTTATCTAGTCGTTCAACAATCAATAAAACCTTTTGAGAACGACCATGTAAAATACAGTCTGATAGGGGTACTCCCTCTGCGTTACCTAGTCGTTAAACAATCTATGAAATCTTTTGAGAACGACCATATAAAATACAGTCTGATAGGGGTACTCCCTGTTGGTTACCTAGTCGTTCACCAATCAATGAAACCTTTTGAGAACGATCAAGAATGGCAGATTCTGAAAGGGGTACTCCCTGTGCGTTACCTACTCGTTCCCCAATCAATGGAACCTTTTGAAACGACCGTGTACAATTCAGTCTGATAGGGGTACTCCATGTGCGTTACCTAGTCGTTAAACAATCAATGAAACCTTTTGAGAACGACCATGTAACATAAAGTCTGATCGGGATATCCCCTGTTCGTTACCTAGTCGTTCACCACTCGATGGAACCTTTTGACAACGACCATGTGTAAAAGGTGCGTAAAGAGACATGCATCACAGTTCACATCAATTTTCAAATCTCCGAAGCTCGATTCTCGTGTGACATGGACCATTACAGGTGGTTATAATGTCAAAACACAACTTGTTATAATATAAAGATTGAGTTACCGTCTGGAACTTACCCGGATATATCGAAATGCTGCTTTGTTCAACGCCACGAAAATACCCCGACCATCATACTATAATTAACTCTTTCAGCGCCGAATTGTTTAAAGTTGACTCTTCTTCCATGTTCAAAATCGGGCATCTCCATTTCTCATGTAATACAAGTTTGGACTATTTTGATAACTAAAAGGCAAACAATGCTGATTTCAGGTGAGACAGCTCGTTACAAAAACCTCAATATTGCATTTGGCGCGAAAGAGTTAAATGCCTATTACGATCAAATTGCATCCATATATAGACGATGTACTGTCACATGTTGCCTTCTAAACATGCTTCTGCGATATCTACACGTTACTAAAAATAACATTTGAGACCCTGATCGGTTTGTGCAGAGACAACGACTTAACTTTATCATCGCTGGTAGTGAAGTCCCGGATGAAGGTTTTCATGAAACAAGATCCGTTCTAATATCTGTTTACCCGTTCCCGCATATATACGTTATTTGACGCATTTGCAGCAGACGAGTTTTGAAACGTTACATGGCAAAAGGTGAGAAATTGCTCACTATAAGCATTTTCTCCTATTTTCCTAATGTCTTCAACTCTATTCAATGAATTTACTTTCATTTATCGAGACTTATTATATTTTTACAGATATTGACTCTCCTTCGGGAGGCTACAAATTGGACTGTACATGTGTTTTGTAACTTATCAGAACATTTATCGACAAAAGGGACATATCAATCACAGTAGAAACATAATGTTCCCATTAAAGGTTAGAAGAAACTTTTTTCCAAATGTAGACGATGCGGTCCCCTCAAAGAAGTGCAGAAAACGTGTTTCTTCACAAGCACGAAAAACAGACCTTACCATTAATTTGCTTTTAATCCATGTATTGATTATGTATTGTGTGACGGAATACATGCACGTGAATGAGAAACAAATTAGGTCTGCGCTGTATGTACCCACATACATGTTTCACTGGAAAACAATTAAAGCAAAACTGGTGCTGAGAAACATTGTTTTATCCATTTCCTCTTGCAGCAGATAACTATTGAAAATGTTGTTGGAAATAAGGTTAACCCTTTCCCTCATACGACAATTCTGCAGCAGACGACTTTCAACATATTTTGTCAAATAATGGAAAATCTCTATAATTGAATGGATAACCTATGACTAAAAGTGGAAAACATTTTGACAAAAGGAGAAATTGCACGTTTTGTACAATTTCTTCTTCTTGTTACTATGTTTTCAAAAAGCCGTCTGCTGCAGAGGCGTCAGAAAGCGTATAAATGAGGGAAATGGTTAACAAGCGGCCAAGGGAAGCATTTCTGTGTTAAAAGGCTATACATATTTATAAGTCGCATTTCTACACAGTAAAAGAGCAGATTGCTTGACAACACGGATCATTTACTGATAGCCGGAGCAAGAACACAGCAGTTGTCCCATAATTTAAACCATGTTTATAAACCCTATTAAAATTGTTATATTTAAATATTTCTGTTTATATAAAAAAAGTGTGCATGTTTGAAAAGCCTTTATCATGTAATTACACTTGAAGGTTGTTTTTGAAATAACGGTTTTCCCTTTTCATTTACAACCCCTTTCAAATGCAAATTTAACAATAAAAAAACCCGTACAGTACATGTTACCCTTACCCTTATGCATATCCACGTTGTTAAGTTTTTACTTTTTGTAAACGTTTTTAGGGGAAAAAAGCCAGTTACTTGTTAAGAATTTTGAACTCGTTTCAATATTTATTTTATACCATACTAAATGTATCGAGTGCCGCTTAAGTCTTTCCCACATGCAGACGCATTTTGACGCAATAGCAGCAGACGACTTCTGAAAACATTGTGGCCAAAGGTGAAATTGCTCATGATGAGCAATTTCTCCTTTGGCCACAATGTTTTCAACTTCATTTAACAATTAAACTATCTTTTATGGAGATGTTTTCAAAGTCGGCTGCTGCTGATTTGTTGTATGTGAGAAAGGTTTAACAATTCGATCGTAGATTTCCAAATCCTTCCAGAACGATTCAGACAACGCTTAGCGCCACTGAGTTATATGATTTCCAAGGTGAATGACTCTAAAATAACACGTAAGCGATTCATATCAAATATAAGCACGATCCAAAAATAGTCAGTAATATATCGGAACAGCATGAAACATGCCTGTTATATGATATTGATATATTAACCCTTTTCACATACATACGCCTCTGCCGTTGACGACGTTTGAACACATCGTGACAATTGAACACATCGTGACAATTGAAGAAATTGCTCATTAATATTAATGAGCAATCTATCAATTTGCCACACTGTTTCCAACAGTATTAACATTTTCATGCGGATAATCCTTTGACTACTTCGATAAGATGTTTTCAACGTTTTGAGATTTGTTGTATGTTGGAAAGGGTAAACACCTCCGCATGGCATATTCCGTATTAGATCATGTTGGGAATCAATTGAATAAAACATGGACTTATTGTAACCCTCACAAACACGCACGGACTAAATTATTACCTGTTTATGACTTACCTGTATAGCTGCAATTTACATCTATTTATGGCACCTGGTATTAAATAGCTCTTTGTTTTCGATAATATAATTCATGGTCGATAACAATGCGAGCGTTATTAAATCATTTCTGAAATCTACCGCTATATAATCAGTTTATCAAAACGAAACAGCTGTAGATTTTTGTCTTCTCGTTGATATTTTAATTCATGTTGTTTAATTTATTATAAAAATCCAAGATTGTATTGGCAAATCTTTCCATCCTATCATGTTAACCCTTTCCCTCATATAGACGCTTTCTGAGGCCTCTGCAGCAGACGGCTTCTTTGAAAACATAGTGACAAAAGAAGAAATTGCTCAAAACGAGCAATTTCTCCTTTTGTCACAATAATTTCCGCTTTAAGTCATAGGTTATCCATTCAATTATTGAGATTTTTTATTATAATACAAAATTGTTCCAAGTCGTCTGCTGGAGAATTGTTGTATGAGGGAAAGGGTTAAACATGCACTATAAACCATTTCGACCAAGCAGACGCAGTTTGTGAGATTTTGTGTAAACATTGTTGGAAAAATGATATATTATCCCCAATATATGTGTTTTTGTCAAAATGCTACCCAGATGTTATTCCATTCCATATGTTGAATCAACTATATTGGGTAATGACTGTAAGTGTTCTTTGTTTGTTTGAATGGTATTTAACCCATTTATTCACGTGACTTTTCAAAGGTCGTCTGCTTAACCCCTTCCCACATACAACATATATGCAGCAGATGACTTTGAAAACATCTAGAATTCATTTGGAAAATCTCTAAAAATGAAATGAAGTACTGAAAAGAGTTGAAAACGTTGTGGCGAAAAGAGAAATTGCAATTGTTTTGAGCAATTTCGACTTTTACTGCAAAGTTTTCAAAAGTCGTGTTCATTGGCAGGTGTCAAATGTCGTTTGTGTGAAGAAATGGTATTTAACGCCGATTGTAACAGTATCTCGGTAACATGACGGCGTTTATGGTAAATTACCAGTCTTACCGGTATTATTTATCCTGACACCTACGTACAAGTCGCCAAGGAGTGAAGCCACACCTACCACTTCAAAAATCATTGCCCAAAACCCAATCAGCCTGCGCCTCCACACAGTGTTATCTCAAGATCACATAATCTTACTTTTGTAGATGCTGATAAGACGGGGCAGATATACAGCAGGTGTATCTGGTTCTACACTGTTATCGAAAACCCAACTTGTACCTATTTCCATGGACGAGCTCATTTGTTCTTCCAGTTCCGGTGTGCACGCTCTAAGCACTATACATAGGATCCGGTCAATTGCTAAAAAACACTATTTAGGTATACCAATATCAAGTTTGGCAATGTTGTTGGTCCAAAATCAGTTATTAATCCTTTCCCACATACAGACGCTTTCTGTGCCTCTCTGCAAATCATGACTTTTGAAAACAATACAAGCAATTTCTCCTTTTCTACAATGTGTTCAACTCTGTTCAGTACTTAAACTTGCATTTGTAGAAAGTTTCCTTATTTTTCCTAGATAGTTTAGAAGTCGTTCGCTGTATGTGTGTGTGTGTGGGGGGGGGGGGGGGGGGGGGGGGGGGGGTGATAAAAGATCGGTCTCCATCACTAATACCAAGTCAGAATAGTAGATAAGGAGGAGTACTCTGGTCGTTAACCTCTCATATTTCTCTTATGACTCAGTACCAACAACATGGGGTTTGAGTGCCAATGAAGGGTTTTGGAATTGACAATACTCACCTTATCTAGAGCTCCGAACAAGACTCAGGGCGTTTGGTTACTTTGTCGTGCGACGTCTGATGCCATCATGTTTTGCTTTGATTTTGTCTCTGTGGATATTGTTATAATAAACGCTTTGACGGTGTTTCGTCTCTGCGGATATCGCTGATATAAAGGCCTTCAATGAACTCAGGCATCCAATGCTATTTTAGATATGTCTCTATTTAAAATCCTCTGAACAAAGTGAATAAAATCCATTCGTTGATAATGACAATGTCTGTTTAGAAAACTGGTTTTAGATATGGTGAAACATTATGATATATGTGAACTAAGGGACGCATATTTGTATGTTTCACATTATTTATACACTGATAAAAGATCGGTCTCCATCACTAATACCAAGTCAGAATAGTAGATAAGGAGGAGTACTCTGGTCGTTAACCTCTCATATTTCTCTTATGACTCAGTACCAACAACATGGGGTTTGAGTGCCAATGAAGGGTTTTGGAATTGACAATACTCACCTTATCTAGAGCTCCGAACAAGACTCAGGGCGTTTGGTTACTTTGTCGTGCGACGTCTGATGCCATCATGTTTTGCTTTGATTTTGTCTCTGTGGATATTGTTATAATAAACGCTTTGACGGTGTTTCGTCTCTGCGGATATCGCTGATATAAAGGCCTTCAATGAACTCAGGCATCCAATGCTATTTTAGATATGTCTCTATTTAAAATCCTCTGAACAAAGTGAATAAAATCCATTCGTTGATAAATGACAATGTCTGTTTAGAAAACTGGTTTTAGATATGGTGAAACATTATGATATATGTGAACTAAGGGACGCATATTTGTATGTTTCACATTATTTATACACAGATAAAGTTTATTTGAATTGCTTTAGACGGAGCAAATGCGACGGATGTCTGAACGGTGACCATATTTGGTTAAATCCACGCCATAAGTTTTCAAACGAAGACGAAACGGTAATTACTGTGTGTTACGTTTCTAGAAGATCTACGCAATCAGCATGTCGAGTGCTTGGTGTGAAACGGTTTTAACTAAAAACATATTTCGAAAACCCTGGTTTAGGGGCAATTTTGACCCCTTTGTAAACAATGCAAATTTAGGTGCCATTGCTCAGAATGAGCAATGGCACCTAAATTTCCATTGTTTACAAAGAAAAATGATTTAACGCTTATAAAAACTTTATGGCTAGGTGATTAACCTTGGTAAAAAAAATACAATTTTTGTTACAACCGTTTCACGCCAAGCCCTCGATGTGGTTCCTATTTGGGAAGGATAGTTTATTGGTGGCTTATAAAAGCACATTCAGCCCTGCGTGCATCGAAACGGTTTTGTAGCTCACGGTTGCCAATGCACCAGTCAAATGACAGTTATACAGTAGTGCCTGGGCTTGTAAAACAGTTATCATTTCTACAAGTTGGTCAGTATGTATCGAAACTGTCTCCTTTGTTGTTACACATGTCAATGGAGAAAGAAAGGGTTTCTAATATGAATATTTTATAAGTTGTTGTACGAGTAATCCCGTCATAAAGAGGTCTGATTGTGGTCTTTTCTAATTTGAACGTTTCAGAGTGTGAAATCCTTATGATTTATAACTTCAAACAAGCTCGACCTTGATCCCGAAGCCTTGCTGGAATCGCGGCAGATGACCTGGACCCGCTCTGTGTTGTAACATTGTCTGTAAGAGCTCTTTCCTCCGAAAACAGCTCTCAACTGAACGGTGCTCCACACGAAATAGAACCGATGTGCATTTATGACAGGTGTAGATACATATCCGCTTACGCATTCATGCAATTTGATCCGATAAATGCACAGTATAAGTCAATATGCGCTAATGCGCAAGTCGATCTGAATCTTCACTCGATGCAAATACCGTTTAATTTGTTTTCGTATTACGCGTCGCACTTAAGGCAATCGAGAAACCACAAATACAATATAGTCTACGAAAGAGTGGTGAAATTGAAGATTGTTATTAAAATGTGGGACCTGACACGCGCTATTTATAACATGTAGCTGAAAACAAAATTGATACCTGTTATGGGATATGCAATTTAATACGAGCCGTTCCACGAGAAAACCAACATTATGGACTCTGCTTAATGTATCGACCCAGATCAGTCTTTATATTTCCAAAGCCGTCTTTTTCAGAAGTGGTGTATGTTGGAACGGGTTGACTAAAGATGAGACAATATATATCTATGTATATATGTCTTAATTAAATCCTTTTGAACCGAAAGTGTTGACAAGCGAATTTTGAAAACAATGAAATATAATGTATAGCAGCTTTTAAAACTTTCCCACAAACATCAAATCTCAGTGAGCAAAAGATGAAATTGCTCATTCCTCCTTTTGTCACGATGATTTACGAAAGCTGTCTGCTGCAGGCGTCAATAAGCGTCTGTATACGGGAAAGGGGTTAACATATCAAACATTCGTGGAGCAATAAATGAAAATATAGTTGCCATGCTTTTACCCCTTTCTTTTCCATCTGTTCTCTGAATGCTTTCAGAGTTTTGATTTTTTATTGAAAACCCCTTTCCCGCTTACAATAAATCTACAGCAGACTACCCGAGAAATGTCGTTGCTAAATTAAGGGGAAATCACTATCACAATTATTGAATGGACTAATGAGAAATTCCTCTATTTGTCACAATGTTTTCGAACGCCGACTGCTGCAAATGAATAAAAATGCGCTTGCATTTGAGAAAGGATTTTCTTGCCATTCTGGAGAGTATTATTAATGGGCGCGAAACTGGTGACATGGTGTATCCGAACGATGGTGACAGAGCGATATTACAAACTCCATTATAAATTGTGAATGAGATAAGGGAACGTTAAACCAGAATGCTAATGATATTAATGACAATCTGAAAATCAGAAAACTCACGCTGATTATTTTCCCCGATAGAATCTGAATATTAATGCACTGCACACAAAAAATGCCAATTGTGCGGTACTATCGATCGTGGACTCGCGATACTTTGATCTCCATTAGTAGTCACTTCCTGAATGGGCCATTAAAATTGTTACATGCAGCGCTAGGATAATTAATAAAGGAGAAAGTTGAAATATTACACTTTATTTGTTTGAGAGAAAATAGCTCGAATCAGAACAGAAAAAACAAACAAGGCTGTTCCCTGGTGTTAAACATTACTGAAAGCAATCTTGTTCATGATAGAGGAGCCATTTTGACCCTCGAAAACATGGTTGAAAAGACATAAAATTACTCACTATATCTCCTTTACCGATAATTGTATCAAAAATGCCTAGATCGATTTTCAGGTGTTATTATTTTACGTAGTTGTATTCAAAACAGACGCCTAAAGACTACGTTAATGCTTAATTCGAGAACTGATCCATTCAGTTAAATACCTTTCTAATACTTATTTAAATTCATAAAGTAATACAATTTCTGCTTTGCTATAGTATTATGGTTTAGCCAATTTAGCACACACTGTATTACTTTGAAATATCGAATATTCTTCAAATAGAATAAGAATGGCTGATGAACACGGACAAAGGCACAGTGTTTCAAATTACAAAATTCTAAAGCTTACCCAAGAACACAATTATGAGGCATAGGGTCAATGATCAGTCGCGGAAACGATAGTCATGCGACATGTGCGAAGGAGCTTTTTTACAAGTTGTTGTGAAATATTAAACGAAATGTTTAATTAGTTCTAATTTGATATGGTCTACTGAGTTTTGTCGTCTTTATTACTCAGTCATCTGCTTGGAAATGGCGGGAACTAGAAAACATCTAATACTGACAAAGAATTTTCAAATGGTAATAATTTGCATGTTTAACAACCCTTTTTCGCAAACAGACGTATGTGCAGCATACGTCTGTTGACAAGGTCGGACAAAAGGGAATTTGCTCACAATAAACGTTTTATTCCAGAATGTTTAAATTCTTGGGACGGTTGTCAGCAGACATCCGCGTCCGTTCTAGAGTCAACAACTCGGCGTTACTAAGTTCCTAATAACAGAGGCAGCTCCGCCGATATAAATAATTCTAAGCGGAGTAATTTTTACGCCAAACAGATGATGTGATCATATCACTGAAAGTACTTCTGGGTCAAAGCACTGAAAGTACCGTTGGACGCTTGTGATGGTATTCGTAAAGTAAAGTCAGACAGGCGGGTGCATGTGTATGCACACAAGAGATGTTTGTCAAATATACCTTCCTTTACCTTGAATGAGGTTAGTCAATTTGAAAAAAAGCAGTTTAATTTTAGTATGCCTATGTTTTCTTTTTAATTGACTATGTCAACAACATTCAGGATAGATTCAATTATAAGCACTGCCAAGTTTGCAATGCCTGTGTGGTAATCAGACAATGGAAGTAGCCAGCATGTAATTGTAGATTTAAGTGTGAAAATCTGGGGGATGTAACATAAATGATGGTCATCAAAGGTAGAAAAAGATCATTTACGCAGTTTTCTTTGAAATTATCAATAAACAATAGGACCATTAGTGTCCTATTTCGCTCACCTGTGTAACAGAACTTAGATAGTTGTTTATGTTCATCAAACTCATTTTGTCTTCGAAGAAATAACGTGCCAATTTTTGTTTGTTTCTTTTTCCTTCTTGAATTTCATATACTATTTTGATTTAATACCTCATAGTCTCGTCTTTTCCTATATTACAATAGGTATATATGTTGTTATTATTACCTCATATTACATTGTTAAAATGTACCGAGAATAACAAATAAACTTTGAAAGTCAAACTATTAGGAAATCAAGCCTCTGATAACTTTCAAAGCAGTATAATAGCTCAAATTGACATTTTTAATAATCTTTAGGATACAATTATGATAAATTACCCTCTAATCACTGTTACACTCAATCTGAAGGTGTTCATTACACCTTCTTACGTAGCAAAATATGAGAATAAACGGTCATTAATGTTTGATCCTAAACAATGAACCTTTTTCTGATTACTCAAGTACAGCGACATTTATAAGTAAGTGAAATTGGATCATTTCAGCAACATGCATTTTTTCTTTACCCACTTTTAACCAATGGCTCAAATGGCGAATGACAGTTCATGAATTCTTTGTAGAGTGTCGCCAAGGGATCAGTGTGCCAAATAATGTTTAAATCGGACGTATTCTTTAGGTCGAAAAGCTTTTTAAATTTTGTTTCTATACATATGTAAGGATAACACGCTTTGACCCCTCTGGCGGCAATGTTTTTCAACTGATCTGCATAATTTGATCAATCTTGATAGGGCGTCACTCAAGGAACAATATTATCATTCGGTCAAGTACTTTCGGACAAAACATTTCTAAAGATCTTGCAATTTCCGCCTTTTAAATGCCGCAACAACCAAAGTTCTACATTGAGTTCAATTCATTGAACAATATTGAAAGAGCTACCTAAGGTATATTCATGTGGAATTATTTGTTTTTGAATTTGAATGAGAAGTTGTTTGTAGGAAAATGTTAAGGGACTGACGGACAGACGACGACGATGCTAGTCGGTGAGTGACTACAGTATCACAACCTGTACTTCGTGCTTAGTTGAGCTGAACTATAACACCATGGAGATCCTTATATACGATTTGATCTAAATCGATGCATAACAAAAAGAAGGTTGTGATTACGCCTTCACGTAAAGGTGTGCATCATTCTAGTAAAGGAAAAGTGATTTTGTTGGCATATACCATTTAAAGATTAAACAAGAAAGGTGATATGGCCCTGTATGACTCACCTGTGGCATACTTAGGATCAAAGATGACTAAATTCAAGCATAACCGACAAGACAAGCAATTACTATGACTAATTTACATGATTTTTTGCTTTAGTACCAATAAGGTTTTCCTTGAAACTGATCTGTTGACATTGTTTTGTATCTCAGGTGATCAACACAACAATTCTGACCAAATTCTATGACGATTGGGTATTTCATGGTATTATTACCGTTAACAAAGTTTTCATTTGATTTGTTCCAGTGACCTCTTGTGGACCGCCTGTCTGACCTTAATTTACGAATATCAACACAACCGTCCAACCGGTTCTTTCAGTGCTTTGATTTGAATAAATGGTGATGTGCTCAAATGTTATACCTGTTTAGTCAGATTTTTGGTCATAACGTTTCTCTATATGCCTCTAGTACGCCGCTTCAGTCTAGGTGGTACACAGAGAAGATCTCGACACATATTGCGTTCATGTGCAGACTGATCTGAATCTTAGCTGGTCGCATAGTTCCGAAGAAAGGTTCCTTGTGACTAAGCCAAAACGTATACCATTGCTTCGTTTTAGTTGGGAGTGAGAGGGTCAACATCGGTTGGGAGAGAGAGGGAGGACTATTTTTTGAAAGAGTTTGTTTGAATGGTCTGTAACAAGATTTCAACTATATTTCAAATAAATCACGGCGTTTTTGGCGTAATTCACCGGCATGTTTATCATGACAGGCTTGTGCAGTAATGGTATCCTGAGAACGCAGAATGGGAAGGATTTGATTGCATGCTAAACAATTAAAATTCTCCCAACATGACTGTGTCTTGCTTGTTCCGTAATTGGTTGATATTTGGCTTACGACATGATTAACCGGAGTGAATTTGTGCATGATCTCTATATGCGTTTCCAGATTTGATCGCTCTATTTAAATTGAAACATACAAGCATATTTCCAGAGACATATAGATACAGAGATTTCATATAATCAGAAGAAATGCAACAACGGTAAGGTACCGTTTTTAATCAATCGCTCTTCAAAAACTCCGCGTTTCAAGAACTGCAAAATGTCGCCTGAAAAAGGTAAGGAACCAATTCTGAATTCGGAAACATGTTTGGATGTTGGAACGAGGTTGGTAATTGCTTTCTCAACGGATAGTGCACCATCATTCGTGATTAAACTTTGCATGTGTAGAAAAACAAGTCTAATTTGTTTTACAAACATTTCTCTTATTGGGAAATATGGCGACAGGCACAAGTGAGTCTTTTTCCTAGAGCAGACGACTTTTTCCTGAATCATTTCCAAAAACCGAAAACATTATGTCCACACACAAAATACATTTCAGTTATTTCAAAGCGTAAGTTATCCAACTAACAAATGTAGCTATTGTGAAATAACGATTTATTTTCAAAATGAAAACAAATCTAATCTTTTAAGTACTGTAGCAGACACCTTTGAACACAGAGTGGAATTTTTTCCCCTACACTGTTTTAAGTTAATAAAGTTATTAAGTTATCATTAATTTTCAACTTTTCTGTGCTTTTTTAACTATAGATAATACCTATTGGTTATTTATATCTATATACACTATTTGTTTCTTTGCACTCTTTAATATGAGTTATAACATACTTCTAAAATCTTTATTTGACATTCAAACCCTATGTTGTGTGATTTGGTTGAGTAATAAGAGAGATATTGTGGGGTAAAGACATGTTTACTCCCCTTTATCTTAAGTCCTATGGCTCAGTCATAATCAATGACAAGGGCTCTCCATTCAGGGGTCAGGTAGTTTGAACCCTGTCTTAGCTATTCATTCTTATGGATGATAATGACAAAATTCATTGTGACTAGTAGCATTAAATTTATTGTCCTTTTTTTTTGTCTTTTACCATTGGGCTTAAAATTGTCTATGCAAATAGATCGCCAGTTCCCTGGGAACAATCTTGTATGAAGTTCATATGCAAGAAAGCCAGGGAACATTGGATGATAAAACTGAAATGCCATTGAAAGTGAGATAAAACTGATCATGCAATCAATGGAATACAATGTTTAACCCTTTCCCTCATATAGACGCTTTCTGACGCCTCCGCAGCAGACGTTTTTTTGAAAACAATTAGTGCCAATAGAAGAAATTGCACAAAACGTGCAATTTCTCCTTTTGCCACAATGTTTTCCACTTTTTGTCATAGGTTATCCATTCAATTATGGAGATTTCCTATTTTTTGACAAAATACATTCAAAGTCGTCTGCTGCAGAATTGTCGTATGAGGGAAAGGGTTAACCTTTTCCCACATACAACAAATCTGCAGCAGACGACCTTAAAATCATATAGGCAAAAAATGTCGAAAATCTCTACAAATGAGACTGATTATTGAATAGAGTTGAACACATGACGGCAAAAGGAGAAATTGCTCGTTTTCAAAAGGTTATCTACCGCAGAGGCGTCAGAAAGCGTCTGTATGTATGTGGGAAAGGGTTAACTTGTCCTCTTTACTGACAAGTGAGGGAAGTGTGAATCATGAAAAGTACAAACCTGTCTGATGGCTGGAAACCTATCTGGAAGTTGAAAGGTTTTTATGTCACAGAAGCCATAGTGAAATTACAAATGAAATGAATATCATTTTCATTGATTTATCAAAACTTAAAATACCCATTGGGAAAGAAATATGATAGATTCACATTTATGGAATCATAAATGATGTTTGTCTTTAATATGGGTCAGGATTCTATCAGACTGATACAGAATATATTGAATTTCTAAAGTTTTTACGATTTACTTATTCACAATATAAACTTATTAAAATTTCAATCTGTAACTTGTCAAGTAAAAATCTTACTTACTGTAGCTATTTTTATTACTACATTGCTTTATTTAATTAACACTTTCCAAACCTGCAGACGTATTTTGGCGCAATTTAGCAGCAGACAGTTTTTGAAAACATTGTGGCCAAATGTGAAGTTTCTCCTTTGGCCACAGTGTTTTCAACTTTATTTCACAATTAAACTATCTTTTATGGAGGTTTTTGTCACTATGTTTTCAAAGTCGTCTGCTGCAGATTTGTTGTATGTGAGAGAGGGTAACCCGTTAAAGATAAATGATTTGTCATTTTGATACCTTTCAAGATAAAATAAAATATGCGAAAAGAATAAAATATGTTTAACCCTTTCCAACATACAACAAATAGACGACTTTGAGGACACATTTAGTAAAAAAAAATAGACTCTTTAATTGAAAGATTGTGAGTTAAAATTTTGGATTCAACATATTAGTTCTTTCCGATCTTTGACATTTTGGCTTGTGTCATTCCTCTTCCACCAATCTGCTAAAAGTCTATGTGGGAAAGTAGCCAGCTGCCTGGCCTGGGAAAAGTGTTGTGTGCACTTATAGAAGGGAGCAAGGAAACACATGGTTATGATAAGCAGACTGGCAGAAGTCATAAAACTGAAATAATGTTGAATATGGGAATAACCCTTTCCCACTTGCAGATGTATTTCGAGGTATCCACTGCAGATAACTTTTTGAAAGAAAATCCGCAAAAAGGAGAAACTGCTTAACTACATAAGCATCAGAAAGCGTCTATATGCGGGGAAGGGGTTAATTATTCTAATAGTTTCAGGTATATTAGGTTACTGGTGGGTCAACTGAAAACTCTTCAACTCAAAGATTGATAGTTTGGATTACATGAGAGAGAAATATGAGAGGTTCGGCTAGGTTAAAACAAAGGAGAAAGTCATGTGAAAGAATGCATTTAACCGTTTCCCCACATAGAGCAAATTTTGAAGCAGACAACTTTTAAAACATCTGGGGAAAAGTATGAAAATTCTCTAGAAACTGAAGTGTTATTATTGCATAAGCTTTACATTGTAATGAGCAGTTTATACTTTTGCCACAATGTTTTCAAAGGTCGTCTGCTGCAGATGCTTCAACCATTGTCTGCAATTGGGAAAGGGTTAAAAAGATTAAATTAAAAGTTCATGCAAGCCATTGTGCTAAAAATGAATGCGTCTTAACAATGTGTCATAATTGCATATTTTTTGTGCATTGTTTTGTACTAACAAATTGTTTTTCCCAATTAAAAAAATTTCATTCAGTTTATTGACCCTTACCCTGTCATTTAAGACTTATAATGTATTTGCTTATCCTACCAGATTTTACTGTTGACATAATTTATTAAAAAAATAGACAAAGATAAGCATGCAGATGTAAACTGATCTTGGTCTACAGTGTCTGCTATTCTTGCTCCTGATGAGTATTGTCATCCTTTTTATGCCCCCGGAATCACCGATTCGGTGGGCATCTAGTTTTTGGCCTGTCTGTCTGTCTGTCTGTCTGTCTGTCTGTCTGTCTGTCTGTCTGTCTCTTTGTCTGTCTGTCGAAAAAAACTTTAACCTTGACCACTACTTTTGAACCATAACAGGTACGGCTACCATATTTCACATGTGTATTCCTTGTGACATGACCTTTCTGTCAGTACCAACATTTTTGACCTTGCGACCTTGACCTTTGACCTAGATGTTGCCATTGGGGGGCATCAGTGTTTCACAAACACATCTTGTTTCTAAGGCTTTTTAACCCCCCTTTGCCACATACAGCAAACCTGCAGCAGATTTACTTTGAAAACATTTAGGCAAAGGTATGGAAACTTGCTATAAATGAAAGTATAATTATTGAAAAGAGTTGAAAACATTGTGGCAAAAGGAGAAATTGCTCATTTTGAGCAATTTTTAGCTCTACTGGCCAAAGGCCAGAAGAGCTTATGCCGTGGTGTCCGTCTTCCGTGTGTGCGTCTGTGCATCCGTAAACCATTGCTTGTGAACGCGATACAGTCTTCAGTTTTGATTGAATCTCAATTAAACTTATACAGTAGTTAGATATCCATAAGAGCTCGGTTCCTTTCGCAAACCAGCCAGATCCGCCTATGCAAGACTGGATTATGGCCCTTGACATTGTCAAAATTGCTATAATAGAGCTTGTGAACACAATAGAGGCTCCATTTACTATCTGATCTTCACCAAACTTACACAGTAGTTAGGTATCCATGAGAGCTTAGTTCCTTTTGCAAATCAGCCAGATCCGGCCATGCAAGACTGGATTATGGTCCTTGAAATTGTCAGAATTGCTATAATAGAGCATGTGAACGCGATAAAGTCTTCAGTTTTGATTGTATCTCAATCAAACTTATACAGTAGTCAGATATCCATGAGAGCTTGGTTCCTTTCGCAAACCAGCCAGATACGCCCATGCAAGACTGGATTATAGCCCTTGAAATTGTCAAAATTGCTATAATTGAGCTTGTGAACACAATAGAGGCTCCATTTACTAACTAATCTTCACCAAACTCAGATAGTAGTTAAATATTGATGAGAACTCGGTTCCTTTGGAAAACCAGCTAGATGTGTCCTTGCATGACTGGATTATGGCCCTTGAAATTGTCAAAATTGCTATAATACAGCTTGTGAACACATTAGAGCCTCCATTTACTATCCGATCTTCACCAAACTTAAATAGTAGTTAAATATTGATGAGAGCTTGGTTCCTTTCGCAAACCAGCCAGATCCGCCCATGCAAGACTGGATTATGGCCCTTGAAATTGTCAAAATTGCTATAATACAGCTAATGAACACAAAAGAGCCTCCATTTACTATCCGATCTTCACCATACATACATTCTCTGGATTGAAATGACCAAAGAACCATACCAGTAGAGCATAGGCCCTCATGGGCCTCTTGTTTCATTTGTCGCAAAGTTTTTTAAAAGTTGTCTGCTGCAAATGCGTCAGAAAGTGTCTGTATGTGGGAAAGGGTTAACGTATGAATGCAATATTAATGCAATCAAGGGCTGAAGTGCCACAATAATTATAACAGTATTGAATAATTAAACTTTTATTTATTCTAAATTTTTCCTAGATGTTTTAAAAGTCGTCTGCTGCAGATTGTTTCACCCCCACAGCTCACATACTCATGCTACCTGGGCGAATCAAGCAAACTATGCAATAGGACTGAAAACAGTGTGGTAAGAGGAGCCATTGCTCATCATGTTTCCAAAGGTCAATGTGATTGCATTGCTGTATGTTGGAAAGGCCTAAATGAAGTGTTTGCATCAGTACTGTGATTGTTGTTGTAGATGTGATAGCATGATCAAATAGCAAATTAATTTGAAACCGGAGTAAAGCACTTTGGATAATAACAAACCTTGGTAAAAAGAAATGACCATAATGTAATGGGTATGGGCTCCAACAGGTGAAAAGGAGTCTTGGTGCGTCAGCAAGCAGTGCAGCCCCTTAAGTCTCACCTTAAGGCTCACCAGAGTCCCTAGATGTATCTTCTGGCAAAAATAAGAAATAAATGCAGCCTTACAAGTATGCAGACAAGTCAGAGTGACCCTTTAAGCCTTTCCCACTTACAATAAATTGACAATAGAAGACTTTCATAACATATAGGCAATATATAGATAACACTCTGTTAATGAAAATGTAATAATTTAATGGTTTTGAAAGCTTTGTGACAAAATGTTAATTGCTCATTATGAGCCATTTTATTTTTTGCCACAATTCTTTCAAAAGTCGTTTGCTAAAAAGTCTGGAGGTTTGAAAGTGTTAAGAGATTGTGACAATGTAATGAAGAACATCATAACTCTTAGCACGCTTGTGCGGATTTTGACAACTGTTGATGACCTTTGCAAATAGTTTGGATCCAGATCACAAAATGTGGGGCCTGATCTGAGATCCAAACACTCTCAGTCCGTCTCGGATCCTATTATAAAACATTAAAAGTATTACAGACGACAATTGAGCAGACGCAAACGACTTTGCATGCAAAGATATAAGACGCCCATTTCCCCTGACAAGGATTATATAGTGTTGAAATCTTATAGTCCAGAAATTCTGCTGAATGAGTGAAATCAGTAGACCGTATTTTAGTTTGTATTAAATGGTGATTTGTTGGGCCCCAATCAGACTTAACTTGATCCTGTTTAAGGGCATACACTGCTTTGTTTTATTCCAATGAGGTTGAACTCCGAAGTAAACAAAGATGAAAACAGCTGAGTGTACAAAGTTGATCAAAACATTTTTTAACCCTTCCCACATACAACAAATCTTCATCAGGTGACTTTAAAGAGATCTATTACTTGGCAATTATATAGAAAATATCACATTAAATGAAAGAATAATTAATAAAGAGTTGAAATCATTGTGGCCAAACGAGAAACTGCTCATCATGAGTTTTGGTCACAATGTTTTAAAAATCATCTGCTGCAGAGGCAACAAAATGCATCTGTATGAGGGAAAGGGTTAACCTTTTTTTCGGGTAAAGATGCCTTGAGATACCCCTGCAAAGCATATATAATACACTCAAGATCTTTCTAATTTATCCGTTATTTGACTCAAAATATTATTAACACTTTGTTGTTTTTGAACACCATGTACATCTATGCAGTGGTCTAGCTAGATAAGGTGGCGTAAACAGGTCTTTCTTCGGTGATATCTCTCTGAGCACACCTTGTAATTAATGTTGTGGGTACTCATGATAGTTGTCTGAGTGATACAATTCGTTAAGTACCAACACAACATTATATGTCCTTGGAGTTCAACTAATTATTTTAAAATATGAAAAATGCCCTTTATCTATATGCCTGTGCATGTACATAACCAGTTTTGTGATATCATAACTTTTGAGTCATTTATATCTTTAATTAAAAATATCAACATTTTATTATGATTAAAAGATTGTTAAGCTAAAAAAAAAAAGAAACTTAGTTCTGTTGATCCGTTGGAGTTGAAAGAATATTATTATGATATGCATACATGTAGATTATTTGTTGTCGAAAATTTAAATTCCTATGACGTATTTGTACATGACATTGCCTATTGTGCTAGTCAGCCAGGGCAAGATTGAATGTACAATCATCATGAACACTTTGTTTATGTGAACCAAAGCATTAAATTTGTGAATGCAAGTTATTTGATGATAAGAATGAAGACAGATCTATTGATAAGGCATGTATATTTTGGTCTTAACCCTTTCCCACATACAATAAATCTGCAGCAGACGACTTTGAAAACATACCCCAACCCCCAAAAATTGGAAACTCCCTTTAAATGAAAGTACAATAATTGAATAGAGTTGAAAACATTGTGACGAAAGGAGAAGTTGCTTGATTTGAGCAATTTCTTCTTTTGTCACAATGTTTTCAAAACCATCTGCTGCAGAGGCATCAGAAAGGGTTAAATCCTAACTAATGCACTCTAAACCCTATTTTGTGGGTACTCAAATGTATTCCTCTTCATGCGAGATACATCAAAGCATTGAATTCGGTTATACAATGAGACATTTTTTTGCAAGGACCTGTTTGTTTACTGCATATCCCTTTTTGAACTTGCAGATCTCGACGCATCAAAGGGCATCTGAAGCAGATGACTTTTGAAAACATGTTGACATATGGGGGAAAATGCTCATAATGAACAGTTTCTCTGTTTGTCACGCTGTTATCAACTCCATGTAATAATTAACCCTTTCCCACCTGCAGCCGCATTTTGACGCAATAGCAGCAGGCGACTTTTGAAAACATTGCGTCCAAAGGTGAAATGGCTCATGATGAGCAATTTCTCCTTTGGCCACAATGTTTTCAACTTCATTTAACAATTAAGCTATCTTTTATTGAGATTCAGGTTTTTGTCACTATATGTTTTCAAAGTTGTATGCCTTACCCACAGACAGATGCAAAAAAAGACTTTTGAAAACATTGTGGCAAATGGGGAAATTGGTCATGATGAGCAATATCTTCATTTGCCATAATGTTTTCAACTCTTTTCAATATTAATACTTTCATTTAAAAAGAGATTTTAGATATTTTTGCGGGTATTATTTGAAAGTCCTCTTCTGCAGATTAGTTGTATGTGGGAAACATTTGTCCAGGCCTGTCCAGTATTAGTATCATAGGGACCTAAACATTGATATGACATTCTTCGAATTATAACTCTCTCAGATATATGCAGAACTTTTGATAATTGGACTTAATGGTTCTGAGATAGAGCAGGCCTCATGACCCAAAAGTTCAGAGTTTGAATCCGGTGAGCCTAAGGTCCACCCACATACTTGGCACTTAGTACTGGTTTAGTATCCAAGAAGCAGGTATTGAGAGAATTAATTAACACCTCTAGACAAGAAAATGGAAAGACATTATAAATTAATGTATAATCATTGAATAGAGCAATATCATGGAAAGACACTATAAATTAATGTATAATCATTGAATAGAGCGAATATCATGGAAAGACCCATTCTGCTACCAATTTTGAAATCTTTAGTACAAAGCCATATATATATACCCTGTTCATCTCTCTAATTTGACTCTCCTTAACCATTTCACCACCAATCACAGTTATAGCACTTATGTGGACTCAATTAACAACAAAAATAAAATTTGCCTTTAAAATTTGATTCTAAAATTAAAAGTATAGTTACCTACCATACAGGATTGATTTATTATCTTTTTAAAGAAAAGGAAAAAAAATATTGCTCATCATGATAACAAACATGCGTACCTTTTATTACAATGTTTTCAAAAGCGGACTGCTGCAGAGGCTTCAAGAGTGATCTGCATAGAAGAACAGGTTAAAAGGTCATCACGAAAAATATGTATGTTTTTCAAGCTGGGTTAAATAAGTGGGTAAGTAATTCATCTTTTTATCAAGGGCCCTACAAGGAGACAGAAATATTCTTTGTCATTTATTAGGGGGAGACGCAACAAAGAAAAACCTGCCTTCAGGCATTCAGACTGAATAATGGTTCAGGTCATATACCTCGTTATCATGCACTCATCACCGTCTTTATCCTTCTACAAAACCTTTCATCAAAGCTTCAACTTCTTATTGGTGAACAGTGGAGACCCGCATCAGGGTATTTTGTAAAAAATCCTCATCTTCTCTTGGTTCTTCACTGGTCACAATTACTCAACAACAGTTTGTTTTGGCAATGTATCACAAATTCTCCAGGGTTTGTTTTGTCAATGTCGTGGTTGAAATGTTGGTGGAATGATTTAGTCAACCACTGTGAAACAACAAATCAGCCCACTCATCACAGACTTGCTGAGTCGTAAAACCATGTAATTTTGTGAAACATTGTAAGAGGGTATTTTTGTAAATCGGTGGTGATTGAAGAATGATTTACATTCAATCAGAGGACAATGCAAGCGTAAGAAGCCAGGGCCTAAATTTGCCTAAATGGGCTTCCAGTTCACTGAGCCCGAGCAATTATTTCTTTTTGCCAGTGTATTGTGCGAACCCTGAAGCTACACAATAAATGTTCTCGTTTGTCATTTTATTTACAATTATTCATGAGAAGTGATCAAGTGGGGTCAGTAATGTTTAGCAATATAACTTTATCCAGATTTTGTCAAAACGCTTTCCCACAAACAAAAAATCTGCATAGGTTGACTGAAAATACTTGGCAAAAATATGCAGTCTATATAAATGAATGTAATTATTTTGGCAAAAGGAGAAATCACTCATGTTGAGCGATTCAGGATTTTTGCCACAGCATTTTTAGCTCACCTATGCACGAAGTGCAAGGTGAGCTATTGTGATCACATTTTGTCCGGCGTCCGTCCGTCGTGCGTCGTCCGTCGTGCGTCGTCAACATTTGAGCTTGTTAACACTCTACGGGCTACATTTTGCATCCAATCTTCATGAAAGTTTATCAGAACGTTCATCTCCATAAAATCTTGGACAAGTTCGAAACTGGGCCATATGAGGTCAAAAACTAGGTCACTAGGTCGAATTGAAGGGAAATCTTGTTAACACTCTGGAGGCCACATTTTCAACTTGACCATGTTGAAACTTTATCAGAATGTTTGTCTTGATGATATGTAGGTCAAGTTCGAACATGGGTCACATCGGGTCAAAAAGTAGGTCACTAGGTCAAATTGAAGGAAAATCTTGTTAACGCTCCAGAGGCTGCAATTTTTGCTTCAGCAGTTTGAAATTTTGTCAAAATGTTTGTCTTAAAAATATCTAGGTCAAGTTCGAATAAGGGTTATGCCGGGTCAAAAACTACGTCACTAGGTCAAATTGAAGGAAAATCTTGTTAACACTTTTGATGCCGCATTTTTTGCTTCAGCAGCTTGAAATTTTGTCAGAATGTTTGTCTTAAAGATATCTAGTTCAAGTTCAAATATGGGTCATATTGGATCAGAAACTAGGCCAAATTGAGGGGAGATCTTGTTAACTCTGTAGAAGCCGCATGTTTTGCTTCAGAATTTGTCAGAATGTTGAGCTGAATGATATCTAAACCAAGTTCGAATATGGGTCATTCCGGGTCAAAAACTAGGTCACTAGGTCAAATTGAAGGAAAATCTTGTTAACACTTTGGATGCTGCAATTTTTGCTTCAGCAGCTTGAAATTTGGTTAGAATATGTTTGTCTAAATGATATCTAGGCCAAGTTCGGATATGGGTCATGCCTGGTTAAAAACTAGGTCACTAGGCCCAATTGAAGGGTAATCTTGTTAACACTCTGGATACTGCATTTTTAATTTCAGCATGATAAAACTTTATCAGAATGTTTTTCTGATGATATGTAGGCCAAGTTTGAATATGGGTCATGCTGGGTCAAAAACTAGGTCACTAGATCAAATTGAAGGAAAATCTTGTGAACACTTTGGATGCCGCATTTTTGCTTCAGCAGCTTGAAATTTGGTCAGAATGTTTGTCTGAATTATATCTAGGTCAAGTTCGAATATGGGTCATATTGGATCAGAAACTAGGTCAATGAAGGAAAATATTGTTCAAACTCTGGAGGCCGCATTTTTACTTTGAGCAAGTTGAAACTTTGTCAGAATGTTGTCTTGATGATATCTAGTCCATGTTGGAATATGGGTCATATCAGGTAAAAAAAATATATAGATCACTAGGCCAAATGAAGGAAAATATTGTTAACACTGTGGAGGTTGCATTCAGAATAATTGTCTTGATGTGTTTTGCATTGCAGTACATTGTATAATTAAGGTGAGCGATCCAGGGCCATCATGGCCCTCTTGTTTTAAACCTGATCAAGAATGATTAAGTTTAGACAAATTGCATTTAACTGTTTCTCTTGTTGTGACCTCTTCCTTGGCAGGGTGACAGATTATAGGGATCACTTGTTTGTCTGTCACACTTTCACTTATTGTCCAATTGGCAGCTACCACATTTGTTCCTTCAACATTCTTGTTTATCTTTATGACAAAAGTAGAAA
Source organism: Serripes groenlandicus (assembly GCA_031761405.1). Classification (NCBI taxonomy): domain Eukaryota; kingdom Metazoa; phylum Mollusca; class Bivalvia; order Cardiida; family Cardiidae; genus Serripes; species Serripes groenlandicus. The sequence goes on along the minus strand of JASEVX010000001.1, from coordinate 49,353,610 downwards.
TTGCCCAAAACAAGCAATTTCTCCTTTTGCCACGATGTTTTCAACTTGTATCAGTAAACCTTCATATATAGATATTTTTAGCTCACCTATGCACAAAGTGCAAGGTGAGCTATTTTGTCCGGCGTCCGTCCGTCGTCCGTCGTGCGTCGTCAACATTTGAGCTTGTTAACACTCTACAGGCTACATTTTGCATCCAATCTTCCTGAAAGTTTATCAGAACGTTCATCTCCATAAAATCTTGGACAAGTTCGAAACTGGGCCATATGAGGTCAAAAACGAGGTCACTAGGTCAAATTGAAGCGAAATCTTGTTAACACTCTGGAGGCCACATTTTCAACTTGAGCATGTTTAAACTTTATCAGAATGTTTGTCTTAATGATATGTAGGTCAAGTTCGAACATGGGTCACGTTGGGTCAAGAAGTAGGTCACTAGGCCAAATTGAAGGAAAATCTTGTTAACACTCCAGAGGCCGCAATTTTTGCTTAAGCAGTTTGAAATTTTGTCAGAATGTTTGTCTTAAAAATATTTAGGTCAAGTTCGAATATGGGTTATGCCGGGTCAAAAACTAGGTCACTAGGTCAAATTGAAGGAAAATCTTGTTAACACTTTGGATGCCGCATTTTTTGCTTCAGCAACTTGAAATTTGGTCAGAATGTTTGTCTTAAAGATATCTAGGTCAAGTTCAAATATGGGTCATATTGGGTCAGAAACTAGGTCACTAGGCCAAATTAAGGGAAAATCTTGTTAACTCTGTAGAAGCTGCATATTTTGCTTCAGCGGCTTGAAATTTGTTCAGAATGTTGAGCTGAATGATATCTAGGCCAAGTTTGAATATGGGTCATGCCGGGTCAAAAACTAGATCACTAGGCCAAATTGAAGGAAAATCTTGTTAACACTTTGGATGCCTCATTTTTTGCTTCAGCAGCTTGAAATTTTGTCAGAATGTTTGTCTTAAAGATATCTAGGTCAAGTTTAAATATGGGCCATATTGGATTAGAAACTAGGTCACAAGGCGAAATTAAGGGAAAATCTTGTTAACTCTGTAGAAGCCGCATGTTTTGCTTCAGCGGCTTGAAATTTGTTCAGAATGTTGAGCTGAATGATATTTAGGCCAAGTTCGAATATGGGTCATGCCGGGTCAAAAACTAGGTCACTAGATCAAATTGAAGGAAAATCTTGTGAACACTTTGGATGCCACATTGTTTGCTTCAGCAGCTTGAAATTTGGTCAGAATGTTTGTCTGAATTATATCTAGGTCAAGTTCGAATATGGGTCATATTGGATCAGAAACTAGGTCAATAAAGGAAAATATTGTTTAAACTCCGGAGGCCGCATTTTTACTTTGAGCAAGTTGAAACTTTGTCAGAATGTTGTCTTAATGATATCTAGTCCATGTAGGAATATGGGTCATATCAGGTAAAACAATATAGATCACTAGGCAAAATGAAGGAAAATATTGTTAACACTGTGGAGGATGCATTCAGAATAATTGTCTTGATGTGTTTTGCATTGCAGTACATTGTATAATTAAGGTGAGCGATCCAGGGCCATCATGGCCCTCTTGTTTAAACTAGTCTGCTGCAAATGCGTTAAAGTTTTATACAAAGAGTTAAGACAAACATATTTTCCCCTGCCTTTTTCTTTTCAAAGATAAAATGCAAACTGAATTATCATTCCCTATTATTTATCAACTAGGTTTTCATCAAAGTTGAAACCTTGTTTGTAAGAAGGGGATGTCAATGTTTGGGCGAATGGGTGGTTGACTGCATGCAAGCCAGCAGTAGATGGCGTCAAATTTTCCTTTCTGCCAAATAACTTTGTTTCGGCTTGACTGGTTCTTTATTGTCCCCCGCTTTTAGCGAAAGCGTGGGGACTATTATTTCTCGTTCGTCAGTCAGTCCGTCCCTCCGTCACGCTGTCACAAAAACTTTAACCTTGGTCATAACTTCTGAACCGTAATAGGTACTGCTTTCATATTTCACATGTGTATTCCTTGTGACAACCCCTTTCCATCAATACCAATTTTTTTGACCTTGTGACCTTGACCCTGGCGGGGGACCAGAATTCTCTGAATTTGCTTGTTCTAATAAAATTTCATAGGAAGATAGATTAGATAGATGGAAAGCCTCCCTCATGAAACAGAAAGTCTGAAGTTTGTCTGAATTAAGCTGAATTAAGCTGAATCAATGCTGAATTCAGTCTAACGGCAAAATTGGTGACTGAATCATTGCTGAACAACCAAATCTAGCATCTGAATGATGTCTGAATAAAAGCTGAACAGTGCTGACAAGATCCAGACCTGTTTCAGCTTCATAGAATATGTCTGAAAAAGTACTGAAAAGAAACTGACATGTTCAGACCAAAAGTTCAGTCTTCTTTCAGCTTCAGCGAATGTCTGAAGAAATACTGAAAAAAAGATGCAGCCAGTTTCGTTTCTGATTTATTCAGACTTTTTTAAAAATCACTTAAACTGAAACTTGTCTGAGATGTTTCTGCCATATTCAAGACTCATTTTCTGCATGTTCAGGAAGTGATAACACTAAAAAATGTCAAAAACACAGTAAAACAATTGTGACTTAAAACAAGGAAGCTCACCAGGTCCTTTAATGTCCACTACAACTAAATTTAGACAGACATTCTAAAATAATTGATCAGAACAGACAATATATGGGCATCATACTTCCATACAATGACCATTATCAATGTGTAAAGTTTGAATGAATTACATTCACTTCTTTTGTAGTTATGTTCCAGATAAAACATGAGCAATGGGTAGAAAATATTTAATAAACAAATCATACAACATGTCATGACAAATGTTATTAAAATGTCTGAAAAAATTCAGACTTTAAAGTATCATACTGGAGTTTTTAAAAATACTGAACAATTCAGACTTTTAAAATGACAAGTATTTTAGAGTTCTGTACACATTACTTTTAGGTGTGTTTAAGTAATGCAGCTGTTCAGTGACATTATAGTATACTGCAATCACAACAGTCGAATTCAACTAGGTGATCATAAACAACTCCAACAATGTAAAATCATTACTCACAGAATTGATACTGCAAGTTTCAATGAAAAAAAACCTACATGATTTATTCTTTTACATTTTATCTCATACAAACTCATAAATGCATAACCTCGAAAGATGCTAGATCAGTGCATGTATGTATGTATGTTATGAAAATTATTCCAGCATACCACATCGGGATTTCCAAAGATTTTTATCATTCTTCTAATAGCTCGAAAAATATGCACTAATATTTATTCAAATAATCGAAACTTACTATTTAATTTGAACTGGAATGTCACAGGTAATTTCAACTTTTTAATATCATGCAAGAAAAAGTTCATTCCATGCTTTCTGTTCAGAATGAAACAGAAATGAAAGAATCACCTGCGAAAAATGTTTAAGAATTTTCTTCAGTTCTAGAATTATTCTAGAACTTCATGAATTCTTCAAGAATCACCCTACACATTCAAGAACACAGGTTCTAGAATATCTATTCTTAACAATGAAAATTTTGGAACTTTGCTAAAATTCTAGAATCAAAATTCTGTGGACCCGTTTAGGTTCTTGAATAATTATTCTACTACTGACAAAATTTTACAACATCGTCCATAAAAATTGCCTTAAAGAATCAGAATTCTTCAATGGATAAACTTTTAGAATAGTTCAAGTTCTTGTATAATTATTCATATTTATAAATAAAGATTTTTTACGGAAAAAAATTGTGGCAAAAGGAGAAATTGCTTGTTTTGAGTAATTTCTTCTATTGTCACAATGTTTTCAAAAGTAGTTTGCCAAACTAACTACAAATCCAACTGCATATATCTTATAAGTGACAATATTCTTTATAAAATACTTAATTGAAAACATTTCACCTGTATCACACAATACTGTACGACAGATCCTTTTTCCATTCGCTTATATATACAATTTCGAACATAATTATGGTTCTCCCATGTAGCAATATTCTGTATGCTTTTTTTACAATCTTCAACCCTGTGTGCACCAATTATGCTTAATACGTAATCTGCTTCTGCCTTTGAATTCATCTAGGCAAAATCTCTTTAAAAAAAGATTTTATTACGGAAAAAAGTGGGAAACATTGTGGCAAAAGGAGAAATTGCTTGTTTTCAGCAATTTCATCTGTTGTCACAATGGTTTAAAAAGTAGTCTGCTGCAGAGGCGTCAGAAAGTGTCTATACAAGAGAAAGGGTTAAACATTACATGACTGTATCATATAAACATAATAAAATGTATCATCTCCTGATTTACTTGGAAACTGACTGACCATACATATTTGGAACATGACTTACATAATATTATTTAGCCTCAGACTGACCACTTTGTATTACAAAAAATTTGTCTGATCAAATTTATATCCACAACTTTAAAGTCATGCCCCAGTTGCTTGGGAAGATTGTTGTGTGGAGTACTGGTGCGAGAAAACCAGGAAATGCATGAGTAGGTGAACTGGCCACCGTGATATAACTGAGAAATTGTTGAAAACGGCGTTAAACCCCAATCAATCAATCAATCAATTTAAAGTCATGCCCAAATTGTACACTGAACATCATCAAAAGGATGAACAGGTTCTATCAAACTAACCACAAATCCAACTGCATATATATCTTATCAGTGACAATATTCTTTATAAAATACTTAGTTGAACACTGAAAAACATCAACATCATCTGGGTGTGTTTCGAAATAGATGTTACAGTAGTGAAAAATGTTATACTTTGATTTATCAACTTCAGTAAATATTTTCTTCAGTGTTAAGTCAGTCAACATTTTATTGTTTGGGCATAGTGCTTTCACTTAGCTTAAAAGTGATTCAGATGGACTTTTGGATAAATTGTATTGAAGAATATAATAGTATGATGCAATTCCAAATGAGTATAAAGTTCATGGTCATCTTTAGTTTTGTTTTCACTGTTTCTTGTTCATTATCACTAGAAGTTTATTCAATGGAGCTGCTTTCAGGTCGATCAGTTTCATCTGAACTGTCTGTATAAAGGTCTGTATAAGAATATTCCTGTATCGTGTCAGTGATATCATGCTGGTGTTCTATATATCTGCCTGTTCTGAAGGTTCTACAGACACAGAATCTGAGACTTCACCTTGTAGAGTGACAGGTTCACAATTGGCAGGCTCCAAGCCATAAGGTGTTGTATTTTCATTTCTCTGGCAGATTAATGGTGTTCCAATTGGCTCAGAAGAGGTATTATCAGGTTTTCTATGTTTGGGGTTTAAATCTGTATCAACATTACTGCATCCTCTTTTTCTCATGAGTGCTGTACAGAATCATCATATATGTACAATTTCTTCTAAGGTTTAACAGGACCTAAAATAGAAAAAAATCCAAACAAATTGTGAAGTCATCTACAATCAGAATAAGAATTATGAATTGTGTAAATGATTGTTTTAATGGTAAATAAATTGTGTTGTATCTTCTATCACCTAGGTTATATCAGGTGAATCTGTCTCATGAATTATGTTCTGGATAAATATTAATTCACAGACAGACAGACAGACGAAGCAGCGACTGACTATATGCTCCCCTGATTTTGTTTTGGGGAGCATAACAAAGGGGAAAGCTAGAGTTTTTTAATTTGTCATTGCACTTCCTCTCAATGGGATCTATCATTGTTTGAAATATCAATTCAATCTGTTTCATACTTTTCGAGTTAAGTTCCGGACAAGCTTTGTTCATAAAATAAAGGTAGAAAATTAAACAAGAGGGCTATGATGGCCCTATATCGCTCACCTGATTTAATAGAACTTCAAAAGTTTTCAAAGTGTTTTACCCTATAATAGGAAAGCAAGCTCCGCCCCCTGGTGGCCATGTTTTCAACAGATCAGAATCATTAGAACAATCTTAGTTCTTACAAGAGGGTTACCCAAGGAACATTTGTACCAAATTATCTTTAAATCGGGCCAGTACTTTTGAACAAGAAGATTTTTAAAGTTTTAACAATGCACATATAAGGAAAACAAGCTCCACCCCCTGGCGGCCATTTTTTTAAAGGATCTGAAATATTTCAACAATCTTGGTAGAGGGTGCCCAAGGAACGTTTGTGCAAAATAATTTTCAAATCGGGCCAGCACTTTTGGACAAGAAGATTTTTTAAGATTTGGCAATTTTCCCCTTTTCTGATGCCGCAGCAACCAAAGTTCTACTTGGAATTAAATTCTTTGAACAACTTTGAAAGGGGACCACCTAAGGACCATTCCTGTGAAGTTATTTTGAAATCTGTCCATTGGTTTAGTAGGAGAAGTCATTTGTAGGAAATTGTTGACAGACGACGCCGCCGGACGGTGAGCGATCACAAAAGCTCACCTTGCACTTCGTGCTTAGGTGAGCTAAAAATTGGCCATGATAGAGTTATGGTGCTTTGTCACTGCACTTCCTCTCAACGACCTCTAACAATATGTGAAGTACCAAGTCAATCCCTACAATACTTTTCATCTGGACAAGCATATGTCTTTATGGAGATAATTAAACAAGAGGACCAGGCCATGATGGCCCTGGATCGCTCACCTGATTTAATTGAACTTCAATAGTTTTCAAAATTTAATCTTGATACATATAAGCAAAATGAGCCACGCCTGATGGTGGCCATGTTTATCAACGTATCGGAATAATTTTAACAATCTTAGAAGAAGATCACCAAAGGAACATTTGTGCCTAATTATTTTCAAATCGGGTAAATTTTTCACTCCTTTTATGCAAAAGCTACCAGAAATAAAGTTCTGTGTTTTGTTTGCATAAATCCTATTAAATATTGAATGGGGACCATGTCTCCATCAGAATGTTCACCCTTTCTCAATTATAGACGCTTTCTGACAACGTTGTGGCAAAAGAACAAATTGCTCATAATTAGCAATTTCTCTTTCTGCCACAATGTTTTCAATTCCTTTCAATAATTATCCTTCAATTCAGAGATTTGTTCACATTTTTGCCTAGATTTTTTTGTAAGTTGCCTGCCACAGATTGGTTGTATCTGGGAAACGGTTAATTTGCCTCTGTGATCTAAAGTATTAAAATGGTTATAGATAAAATATGAATTTTACTTACTTAAATCATCATTTCATGTAATAAATGCAGAATGATGTGAAAGTACTCTTTGCTTTGAGGACAGAACTTTTCCCACACATTTTGCAACTGAACTTCGTGTTCTCAGTTTGTTAAAATAGGTCTGCTTTTGGCATCTGCCGGTATTCCAGAGTTACCTTTAAATCAAAATATACCATAAATATATTGTAATACAATTGGGGTCACTGTCACATATTTATTTATGTGGTACATTACATTTACAAAATATGCATCCGAGGGTCATGTTGGTCCTAAATTAATTGAACAGGTCACCTGACAGACAATCTTCAAAGTAATTTTGTTTAAAGCCATCAAGACCTAGAGACAGTTAACATAAGAGACTAATGCTTTTAACCCTTTCCCACATACAACAAATCTGCAGAAGACGACTTTGAAATAAAATTTACCTTAATCTCTCAAAAAATATTTAATTATTGAAAAGAGTTGATAACATTGTGGCGAAGGGAGAAATTGATTATTATGAGGAATTTCTTCTTTCCCCACATTGTTTTCAATAGTCGTCTGCTTCAGAGGTGTAAGAAAGTGTTTATATGAGGGAAAGGTTAAACAAATTCAGAACATACTTGGTCCTGGAGGATTTACGGAGACTTCATACCACACATAGATTGATTGATTATATAACCACCTTGGATTTTGCTTTTATGAAAACAACTATTTATTTCAAGAACCTACTCTATTCCATATTTCTCTAAATGAAAATTATTATTGAAAATAATTGAAAACATTGTTGAAATGAGAATTTGTTATGATGAGTGATTTCTATTTTCACCCACTGTTTTCAATGTGTCTGCATGTGGGTAAGGGATAAGTAATTTCAACATGTTACATTGTGTTAGAAATTAAATAATATTGTGGAGATTTGGGAAATTTTCAACTTATTATGAGTCATTTCTGCTTTTCCTACACTGATTTAAAGGTCTGCATACTTTAGATTTAGTTGCTATGAGCATTTTGCTTTTTATCATCAAATCTTTTTGCAGAAATAGTTATGTTCGTTGTTCAATAAAAGTATGATGATCTGATGTTGATACCCTCGCATTCGGCAATAATGCCATTTGGATATATACATAACAGGGACGTCTACGTCCGTGTTATAAATAAAGATGTCAATATTTTTCACACCATTTAAGCCCTATCGTCACCTATAATCACCCCATCAGAGCATACTTAAGACCTGCAAAAAATACCTCAATATTGCCGAATGCGAGGGTAAACAACGCCAACAAACAACAACACTAAATAGTGTTTATGAGGTTCGTAACTTTGGAGGTCAGTGTGGTATTCGACATTTTAACTCGCTTATTCGAAGAGAAAGAATGCTATTGCACTTAACTGTATCACAACGTGATCAGGTGAGCTTAGCATGTTTTTATTCTTCACAAACAAATTCGGACCATTGTCGTTTAAGCTTTATTCGATTATTTATCCACATCCAAAACATTTATTTTTACTCTGACAGCCATTTTGTTTTGTAAATCGATATTTGATTGGCAGGCAGTATCCATATGAACCAATCAGAAAACGTGTTTCAAAAGGAAATAAAGTGAAAGTGACTTGAAATATTTAAACAGAGACCTAAAATAACTGCATTCCGAATACAGGAAAACATTATCTGGTCTTACCTTCAAAAACAAAACAAACACATACCATCGGCTCCACGGTCAATGTCTGCGACAATTTTTAGAATAATTGTGACCGAGACCCTCCGAATAGGCAGCGCGCGCATCTCGTGGTGACGTCACTCGGTATTCCGGAAACGACCGACTAAAGCCGATCCCACCTACGCTTACAACATGTTGGACATGTTTCCAGGACATGTTACAATAACAACGTACATAAATGAATACAGTTTCAAACAATTTGATAAAACGAATAAGAACAACGCATTAGTATACTTGCACATTACCCACATATAAGCAAACACATGTAAATACCGAGCTATCACGGATTTGGCCGACTAGGTACGATATTATATTCGGAACAAATCGGGGTTTTCCGTAACGATTTCCGTGGTCGACGCGGAGTGATGTCATAAACCATTTCAAAATGGCGCAAAAATCGTCTGTAAACACGCATGCTGTAATGAAATGGACAAAACGACGGGGATAGACTGTCAGTTCTCCATCTGAAACATATCCAGGAGCCGAAGATTCTTTTTTATGAAGTTCGTGACCGTGGAGTTGCCATTTTTCCCGGATGTTTGGCCAATAGACGTTTGAAATCCTTGCTCTCGGAGGTGAGTGGGTGGGGTTTTTCAGCATTTTTGTTTTCTGTTGTCAGTCACATGCCATAATAATAACTTGGGGTCGAGGTTTTTAATGATGATAGTTACACTCTGTAGGCAATATTTTTCTTCCAATTGGATGATTTGAACCTCTGCAGATTTACACAACAAGTAATTCGCTGGAAAAACAAGAAAATAAAGAAACTTGCGCGACCTTTATTTGGTAATTTGAATTACCGGTAATGTTAAAAACTCAAAAGGTTAATAAATGTTTAATAAATTCTGTGGCAAATTATGTAGAAAATCAAATAGAACTATTAATTATAGCCTCTTCAAAGGAGGGGGTATATTGCTTTTCACATGTCTTGGTCAAAATTGGACTTTTGACTATTTTCCCATATCAACAACCTTGTGACCACTCTACACTGAACATCCTTCGACCGATCTTAACCAAACTTGGTATACAGTTAGAATATGGCAAGGTCTAGAAGCCTATTTATTTCCAAGGTTAAAGGTCAAGGTCAAAATTGGACTTTGACTATTTTCCCCTTATCAACAACCTTGTGACCACTCTACACTGAACATCCTTTGACCAATCTTAACCAAACTTGGTATACAGTTAGTATATGGCAAGGTCTAGAAGCCTATTTATTTTCAAGGTCATAGGTTAAAGGTCAAGGCCGAAATTAGACTGACTATTCCATATCAACAACCTTAAGCTTGTTACCACTCTACACTGAACATCCTTTGACCGATCTTAACCAAACTTGATATACAATTAGTATATGGCAAAGTCTAGAAGCTATTTATTTTCGAGGTTAAAGGTCAAGGTCAAAATTGGACTTTGCCTATTTTCCCATATCAACAACCTTGTGACCACTCTACATTGATCATCTCTTCGCAGATCATAACCAAACCTGCCATACAGATAGTATATGGCAAGGTCTAGACTCCTATTTACTTTTAAGGTCATAGGTTAAAGGTCAAGATTGGACTTGACTATTTTCCCATATCAACAACCTTGTGACCACTACACTGAACATCCTTCGACCGATCTTAACCAAACTAGTATACAGTTAGTAGATGTCAAAGTCTAGAAGTCTATTTATTTTCAAGGTTAAAGGTCAAGGTCAAAAATTGGACTGATTATTTTCCCATATCAACAACCTTGTGACCACTCTACACTGAACATCCTTCGACCGATCTTAAACAAACTTGGTATACAGTTAGTATATGGCAAGGTCTAGAAGCTATTTATTTTCCAGATCATATGTTAAAGGTCAAGGTCAAAATTGGACTTTAACTATTTTCCCATATCAACAACCTTGTGACCACTCTACATTGATCATCTCTTCGCAGATCATAACCAAATTTGCCATTCAGATACAAATTACACTTAGTTCTGTGGTACATAACATTGATAACAATTTAATAAAGGCAAGGACAAATAAAATTAGTTTTCTGGTACATAACATTAATATCCAGGTCATTGGCCATATTTTTAGCCATATTTTTAAATTGAATACCGAGGGAATGCATCCGCTTTGCGGTGCCCTTGTTAGTTTCGTTATTTGATGACCATACACTTGACATACTACTTGAAACAGGCTGGTTATTCAGCTTGTTCTTTCTCCAACCCAGGGCTCCAGATAATTTTTTGGCAAGAGGAGTAATTACTCATGAAAATTTTGAGTGATGAGTAACGCCCATAGTACCATGAGTATTTTAATAAAGCCATTTTAGAGGTGGGTCGGTAGGTCGGAAAAATATTTTATTTTTTTTGGAGGGGAGGATTAATAAACTAATATGAATGTTGAATGACATATAAATCGTACACGCTGCCCTGTTTCAGTGACTGACCTAAATCGGTGACCTTGTTGTTTTGCATATTCTTCAATTTTGAAGAGTTTTATGGTATCAATGTTTTTTGTGGTCTCAAGTATAAACATATAAATACAGAAATGATTTTTTGGATAGGTCACAGCCCTTGTTATCATGTAGGGGGTGGGGTACGTGTGCTTTAAGTGCAAAAATACAACTTGGGAAACCCAAAATATACACGTGACCATTCCAGCCAATCGTATTCGCGATATGTAAATCAAAACTAATTTTAGACTTACGTCATCAATATTGGAGCCGTTGAATAGGAATGCACACAAGACATGTATCGATTGTATCGATTGTAAACTTCCGCTAATATTGAAAAAAGAATACTCCCAGCCACTCGGTAAATCTCGAAAATTAACTGCAGTTACCGCGATTTGTCAAAGACATTCGACGATTAGAAATGCGTGTGCCTGAAATCTCACCTCGAGGTATGTGAGCCTAAATTCGAACCCTGTAAAAATGTATCGCATGGTGCATATATATGAGAAATTATTTCCTGTGTAATAGATTTCCAAATAAGGAGATGTTTACTACAGCTTCAAGAAAGCGCGCGAAAAAAAATCACGTGATCTGTATGCCTGCGAAAATATCACGTGGTGTTATTTCTACAAGTAGAAAGCGACTCCATTGGATGAAGCTCTCCTTTTAACTGTCTCGCGAGATTACAAATTAGCACAGCAACAAATACACACTGATCACGTCAAAAGCGCTTTCATTTAATTCAATTGAAATTACAGGCGCTTCAATGACAAAGATCGATTTGGTTTCCGATTTACGTAAATAATAAGCTAAATGTAGAAAACGGGAACCATTACTTTAGTTCTAAAAATAGACTAGGTTTTTCCGAGAAACTTTGAAAGAAAATATTATTGTTTTGTGATTTAAAAAAGAAGATACGCATGATAACGTGAACGGATGAGTAAATTGCAAAATGTATGCATATTTGTAACTCATGGGATTTGACACACGTGCGTATTTGGTGATTTTCCATTCGTAATTTACGCAGATACGCACGTTATCTGGAGCTCTGCAACCTCTAGAGTTATGGGATACATATGATGGTGTTATGGATTGTATGAATAATGATTACATGTACATGTATGTCAATTGTTTCTTGTTCTTGTAGATCCAGTGCTGATAAAGATCCAGAACTGTTTGTTGGTAGCTGGTTGGTAGTATGCTCTTTGCTGCAAGGGACTAATGCTTCTACTGCTGGTAAGAATTGAGTGTTTCTGTCAACTGTGAATGGTCTTTTTTTAATTTCCAAAATTCTGTTGTTTGTAAAGGCACAAATGTTTGTTTTTAATTTGCTGGTTTTAACTTAAAGTAATGGAAAAGATTTGAATTTGATTTTAGCTCCACTGGTTGAAAGCCAGTTGAGCTTATGTCATGGCGAGTTGTCCGTCATGCGTCAGAGCTCTAGATATGTTTTATTTTGCATGTTTTAAAATCCTTATTTGACCATCTAACACTATGTTATGGGTATTCAAAAGAATCGTCTATGGGAGCTTGCCTGGTAGGTGTACTTGTTTCTCTTGAAATACATACAACTTTATCTCACAAGTTGAAAGTGGCGAGATCTAATAGCAGCCCTTGATGCACTGCCTGGTCAATCTAGAAGTAGTGGGTTCAATCCATGACTTCGGTCAAGACACTATTTACTGCTAGAAATTAACCCTTTACCACATAAAACAAATCTGCAGCAGAGCTCTAGATATGTTTTATTTTGCATGTTTTAAAATCCTTATTTGACCATCTAACACTATGTTTATATGGGTATTCAAAAGAATCGTCTATGGGAGCTTGCCTGGTAGGTGTACTTGTTTCTCTTGAAATACATTCAACTTTATCTCACAAGTTGAAAGTGGCGAGATCTAATAGCAGCCCTTGATGCACTGCCTGGTCAATCTAGAAGTAGTGGGTTCAATCCATGACTTCGGTCAAGACACTATTTACTGCTAGAAATTAACCCTTTACCACATAAAATAAATCTGCAGCAGAGCTCTAGATATGTTTTATTTTGCATGTTTTAAAATCCTTATTTGACCATCTAACACTATGTTATGGGTATTCAAAAGAATCGTCTATGGGAGCTTGCCTGGTAGGTGTACTTGTTTCTCTTGAAATACATACAACTTTATCTCACAAGTTGAAAGTGGCAAGATCTAATAGCAGCCCTTGATGCACTGCCTGGTCAATCTAGAAGTAGTGGGTTCAATCCATGACTTCGGTCAAGACACTATTTACTGCTAAAAATTAACCCTTTACCACATACAACAAATCTGCAGCAGACGACTTCGAAGACATCTAGGCAAACACATTGAAAATTTCTATAAATGAAAGTTTAATTGTTGGATAGGATTGAAAACATTGTGGCGAAAGGAGAAATTGCTAGAGGTATCAGAAAGTGTCTATATATGGGAAAGGGTTAATGACATGAATTAAACCATGTTGACCATACAATGGAAAAAGCAGATAATTTATAAATATTGTATTTAATAAATATTTCAGGTACACAAAACTCTTGAAGATCTGGCGATGAAATTTGAAGAGTATGGGAGTTTCGTAGATTTAATAAGAAAATGGAAAATACACCTAGTAATCAATCTGAAACACAGGGGGAACTAGTAACAATTATTAATTAACAAAAAGGACCCTATGAAGTTGTTAAAGCAGGACTAACAAAACTGTTCACAGAAGATTAAATAAACCACCATAGTGCAACGGGGAAAAAGGCAAAAAAACAAAACCGCTAAACCTAAATTTGATCCCAAACATTTCAATATGATGAGCAGACTGGTGGAAAAACGTTTTAACGTATCTCCCTCAGATGTTGTGCTGAAGACTTGGGCGGTTAAACGAAAATTCAAAGAAAATGAACACTAACCAGTGAAAGGAATTGAGAATTCTTTATGAAGTTTTTTCAAATTGTTCAGTGAATAGTACAGTCAAAGATCATGTGGATTGAATGTTTACAATATCAATGCACATCTTGTTTATTATGTCAGTCTGCGAAATTAGCAATGGTCCGTGGCCAGTAACTTTTGGTTTGGACCAGTGAAAAAGTTCCTCAGTTTCAAGAAAATTCTAAAAAAATAATTATAGGATTTACTTCTAGAATATTCAAGAAATGTTAAATCATCACCAGGCCGCTTCTTGAATTGTTATTCAAGAATTATTAACCCTTTCCCTAATATAGACGCTTTCTGACGCCTCTGCAGCAGACAGCTTTTTGAAAACATAGTGACAAAAGAAGAAATTGCACAAAACATGCAATTTCTCCTTTTGCCACAATGTTTTCCACTTTTAGTCATAGGTTTATATATCCATTCAATTATGGAGATTTTCCATGTTTTGACAAAACATGTTCAAAGTTGTGTGCTGCAGAATTGTCGTATGAGGGAAAGGGTTAAATGAACTATTCAAGAACTTTGATTCTAGAATTATTTCAGAATTTTTATTCTAGAATAATTCCATATCATTCCTGGATAATTCTAGAACAATTCTTGAATTTCATTTCAAGAAGCGGCCATTTAATGTTTCTTGAATATTCTAGAAAAATTCTTGAATAATTTGTAGAAATGTTCCTTAAGTGACCCCCTATCAGATAACTTCAAGCCATGTTGATTGATCGAACGACATGGCCGCTAGGGGGCAGGCTGTTTTGCGTTTTATGGCTATAGTGATTAAATGTTTGCCTCTTGTATGAAGTATAAAGATATGAAATTTGTGTATGTTAAAAACAAATTAAAACCAGTTGTTGCAGCAGTTGAGTTCTGATTTTGAATAGTTTCAGATCCACTTTTCTAGCAAACAACTAGTAAGTGAAGGTTAATATTTACATCATTGTATAAAAATGTTTTAAAGATGATTTGACTATGTTGTAGTTTGATACATATAATATGATTAAACCAGATCATATAATGTGATGAAACTGCTATTGTTGTTTTTAGTGTCCAGTGTAATGGTAGGACAGGCTGACAGACTATGAATGAAAAATTCAGACATTACTCGGGAATGGTTGTAAAAAGGTTTCACGAAAAATCTGAAATGCAACTGAATATTGTCTGTCGATTCTATGCGCAATGTTCTGAATATAGTCTTAGTAACTTGTCTGAACAATGTCTGAATATTATAGTCCTAGCAACTTGTTTCTCAGACAGTATTCAGAGAAATATTCAGACAATGTTCAGAGAAGTTACTAGGACTATAATATTCAGATTTTATTTCTGAATATTGTCTGAACTGTCTGAATTATGTCTGGATTGTTCCATTTTAAGCCATTTTTCAGCAGCTCAGCCATTATTCAGAAATAAAAATCTGAATATTATAGTCCTAGTAACTTCTCTGAACATTGTCTGAATATTTCTCTGAATACTGTCTGAGAAACTTGTCTGAACAACCTTCTGAATATTGTCTGAGCTGTCTGAATTATGTCTGGATTGTTCCATTTTAAGCCATTTTTCAGCACCTCAGCCATTATTCAGATATAAAAATCTGAATAAAAAGACTCTTTAACAAGGCTGATTTATTCTGAATTAGTGTAACAGACATGATTCAGCTTTTGCAGTTTCAGGTTATCAGCACACATTCAGCAATAATTCAGAAGGTATTCAGACAAATTTTCAGCAAAATTCAGCTTAATTCAGATGAAATTCAGACCATCTTTTTCATGAGGGCTGGGATTGTTTTGGGGTCATTGGGGTTTGTTTGGGTCACTATTACCAAAAATAGATCATCATTATTCTGTGTTTATTAATGCCCGGCACCATTGAAAACCTGGTTTCGTGGCTATGTCTTCACCCTTTCCCACATACAACAAATCTGCAGCAGACAACTTTCAAAACATACTCGAAATATTTTAAACTCCCTTTTAATGAATGTACAATAATTGAATAGAACTGAAAACATGCTGACGAAAGGAGAAATTGCTTGTTTTGGTCAATTTCTTCTTTTGTTGGCATGTTTTCAAAAAGCTTTCGCAGCTGCAAACAGGCATCAGAAAGCGACTATATGAAGGAAATGGTTAGTCATTTATAGAATACATTCTAGACTACTTTTGTACTATCATTTATCTTACTCTCAATACAGAAAGAAGCCTGTAGACGGTTTCTGTGTCTGGAGCAGACAGGATTTGAAAACATTGTGGAAAAGATGGAAATTGCTTGACATAAACAATTTCAAACACCTTTTTGAACTATGTAGACCCTTTAATGAAAATATTATTCTTATTTTCAATTTTAAGACAAAGCAAAACTTGGGGTAAGAAGAGAGGAAAAAACAGATCATAACAAGATCTGATTAGCAATTCCACATTTCTTTTATTAAATATTCAACTGCTTCAGATATCTTTAAATATTATTGCATCTGGAATATGGTTATCCTTTTCCTATTTATTGCAAATCTGCAGCAGACAACATTTTAAATATTGTGGCAAATACATTTTCAACAATATTTTTCTGTGGATGCATCCCATCTGCATTTAGGAAGTGTTAAACCAGAAATTTAGAAAGTTTGAATTAAAAAGGGTCAAATCCGATAGTGTTAAGAAAAGACAACAACTGATTTTTGTCAAGGCATTGTTCCACATTCTCTGTGCTGTGCAGTGGGGTTTCACAGCAACCCAACCGGTGTTTTTGGGATAAAGATCTGCTCAAAAACACTAGAATTCCATTGTAATTGAATCCTATACCCTTGTGCATTATTAGGTGGGAGGGGTTACAGCCAAGTCAACATTTCTTTATCAAACAAAGAAAGT
This sequence comes from Serripes groenlandicus, assembly GCA_031761405.1. NCBI lineage: Eukaryota > Metazoa > Mollusca > Bivalvia > Cardiida > Cardiidae > Serripes > Serripes groenlandicus. Next base: position 49,336,614 of record JASEVX010000001.1, on the reverse strand, counting down.
TTTCTCTATTTATGTCTTTTTTAACCTGTAAATTGCTGAGTTTACATATCAAAGACCTTAACCCTTTCCCACATACAAACGCTTTCTCTGCTGCAGATGACTTTTGAAAACATTGCGGCAAAAGGGGAAATTGCTCATGATGATGTTTTCAACTTTATTTAACAATTAGGCTTAGTCTAATAATCTTTTATGCAGATTTTTCAGGTTTTTGTTACTATGTTTTCAAATATGTCTGCTGCAGATTTTTTGTATGTGGGAAAGGGTTCCACATACAACAAATCTGCAGCGGACGACTCTGAAACTATTTAGACTAAAGACTGGAATATCTCTGTAAATGAAAATATAATTGGTGTAAGAAGTTGAAAACATTGTGGCAAAATGGGAAATTGCTCTGTTATTATTATGAGCAATTTCTCCTTTGGCCACAATGTTTTCAAAAGTCGTCTGCTGCAGAGGCGTCAGAAAGTGTCAGTATGTTGGAAAGGGGTTAATGCAAAACACATGCAACTACACTCTGATTAAGGTAACAATAACAGCTAGTTGTCTGCAAATAATGGAAAATCCCTATAAATAATACAGTGTGTATTAATAGTGTTATTATTGAGTAGGGTATGAGTAATTTCTCCTTTGGTCACAATGTTTTCTTGCTTGGGAAGATTGTTGTGTGGAGTACTGGTGTGAGAAAACCAGGAAACACACGAGTAGGTGAACTGGCCGCTGTGATAGAACTGAGGAATTGTTAAACAACGGCGTTAAACCCCAATCAATCAATCAATCAATCACAATGTTTTCAAAATGCATCTGCAAGTGGAAAAGGATTAATGCTTACCAAATTTAAAGTTTAATAAATGTTATAATTTGTTCATATAAGATTGAAGTTACCTTTTTAATGGAAAGGAAAAAAACATTCCTCATCGTGATGAAAAACAAATTTAAAGTTTAATAAAGTTACAAAATCTGAGTTCTTATGATATTAATTTTTCATTTTTGAATTGTATTAAAGTTGGACATTGTGTAATACCTAGTTCAGTTGCAACATGGTAGAGCAATCCCCACTTTGGACCTAAAGGTTCAAGGTTTGAGTTGATATTAAGCCAGATAATTTGAATAGATGCGTTGAACTACTTTAAAAGTCAAAATTTTAGTTGTAATGAAATGTAAGCAAATATTAAACATCAGTTTATTGAATGATGTGTCATGCTCATGTTACTAGGATCTGCTCAATATGCCGGCTTACATGTGGTTGTTGTTCACTTTTCTGTCCATAAACAGATTCGTTTAACATTTTTTTAGGTAATATAGATATGATATGCATGTTCTTCTAGATGTAGACTTTTGTGTGCACATATTCATAACACATTAAGGGATAGCTCTAGTTCATCCAATCTTCATGCAAATCATCAGGTTTTATTCATTCCCATCAAATCTCTGGTGGGTTCAAAACTGGGCATTTTGGGTCAAATTTTGGAAAAATGTGAGAACATTTAAGTTTAGGAACTGTGGTACACCAGTATGTATGTGGAAAAAGGATATGTTTAACCCTTCCCCACCTATAGACACGTTTTGACGTACGTGCAGCAGATGACATTTTAAAACATTGTCACAAAAGAAGAAATTACTCTAATCGAGCAATTTCTCCTTTTGCCACAATGTTTCAACTTTTTTTCAGTAATTATATACCTTCATTTCTAGAGATTTTCCGTATATTGAGTAGATGTTTTCGAAGTTGTCTCCTGCAGATTTGTTGTATGTGGGAGAGTGTTAAATGATATTGTACCAAGGATGAGTTCAGATCATCCTTTATTGTGAAGTAAAAGTGGGTAAAATGACCATCATTATTTTCCTTAACCCTTTCCCACATACAGCAAATCTGAAGCAGAAAACTTTGAAAATGTCTACTTAAATACATGGAAAATCTCTGTAAAAGTAGGTATTTAATTATTACTGAAAAAAAGTTGAAAACATTGTGGCAAAAGAAGAAATTGCTCGTTTTGAGCAATTTCTCATTTAGTCATGATGTTTTCAAAAGTCATCTGCTACAGTTGCGTCAAAATGCGTCTGGGTGGGAAAGGGTTTATGTAAGTGAACCTTGGCTAAAGTAAGGACATTTTAAGATGGATGACCGATGGTCTTGGTACAATCAGTGTGATTACTGAAGAATCGCTTTGTCCTTCAGTCAGTCATAAAACATAATTACCTGCATACATACAATGGTTCAAGACCTTACCATATTTTGTTAACCCTTTCCTTCATATAGATGATTTCTGACGCCTCTGTAATGCAGACGTCTTTTTGAAAATATAGTGACAAAAGAAGAAATTGCTCAAAACATGTAATTTCTCCTTTTTGCCACAATGTTTTCCACTGAAACAACGTCTGCTTACCATATTTTGTTAACCCTTTCCTTCATATAGATGATTTCTGACGCCTCTGTAATGCAGACGTCTTTTTGAAAATATAGTGACAAAAGAAGAAATTGCTCAAAACATGTAATTTCCCCCCTTTGCCACACTTTTTTCAACTCTTTTCAATAATTAAACTCCCTTTTACATAGAATATCCATATTTTTAGAAAACCTGAGCCAAAGGCTCAAGGTGAGCTATTCTGATCACTCTCTGTCCATCGTCAGACGTCCGTCGTCTGTCGTTAACTTTTAGCTTTAAACATCATCTCCTTAACCACAGGACCAATTTCAACCAAACTTCACAGGAATGTTACTTTGGTGGCCCTCTTTTAAAATTGTTCAAAGATTTAAACTCCTTTGAAAACTCTGGTTGCCACGGCTACAAAAAAGCGGAAATTAACCAAAGCTTAAAAAATCTTTTTGTCTGAAAGTAGAAGGCGGCATGGGTTTGATATTTGGTATGTAGCATCATCTAGTGGACCTCTACCAAGATTGTTATAATTATAGCCCTTGGGTAAAAAATGACCCCTCCTTGGGGGTCACTTGTTTTACATAGACATGTATAGGGAAGAAACATTAAAGATCTTCTTGTCTAAAAGTAGAAGGCCAAGGCCTTTGATATTTGGTATGTAGCTTCATCTAGTGGACCTCTACCAGGATTGTTCAATCTATAGGCCTGGTGTCAAAAATAAATCCTCCCTGGGGGTCACTTGTTTTACATAGACATAGGGAAAACACTTAAAAATCTTCTTGTCTAAAAGGAGAAGGCCCAGGCCTTTGATATTTGGTATGAAGCATTATATATCGGACCTCTACCAATCTTGTTTAAATTATGATTATGGCCCTGTGGTAAAATATGGCTCCGCCCCGGGGGTCACTTGTTTTACAAGAACTTGTATAGGGAGAAACTTTAAAAATCTTCTTGTCTGACGGTAGAATGTCCAGGCTTTTCATATTTGGTATGTAGCTTCTACCAAGATTGTTCAAATTATAGCCCAGGGGTAAAAATGGCCCCATCCCGGTTACTTGTTGTCCCCCGCTTTACGAAGTAAAACGTCGGGGACATTAAATCTCATTCGTCAGTCTGTCAGTCCCTCCGTCACGCTGTCACAAAAACTTTAACCTTGGTCATAACTTCTGAACCGTAATAGGTACTGCTTTCATATTTCACATGTGTATTCCTTGTGACAACCCCATCAATACCAATTTTTTTGACCTTGTGACCTTGACCCTGACCTTTGACCTACATTTTAAAAATACAAAGCGGGGGACCATAATTCTCTGAATTTGCTTGTTTTACATAATTATGTCTCCCCCTGTATACAGGGGAGATATATTGTTTTTGTCCTTGGGGTCTGTCTCCCAAATCGTGTCCGCTCCATATCTCCAAGACGGCTTGAAGGATTTCTAAGAAACTTGGGTCAGATGTTCACCTCATCAAGGCGATGTGCAGAACCCATGTCTCGACCACACCGGTTCAAGATCAAGGTCACACTTGAAGGTCAAAGGTTTGAGGCTTTATTTCGTGTCCGCTCCATATCTCCAAGACTGCTTGAAGGATTTTCATGAAACTTGGGTCACATGTTCACCTCATTAAGGCGATGTGCAGAATCCATGTCTCGACCATACCAGTTCAAGCTCAAGGTCACGCTTGAAAGTAAGGTTTGAGGCTTTATTTCGTGTCCGCTCTATATCTTCATGACTGCTTGAAGGATTTCTAAGAAAATTGGGTCAGATGTTCACCTCATCAAGGCAATGTGCAGAACCCATGTCTCAACCATACCGGTTCAAGGTCAATGTCAAGCTTGAAGGTCAAAGGTTTGAGGCTTTATTTTGTGTCCGCTCCTTATCTCCAAGACAGCTTGAAGGATTCTAAGAAACTTGGGTCAGATGTTCACCTCATCAAGGCGATGTGCAGAACCCATGTCTCGACCATACCGGTTCAAGGTCAAGGTCATGCTTGAAGGTCAAAGGTTTGAGGCTTCATTTCGTGTCTGCTCCATATCTCCAAGATGGCTTGAAGGATTTTCATGAAACTTGGGTCACATGTTCATCTCATCAAGGCGATGTGCAGAACCCATGTCTCGACCATACCAGTTCAAGCTCAAGTTCACGCTTGAAGGTCAAAGGTTAGAGGCTTTATTTCGTGTCCCCTCCATATCTCCAAGACGGCTTGAAGGATTTTCATGAAACTTGGTTCACATGTTCACCTCATCAAGGCGATGTGCAGAACCCATGTCTCGACCATACCAGTTCAAGTTCAAGGTCACGCTTGAAGGTTAAAGGTTTGAGGCTTTATTTCGTGTCCGCTCCATATCTCCACGACAGCTTGAAGGATTTTCATGAAATGTTACAGCTGCAGTAAAAAGATGTGTTATTGTAAACCATTTGCTATCATGTCCACTTTGCACAAGGTCAAGATAAAATTAGTAATTAAAAGTTGAATCCTGTCCGACTTGGTTAAATTTTTGTCTGCTTTATAGGTTGGAATGTTTTGAGAGATTTTGACAGATATTTGAGGAGGAGACATCTGTTTTTGTGTCAAAAACAATTCTAGTTATACTTGTAAAGGGAAAAACTAGCTTCATCTAGGTGACCTCTACCAAGATTGGTCAAATTAAAGCCCTGGTGTCAAAAATGGCCCCACCCTGGGGATCACTTGTTTTACATCGACTCGTTTAGGTAAACACTTTAAGAATATTCAGGTGATTGATTTAGGGCCATCTTGGCCCTCTTGTTGTCTAAATGGTTTCAAAATCGTCTGCTGTAGTTTTAACTTTATGTGGGAAACGTTTAAGAACATTTATTTATATTTCAGTACTGCATTGCAATAATTGTTAACCTTATGTTGCATTTTGTTTATGAAGAGACTTCTATATATATATATCTTTATCAATATAATATTCTAATGTAATGTAGTTGTAGAGACCGATTGCTCTTATTGAGCATTTTAGCTTTGTTGGCCACATTTGTTATTGTTCCCTATACTATTAAAGCATCTGACATGTGCAGATAATTTCAATAGACGGACTTTGATACAAGTCAGTCCAGGTGTGATAATTTAGCTCTTTCTGAAGAAAAAAACCCCTCTTGGTTCTGTAGGACGCTCTGTGCACAGCACTGATAGATGTGAAGCTTTCTAAGCCGACCTGAGCAGCAAGTCCCAAAGTTGACCGATTGGGATCACCCTGTGTTTGGCATCAATAGTTGCTTTAAATTTTACCTACTCTTAACCATTTCCCACATGTAGACCCTTTCTGACACCTCTGCAGCCGACAGCTTTCTGAAAACATGGCGCAACAAAAGAAATGATCAATTTCTCCTTTTGTCATCATGTTTTCAATTCTATTCAATTATTATGCCCCTGTCCAAGAAGAGGGGTAAATTGCTTTACACATGTTGGTTGGTCCGTCCGTTGGTTGGTCCGTCGGTAGAAGCTTGTCTGAGTGATAGCTCAACAATGCCGGGACCTATGGTCCTCAAAGTTGGGCCTGACCAGTAGATGACCCCTATTGATTTTGGGTCAAAGGTCAAGGTCACAGTGTCCTTGTCTGAGTGATAACTCGACATTGCCTGCACCCATGGCCTTCAAGTTTGACTTGGAGGCTGGAGGGTGACCAGTAGATGACCAGTAGATGACCCCTATTGATTTTGAGGTCATCTGGTTTTCAAAGGTCAAGGTCATGGTGACCTTGAACGCGAAAAGCTTGTCCGAGTGATAACTCAACATTGCCTGCACCCGTGGCCCTCAAACTTGATATGGAGGCTGGAGTTACTGGTAGATGACCCCTATTAATTTTGAGGTCATCTGGTCAAAGGTCGAGCTTACTGTGACTTTGAACGCGAAAAGGCTGTCCAAGTAATAACTCGACATTGCCTGCACCCATGGCCCTCAAACTTGACATGGAGGCTGGGGGTGACCAGTAGATGACCCCAACTGATTTTGAGGTCGTCAAGTCAAAGGTCACATTGACTTTGAACGCGAAAGGCTTGTCAGACCGATAACTCTACAATTCCTGCATCCATGTCCTTCAAACTTGACATGGTGGCTGAGGGTGACCAGTAGATGACCCCAACTGATTTTGAGGTCATCAGGTCAAAGGTCAAGGTCACAGTGACCTTGAATGTGAAAGGCTTGTCAGACCGATAACTCGACAATGCCTGCATCCATGGTCTTCAAACTTGACGTGGAGGCTGGGGGTGACCAGTAAATGGCCCCTATTGATTTTAAGGTCAAAATGTCAAAGGCCAAGATCACAGTGACCTTGAACACAAAAAGCTTGTCAGAGTGATCACTCGACATTCCCTGCACCCATTGCCCTCAAACTTGACATGGAGGCTGGGGGTCACCAGTAGATGAACCCTTTTGATTTTGATGTCATCAAGTCAAAGGTCAAGGACACTGACCTTGAACGCAACATCTTGTCCGAGTGATAACTTGACATTGCCTGCACCCATGGCACTCAAACTTAACATGAAGGCTGGGGATGACCAGTTGATTTTTATGCCCCCTTCGAAGAAGAGGGGTATATTGCTTTGCACATGTCAGTCTGTTGGTCGGTCCGTCCGTCGGTAGACCAAAGCTTGTCCGAGTGATAACTCAACAATGCCTGGACCTATTGTCCTCAAACTTGACTTGGAGGTTGGGGATGACAGTAGAGATTTTGAGGTCATCAGGTCAAAGTTCAAGGTCACAGTGACCTTGAACTTGAAAAGCTTGTCCAAGTGATAACTCAACATTGCCTGCACCCATGGCCCTCAAACTTTACATGGAGGCTGGGCCTGACCAGTAGATGACCCTTATTGATCTTGAGGTCATTGGGTCAAAGGTCAAGGTCACCTTGAACCTGAAAAGCTTGTCCGACTGCTAACTCAACATTGCCTGCACCCATGACCCTCAAACTTTACATGGAGGCTGGGGGTGACCAGTAGATGACCCCTATTGATTTTGAGGTCAAAGGTCAAGGTCACAGTGACATCTTCTTCTCAATAAGTATCTGTCAGATTTCTAAATCATTTTGTATAAAATTAATGTTCTTTGGGTGACCCTCTATCAGGTTCCTTCAAGCCATGTTGATTAGTCGAAAAATGATGGCTCTATCAGTTTCCTAAAAGAAATTTTCAGGATACCTTTTGACTAGTGCTTAAAGCTTTTCTGGGTCCACACATTTTGGTGTAAAGTTTGTTTTTACTATAGCATTAATATATTGTGTTGTTAAGCTTAATTTTCCTATATCATTTACCTATTTGGTTGTGAAGTTGTCTTTTCCTACAGCATAAATTGTTTTCACTACTTATTAGAAAAAAAAGTTTCAACCTTTAGGCTCCGTTTGATTAAGCGTTAAGGATGTGTGTATTTTGTAGTTGAAAAGTTAATTTAGGTGAAAATAGATCAATGATAAAATGACAAATAGCAATAAATTGAAGGATAAAGGTAATTGGATGTTTATTGTTGCTATACCCAATTGGTACAGCAAGTATATCCCCTTTACCACATATAACACATCTGCAGCAGACAAATTTGAAAACATCAAGGCAAAAAGAGGGAAGTTTTCTATAATCAGGAGAACAATTATTGAATAAAGTTAAAGACGTATTGCGCAAAAGGGAGAAATTGCATATTGCATATCATGAGCAATTTCTCTGTTTGCTACAATATTTTCAAGAGTCGTTTGCTGCAGAGTTTTCAGAAAGCATCTAGCTGTATGAAAGGGTTAAATAACCTATTACCTGATACAAAATGCTATCTTTCAGACTCTTACAAGTAACAACCCTTCCCTACTTTCAGATGTAGTTTTATACATTATGGCAGAAGCACAGTGGAAAAAGGAGAACTTGCTCAAAATGAATCATTTATTGTTTTGCCACAATATTTCGAACTAAAACTTTAAACAAATATTGAAATATGAGCAGTCTTCCACTTTCTATTTGTACAAAACATTTCCTGTTATGTAGAGAGTTATGAAAAGTGGGTTTTTAACCCTTTCCCACATACAGATGTTTTCTGATGCCTGAGACTGTGCAAGAGACAACTTTTGAAATCATTTTATCAGCATGAGAAATTGCAATGAGAAGTCTTATGCTGCAGATTTGTTAACCCTTTCCCTCATACAACAATTCTGCAGCAAACGACTTTGAACCTATTTTGTCAAAACATAGAAAATCTCCATAATTGAATGGATAACCTATGACTAAAAGTGGAAAACATTGTGGCAAAAGGAGAAATTGCATGTTTTGTGCAATTTCTTCTTTTGTCACTATGTTTTCAAAAAGCTGTCTGCTGCAGAGGCGTCCGA